>OY776669.1:10787092-11271273 GCA_963675795.1 Crossocerus cetratus
TACATCTCTCCGTCACCGATTATCATTTCACGCGGCCGTAAAATTGAATATAAATTTCTTCAGCACACGCGTTCAATCATAAGTTGCACATCCAAGTCAAACATGCGAGTTCCGCTAGAGTTATAATTAGTATAATTCCTGAAAGAGTGAACCTGTTACCACCGCAACCAATTCGCACGATAACTCCCAGAGCTCTTTTCACGTCAATAACAATCCTGAAAGTAAAAATATTGCTAATCAAGTACATTAATTTCGTGTCTCGTCAAGCGTCAGCCGAAATAATTAATTATTCCAGCGCAGCGTGTGGCGCGGCCGCAAATTCGAGCGCAGATTCACTCGAATTTACGGTCGGTGTCCGCGGATTTGATGAGCTGTGACAGATTGAGCTTATTTGAGCGCGCGCGCGCGCGAGACCCATGTACTCACTCTCGTCTCGGCTCTATTGAATGGCAGGGAGCGGCGGGCGCGCGCGGGGCCGCTGAAAGAAACAATTCCGGGGGGGCCTGCTTTTGACAATAAAATAGTTATGATTTATGAAGGTCGAATATTACGAGCGCCCGGCCGCTCAAGTGTCCTCCTTTTAAAGATTATTAGGGATAATTCGATTCAAGGGCACGACGGGCCACAACACCTTGACACCATTTCCAGCTTAAACTAGCGCGGAGGCTAAAGATATTATTTTCTAGCCTTACCAAGATTTTTACCACCTGCCACTCGCGCCGCAGTATCCGCCAGTCCGTCGCACCGAACGGACGTACCGCACTCACTCATTCGTGAATCCAGTTGCAGTTCAGACACCTGGCTACTAATCACCAAGTCAATACGTTGTTCGTTATCCAGGGTTAATAGAATACTAATTAGTACAATTTCATATGCAATTTTTTAAATAGATTCAACATTTCAATTCTGCAAAAGTAGACTTTCGAAATCGTATTTTTTAAAACATGGTAAATTATCCTCGCTTTTTTCTAAAATGTTTCCTCGTTTCTTACGCAACGCATCCTTTAGGCGATCGAAAGAGATACGAGGAACTCTAATCCAGATCAAAGGCTCCTGTCACCTTTTCACCTTTCACCAAGCACACGGCGTCTCATACACTGCTTCGCCAGAATCTCCCACCCGGGATTCGCTTATTCTTCCGACGTTTATTTCCACACGGAGAATCTACGGGGACCTCGGTACACAGAACGCGGCAAGGGAAAGTCCCCGGCGGAGAGCAGACAAGCAGGACACAGATCCCGACTCAGAGCTTGCACGGACGAATCCCACTCGCTCGTTTTACGTTATACTATGTGCGCTGGGGTATGTGCGTACTGGGGACATTCCCTTCCGACACAGCAAGAAAAGTCATAAGATCCCGGGCTTCCTTCATTTACTGCTCGGACTTCTGGGAGAAACGTGCTGCTCGCTTATACACGTAGCCAAGCAACATTTGTCCATATTTGGGCGAGGTTTCTGGGTATTCGAGCTTTGTCTGTAATGTTCATCTGAAATGAAATGAAATAAAATAAATTGAAATTGAAATGAAATAGTTAACCAACTTTCTCGAGCTTTCGTTTAAGTAATAAGAATTTGCCCAATTTGGTACGCGAGCGGCAAAAGTTGGTATTTTCTTCGCATGGTTCGCTGGAGCGTGGGAGCTTTCGGCGACAGATAAAGAAGAAGAAAATCGATCGTTCCACTATCTCGTGGAATCGGGTGACTGTTCTAAGTAGCTCGGTCAGACAAACGATTATTGCAATTGGACGTCGAAGAAATCGGGCAACCCTTACCTTGGCATTCGTGCTTATAGGGAAAAAGCGTGCTCCTGCTATTACACTCGGAATGCCGAGGAATTAATCACAGGGCCGACTTGCCTTACGAGTTTTCCCCGCAAAGAATCTGCGCGCGCGCCAGCTTTTATCTAATTTCGTCCGAAGCCCCATCGTAGAGGTAAATGTAATTTTTCCTGCCATTCTTTCCTGCCGGGCCGCAGAGAGCACTCACCATCCGGCAGCAGAATTTAGCCTTTGAGGGTGACGGGCAGAGGCCTTATTCCTAGATTACACATGGTAATAGCTAGTGAAAAATAATTCAGGAATGGAACAGAATTTAGAAAGCATTTCTCTTTATTATTCGTTGCATGTTTCATTCATTTAAGTCGAGTGTTAATACTTACAATTTGAGCATTTGACGTAATTAATCATAATTCAAGTAACAATGCATTATTTGTACTAATAGTTTCACAAGGTCTTATTCGCCGAAAGTTTTTGTCTGTATTATATTCCTCTTGCTTCTAGAACCCAGGAAGCGTTCGTCCTTTTATTATTCGCACTTCTCCCGTACGAGTGTTATTGTGTGGAAGTTTAAAGTCGAGCAGCCACTGTGCGCGCGGTCCCAGTCTAATTACTCGAGAAATGCACTTGGAAGCTTTTCAACGTGTCGGTGCTCTTGAGCGAGGCCTCGCCAGTTTACTTTGTAATACGCCGTCTGTCATACAGGAGTTCTTGTCTCCCTGGGTGCTCGAAAGTCCTGACATAGTTTGCCGCACCCGAGATGAAACTCTCCCCAGTAGGATTCCACGTAGAAGTGTCGCGCGGACAGCGGCTTATGCGCTTTAACAGACGCTCGGCATCGGTAAACAACACTGCTAATTGAGAGAAAGTGTCGTGGCGCAGCATCTTACTATCTCAGAGTAGTTGTTTTCGCCCGGCATCAACGAAAGCTTTGCAGTAATTGCTTCTCTTCCGCTGACGCTCCCGAATATCAACTAGCGAAGCTCTTCTGCTCGAAATTATAAGAAAATTAATTCCATAATTAGTCGGAACCAATAACACGTAGGGTTTTTTCGCACTATTTTTCATCTCACCTGATTTGAGTCGTAATTCACTAATGAGGGAGGGTTAAACGTTGTTTAGAATGTTGCTGAATAGCTTTACGAGGACAGTGGCAGGGCACGGAGGCGTTAATCGTATTCTCAAGTAAATGGAGCTCCCAGCAGCAGGGACTTTTATCTTCAGACAGCATCCAGTTCAGCTCGTTTGCGAAGTGGTTGCAAGAGGTTCTGTGAAATTTGCTTTAATTAACAAATCTCCCGCAAAACAATGACGTGAGCGGTGATTACCCGCTATTGTTAGAGGCGTATTCTCTGACGTAGTGTAGTTTGGATGAATGGACGGTGAGCTAGAGAGTGGAATCTATGGATTGTGTTATCTGAGCATTGATTAACGGCGCGACCCAACGGCATGTCTACTTTCGATTTCGATTACCATCCCTTTCCGAAATTACGCGGAACATTAATTACAGATGCGGCCAGCTTCCGTGGCCGACCCCGATTCGGAGTATCTACCGACAGGCGCCATTTGCGGAAGTCACGAGATAGATGAGCGTTTCCGGTGCAGTGTTAGTTGGAACATGAACTATCGGGTTCACCCGTGTGGCTTCACGATCATGCCAGCAGCCAGGAAAATTATTATTCATACGAGCGATGTGCTGTCAATGACTTCCACTACTGACAAATTACAATGTTGCATCGCATGGTAGGAAAACAATTGAAGGTACCATCAGTGAATACAAATAATAGAAATCAGCAGGACTTTCATCTGCTTCTCGAATAACAGTTCTCCGAAATTATGCTGATATGAATGTGTCGATGTCACATTCACTCTCCGGTGAAAAAAGGATCGCGACGTGTTCCCACAGTGCTTCCAGGTGCGCTCATTAAAAATTCACTCGATTCTATTACTAATGCGGATCACGATCGCGCTAATGCTACGTGTGCAGCTGCACGTTGGCTCGCGCGCCGGTAACTATGTCTCCGATTTAGCCCGAGCGTAATAGGAGCAGGCGGCATGCATGTATTCTCTCGCCTTCCAGGACTGTAGGACGCAACATCTCCATTTTCTCCCTGGCATTATCTCCGCACCGCATTGCGGCTCTCCCGCCGCGACCGGTTGATCGGCGGATCCGCGTCATCCGTGCGCTGTCGGGATTCGAGGCAATCGCTCTCCCACTGTTTTTACTCGCAGTCCCCTGGGTTCGATGCGCAGAACACGCGGCATAAACACGAAGCGTTCGATCATTTCTCCGTGTTCTGCTGTATCCCATTAAATTTGGCGAATTTCTAATAACTATCCATCGTAGTCCCGGAGTGCAATGTATCTGGGATAGGTTCGCTCTTCCATCTTCAATTTCTCTTCAATCATCAAGTGAACTTTTCCGATGCGCTCGTTATCCCTTTTATAATATCAATAACTCTTCTCCTCGAAGCTTGCAGTTAAAGATTTTTCCGGGAGAATTCTATTTATTCCTTTTTCTTCTTTTCAGACTTTCTCGTGGTCCCGATTTTATTAGGCCATTTCATTAATTTAGTATTAGACTGACGCGTTTTATACCCTTATTTGTTGATATGCGAGGGATTCGTGTTGTCCTTTGAAATAGAGAGGCATGAAATACTCGAAGCTTTAGCTCGAATGGGTACATACATCCTGTTTTTCCCTGAGCATATATCGGAGCTCGGCTCGGCCAGCCGGAGAGATCTATTGATACCACTGTCGTCACAAGGCGATTTCTGGAGATCATCGTCGCCCGGCGTGAAAGCTTGGAAGCTGCGAGGATGCTAGCAGTCTCCAGCGGGAGACGAAGGATATCCCTCGCTTGTAAGTGGCTGCGGGGGTTGTAGGTGAAGGACCGGCCGATAAAAAGGGCGCGCCGTTTAGATTGCTTCCAGTCGAGAGCCAAAGACTTACGGGCGACTTTCTCCCGCTACGACTAATTCCGGACTAAAATAAAAGAAGGTGCGTTCGAGCGAGCCGCGAAATCGAATCGGACGAAGGCCAGTATATTTTTATCGGGTGCGTATGCCTCTCTTTTTTTCTCCTTCAACTCCGACCCAGCCAATCAGGAGACTCGGTAGAGTCTCGCGCCAAGTAGAAGTCCCCTCTCCATATAGTATGTAAAACAGTCCAGCCGAGGATACTTATCCCGAACCCTAGCTGTTATCTTTAGTCACCAAACTTTCACCTTGATTTATATGAAAGTTAGGGCCCCAAGAATTTATTTAAGAATTTTGTATTTCATCTTTGATTTTTCTGAATCCAATGAGCCAAGAATCATGTGGATCGGTCGAGTCGTTCCGGAGATATGAATTTCCTCTGTTATTTTTCTCGCGGCAAAGGCCAGGCGGATTAAGAGTTCATCATCGTCGTTAATATTCCTCAAAATGTTACTTTCACGTTTTTCACGCGAGCAGGCACCACTGCGAAGTGCTGCGGAGCGCTGTGCAGATAACATGGTTTTATACCGACACATTGGTTATGCCATGGCTGGTGATGTATCGAGACAATGGTGACGGTTATGTGATCAGATACTCTCCAGACATTTTCGACCGATTTTAGACTTTGGTAACAGGAACACATGATCCGCAAGGAGGTTTCCTTAACCTGTGACATCACGGAAATTCCTGGAATTTTTGGGACCCCTCGATTTAAGAATACCTCCTAGCATATCATGTATTCCTGTTAAAATATAAGATACTCTCCAGACATTTTCGACCGATTTTAAACTTTGGTAAGAGGAACACATGATCCGCAAGGAGGTATCCTGGACCTGTGACGTCACGCAAATTCCTGGAATTGTCGGGACCCCTCGATTTAAGAATACCTCCTAGCATATCATGTATTCCTGTTAAAATATAAGATACTCTCCAGACATTTTCGACCGATTTTAAACTTTGGTAAGAGGAACACATGATCCGCAAGGAGGTATCCTGGACCTGTGACGTCACGCAAATTCCTGGAATTGTCGGGACCTCTCGATTTAAGAATACCTCCTAGCATATCATGTATTCCTGTTAAAATATAAGATACTCTCCAGACATTTTCGACCGATTTTAAACTTTGGTAAGAGGAACACATGATCCGCAAGGAGGTATCCTGGACCTGTGACGTCACGCAAATTCCTGGAATTGTCGGGACCTCTCGATTTAAGAATACCTCCTAGCATATCATGTATTCCTGTTAAAATATAAGATACTCTCCAGACATTTTCGACCGATTTTAAACTTTGGTAAGAGGAACACATGATCCGCAAGGAGGTATCCTGGACCTGTGACGTCACGCAAATTCTTGGAATTGTCGGGACCTCTCGATTTAAGAATACCTCCTAGCATATCATGTATTCCTGTTAAAATATAAGATACTCTCCAGACATTTTCGACCGATTTTAAACTTTGGTAAGAGGAACACATGATCCGCAAGGAGGTATCCTGGACCTGTGACGTCACGCAAATTCCTGGAATTGTCGGGACCTCTCGATTTAAGAATACCTCCTAGCATATCATGTACTCCTGTTAAAATATAAGATACTCTCCAGACATTTTCGACCGATTTTAGACTTTGGTAACAGGAACACATGATCCGCAAGGAGTTATCCTTAACCTGTGACGTCACGGAAATTCCTGGAATTGTCGGGACCCCTCGATTTAAGAATGCCTCCTAGTATATCGTGTATTCCTGTTAAAATATCAGATACTCTCCAGATATTTTCGACCGATTTTAGACTTTGGTAACAGGAATACATGATATGCTAGGAGGTATTCTTAAATCGAGAGTCATAATATCGAGAGGCGTATGAGCCTCGGATATTTTAGGACATACTAGCTCCTCTACCAGCCTCAGACCGACCGGCATATCGAGTGTATGTTAACAATGATTTAATTTAAAAAATAATCGGGCACTCCATCGTCACCGTGGAATTTCCGTTACATTATCAACGTCATAATGTATCCATTATTCCGCAAATTCTCATTCACATAAACTACAGGCCTTTCATTATCGCCTTTGCCAGTTGGAAATAACTTTGCTCGGGGCACATATTGCCGTGTTCCCCGAGCTCAGTATAGTAAAATCATTGACTGTTGAGTTGGAGTTGAGTTGCGCGCGCTGTAACCCGCTCGTGCGGCAGTAATTTATCGCATATCCAGAAGACTATAATCAAAGGCTCGTGACCGCATTAATAGTGATCCACAGCTTGTTTGCGGGAACGGTGCGCGCCCGCTTTAATTAGTACCCTCTTGGGGCCTGGTGTGCCCGTGTACCTATTCAGTTCCAGCGGCGCCCTTACAAGGGAGAGTCGATCGATCTGATCCACTCTCGATGACAGCCAAGTCAGAAACGCGCGCGGATTATACGGGCCAAATACACGCGCGGAGATTACCAGCGATAATCTACGATCAGTAATAATACTATTACCTCTTCTCACTGGTGAACCCGTTGGCCGCGCGAGCTCCCCTCGAGGGCTATGCGCCTTCCATAAAACGAACGTTCCGATCAGGCGCACGGAATTGCGGCAATCAGACGCGTGCTTCGTGGAATGTTTCTATTAAGCTTCCAGACGCAAGATTATAATCCAGACACTCCGACGCGTAATAGCGAGTGCCATAAATCGCCGGTTTGATTGGCTAGACGGTAAAAAGTGTGTTGCTTGTTATAAGAGGTTTGGACCGTCTGGGGGATTATAAGACATCGATAGGTTCTCGATCACCCTCTTTCTTTTTTCAGTTGGCAGGCTCTTTGATTGTTCTTTGATAGTGCTAAGTTTCACGGAGGCTCGGCGTTGAGGGAACACTGTCATTTAGATCCCCAGACAGATCGGATTGCTCTCTAATGGGTTAATGGACCGCGGGCGTCTTTGGTGACCACTGTGCAATTATCTGCGGCGTAAATTCAATTACCAAGTTTTAAGACGACCAGCCGCGCTGATGGGAAACCCACCCCGTTGGATGAAACATTCATTTGCCTAATGCAAATGTTTGTCGGGTAGAGATGCGCCCTGTGGCCAGCAGAGCCTCTCGACTGAATTCTCATGCGGGTATGCATCCGGCCCTTCGCTTGGCTCTTGGAGGATATTAAGTGCTGATCTGCAGATTCGCCCGAGTCGAGTTGGAGAGTGCGTGGAAGATGCCTTCTATCCAATTAGTCTGGATTACAGGATTCTAGAAACCAAATGTAATATCCAGTGGTATTTATGTGAAAAAGGTTTCATAAGATAAAGTGACATTCCGCTGACTGGGTTCATTTACAGATTCGTTTTTTAGTATTAGGAAGAAGCGCTCGAGCAAAGTTTGCATCGTAGAGTTTTATGTGGCTTTGTGTGACAAAATAGCACTTTAGCCTCGGCAGCTTCGGCTGGTCGACATTCGCGGGGAAGCCGCACTGTTTCCCAAAGTGGTGGGCTCGAGTTCATCTTCGGCGAGGACTCTCCCCCCGATGACTGGTGGAGTGTCATCCCTCGTTGAGTGGTTCTCGCGCGGAGACGCGAAGTGTGTTTATCCTTTCGTGCAGCGGGTACGCTGTTTTTTCAGCAAGTGCCATTCCATCTCAGCTGCGAGGGAGATCGAGTCGCCGAGTCCTGCAGCCGGGGCTCGTCCTCTTCCGCCCACGTCTCCTGAAATCTTCTGCTCGGGATAGCTTTGACCCAATTTTACAACTTTCCTTTTCACCGCCAACCACGGAACACCGACACACGACTCGACCCTGGCGGAAAAATCGCACTCTTAAGGTAGCCGTTTCGAAGAGTATAGGGGAACAGAAAACGCCCCTTTCGAGCTTAGGAGATTTCCGTCTTAGGTGAGTTTTTCCTTAAGTCTAGATTGACCTTGGACGATGTGGCTTGTCCGAATGTGCTCAGTGAGCGTCCTCCCGAACGTGATTTGGTAGCCGAACCATGCTGCCCGCGTCTGATGCCGATCGTAAATCTGGAGCACGCGTCCAGCATGTGCCGTACCTCATACTAGAAATCCAGGAGCCTCTTTCGGGTTTCGCCAACTTTATGTCCGCGAAGAGAGTAACCGGGAATCGTGAGCTACCGTGATAAACGACCAGCTAGTGGCGCGAATTCTCCCGTTCTCCAGCTCCACCTCGTCGAGCCCATTCCTCACACCGTCGCTGAGTAGCTACTAACAGACTCCGGCTCTTATTTAATGAGAATCAAAAAAGTTTCCCTAATCCTTCTTGTCCACTTGGCACCGGCGAAATTACTTGAGCGAAACCGAGTTGATAAAAGTGATAAAGTCGAGCCGATTAATATTCGTTTATATCTCTCAGCTCGGGGTTTCGCGCCAGATTTCGACGATGGAGAGTAATAGCAGAGTAAATACGGAACTACCCCTCGAACCTCGATAAGAATCATGCTCACACCCTTCGCGGAGAGAAAAAGATAATGAAGTGCAAAGCCAGCGACGCGGGCCGACCCCAAGTGTCAGATTCTCCCTCCGGGCGAACCAGACGGATTCAGATAAGTTTTTCGAATGCACTGATTGCCTCGGCCCAGGAAGCGACCGAGCGACGACGCAGCCGCTCGCTGACAAAAAGGCATATTCGAGTCACAGGGGAAAAACTCGGCGAGGAAAGTTTCTGTGAATGAGAGTAGTTGGAGGGATAGGGTTCGGCATAATCATTGAGAAGAAAACGACGACTACTCCCTGCGACGCACTCTCTCATCCATCACCGTGCAACACTCCGTCGAGTCGCGTAAGAAATATTTCGGGCCAAGTCTGCCATGTGATCCTGATAAATGGTCGCCCCGATCAGCTGAGATACATCCCTGTTGCGGCGCGGCCCTCGCAAAAACTACTGGCTGCTCCTTCGCTCGTCCCGAGCGCATCCTTTCCACGGATCCTTCCCGCAGTACTCTCCCACCTCGACTATACCTGATCAACCAATCAACCAATCTCCTTTTCGCAAATGGCAGATTTTCCTGGAAATCCCTGAACTAAATAATACTCGATTATTCCCTATCCTGTCAAGTACACACATTTCTCCTCTAACGAGAAACATTGAAGGGTGCATACTGTGAGCCGAGCCATTCACTCGTTAATTACTCGAGTTTGGGTATAAGGAGTATCGAGCTACGCTCGACAGGAAATTGTGCACGCGGGCATAGATAATACTTGCTGCGGCTGATTATTATGGCTTTGATAGCTGCGGAGGAAGGAAGAGGTGCTCTTACGTGCGCACAGCTCTGTTTATCGGCGGACGACGGACGGCGTGTGGCTAGGAAGGAGGCTGGCACTGACTAGCCTGACATTGACACGGTGTTGAATTACGCGCTCCCCGAGGCAAAGGGGTCGTGGCGCTCGCGTAAACCAATGCGGAATTACCCGCGAACCCGGAAACGATAAAGTACGTGGGCAGCACTATCAATTGGACTTTTTACCGGTCGCGCTCAGCCTCTCCAATCTCAATAGCATCTCTCTGTTGTCTTATCCTAATTAGAATGCTCCACGGATAACACTGGCATCGGCTCGACAACCTCCCTACGATTTACTCAGGCTAATTAGTATGCCCCGCTATAATTACTAGATTCCACGCAAGCTTTGATCTCTTCAAAGGATTTCACAGTTGACGCGCTTCCTTGTTAGTCGCGGATTGAAAAGGGGTAAATTGTAGAAGGGCTGGAATTTAACAGGCGAAATAAAGGGTGAGTGGAAAAAGTGGGAGGTGGGGAAAGGAAGGATTCAAGCTGCTGTCGTCGAGTCGCTCTATCATCGTCAGTCCCTTTTTCAGGGCTGGTAGCCACTCCGATGGGGAATCCTGATAAACGTGGGAGTATCTGTCTCGCCTTGTTGGCAATCTTATCCTATCAGCTTCTTGACTTCATAAAAGCTCGTATTGAACTGACGAAAGGATGCCCGATAACTTGCCGGCATAAAAATCTTATAGGCTGAGCTCGACATTGGCTTTCAGTGATGATTCAATATCTGCCTGTAATGTTGATCGTATCTTTTATAGTATGACTGGGAACTGCGTAGCGCGAGTGGCAAGATGGGGTGGCATGTTGCTCGCGTAATCCGATCGGACACTTTCTCCAATGAGTGAGTTGGCGTAATGATTGCAGTAGGTGTTCTAGGTCGGACGGTGGTACACACGAGGCTCAATGCAATCGGTCAAGTTGAGTCGTCGGCCTTGTCGCCGAGTTATTTGAATAGCGGGTCAAGGTTAGCAGACGTGGCCATTCTTGACGATTCTTGACGACCGATCCGGATGGACGCTCTCTGGATAATTCGTCGGGGAGCCGACGCTTTCGTGATTCACTCGATCCAGAGGGAGAAAGAGATACGCCTGGCAACCGAGTGATCCTTGTCCCACCTCGTGCGGTCTATTATAGCCTTATTTTATTATTAAGCAGTGAGCTTGCGTCAATGAGCCAGTCTAGCACGGGCTAACACCTAACAGCGCTTTCGCGAGCGTTAACCTTTTCTAATGGGCTCCGAGAAAGACTATGCTCTTTCAAAGACAATTTTCTCCCTCGAGCCCCAATGAAAATTGAGATTATTTTTGATCTAACGTCGTTGACTTTGCCAGGTGTACATTAGCGTGGCCGGCGTTGACTGCTCCAGGATGCAATTGGAAGCGTAACGGGCGCTTCCATTCCCCATGGCGAATGGATCACTGCACCCGGGATGTTTGAACCAAATGGTCGATATATATCACTCGGCGAGTTTCGTGATACATTGACCATACACGCTCGGAGTTAGCGACCCTTTGTCATTAGCTTACACTGATTAACGCGATTACTCGGAATTAGCGGCGGCGCGTAATCCGCGAAAGTATAGTTGCTGCCCGGTATTTGACCACTCGTAAATCAAGGCGCGAGTTAATTGCGCGAGGAGGATTAAAAATATCGGCTAGTTAGCAATATTGTCGAGGACTCGCAGTGTTAAACCGTCCTGATTTACGAGATAATAGAACAAGAGTAAATTGAGTGAGAAAAGAAGTGCTCGGTGGGATGAAAATTTGAAACGAGGACAAACGTCGTCTCATTGAAGAGCGCGCGCCGAGTGCAAATGGAGAAATAGGTTTTGAAAGACGGAAAGGGGAAGGTCGCGGGTTACAATGGAGAAGTAGGGTGCGGGTGGGAAATGGGCGGCGAGGTGTCCGGCGAAGCAGGAAATATGGGTGTTGGGTGTCCGGAGGCCTGCGGCCGCAAGCTAATCCAATTCTTTTCCCGACAACTTCCCGTGCCCTGTGTCCGTGCAGTCGGGGATCATTGGAATTGATCTTCGCTCCTCTCCTGGCTAGGCGAAGGCCGACGTGTCTGCCGATCGGCGTCGCACGCCCTGGAGAAGCCGGCGAGCCCGATCCTTCGTCGAGAAAGGTTGCTAATCAAAGTGAGCGGCTTATAAGAGCCGCGCACGTACGAGTGTCCCATTCAGTCGTGTGCGGGACGTGAACCAAACCAAGCTGGACATACCATTCTCGCGCGCAGATAGAGCGGAATCGCGAGCGTTCTAGGAAAACTTTATTAAGTCCTTAAGGTCTTTCATGCGCGAAGAACGCATCGACACCTTTGGGTGCAACGAATCCTGCAGTTTATACCGAAGACTACTCGCCGAGCCCTTTGAAAAAACTTTGCGCACTTTAAACAACTCCAATTCATCTTGCGGCTTAAGAGATATCAGAGGACGAAAGGCAAATTTCCAAGCAGAGAAGAATTCCATGAATGGATGGCTGAGGAAAAGTTCGAATAAATCCAAGAGAGTCCTCAAGTAACCCGACTCTTCATCGAGGAGGAAACTTTCGAAGTAAGAGGAAAATTAAAGTCGAGCGTCGAGGCAACGTGGAAAAACAATGCGGACCACTCGAATATATAATCACTGACAAGCATAACTATAGCAATTTCAAAGACGTCACAGCAACAATCTCCCCCGAAGGACCACTGGCAAGGAATAGGTGAAGTGGTCCGTTGGCAAAAAGCATCGGGGATGTTGCGAGCCGCAAGAAGAGACATTGACAAAGTGACTGTCTAGCATTGGCAACCATCATCCCACTCGAGACAACATAATTCCTCGTAACGGCTGTTCCAATTGTATCAGAGCGCGTTGTAAATGGGATTCGCAGGAACCGCAGACACGGTTCTGAAGAAGAGACCCAAGAAAGATTAGCAGAAAAAAGTGTCGAGAATTGGTGCGGAGAAGCTGCGCGCTCGTCGATTACGGAAGTAGCTGATTGCGGAGGCACGTGACTGCCACTGGGTCGAAGAAGTGACCGGCAGTTTGGGCCATCAATTGGAATCTGCTCCAGATTTCCAAGAACGTGCACGTGATTAAGAGTGCAGAAGAGTGGGGCACCGGCAACAGTGGTGTCTGTGTGCCGCCGTCTACACGCGCGTTCAGTCCAAGTTCGGGTGTCGATCGGCTTCGATTGCGGACGATCTATCGTCCTTAAGACATTGTAGCGCAAGTGCTCCAGAAAACTAATTGATCTGGATTCCCAGGAAATCTTAATTGATCCGGTTTTCTAGGAAAGCTCAATCGAGCATTGTCTTCGGTTAGCCACGATTGTGCCAATTAACGCAATTAATGCGTCTCGGAGAAAACAAACACTATTTGTGGAATCCCACGTGGTTGCATAGATTATAGCTATCGAGTGCCGAATGGCTCGAACTGTTAGTAGACTTATTGCCAGTTGTGCGAAATGTTGATCTAGCGCGAGTGATGGACAAAGCGCGGAAGTGTGAAACTTGGTGAAGGAAGATCAGCAGAGACTTTGTGACAAGGGTTGACACTTTCCATATCATCATGGCACCACCTTCTAGGTGAGTTATAATGACCATCTTAATACAATCAGCATGTGGTCATTCAAATAAGATTATTCACTGATCGCTTTACTGAATTCCGTATCATTAAGTGAGATATATCGCTACTATTAAATTCGGTTTAATAATCAGCAACGTACCTAACTGGGATTCCGACAACAATTGATATTATTTCAGTGAGGAGAGCCAGGCGATGCTGCAGTACCACAACGTGGACTTTGCGAAGGTTACCAAGATGAAAGACGTCTGCCAGGACCTAGAGAATAACAATAACAACAATAATAACGACGTGAAAGTGGTCTATAATGAGAAGCAAGGTGTGTCCTTGTATGCGTCAAACTCCAAAGGTGTATTTGCACAGGTAATACAACACCGGGAATATGAGTAGATGTTACATAAGCATAACTATTCACTCGAAACCAGTCGAACATTTAACACTTTTTCATCCGGAGATGGTTCAGAGGTCAAGTTCATTCTGCCGTCTGGATTAATAGCAAGCACGTGGGATTTCTGATTAGCATCAGCCATAGTGACTCGCATGTCATTTTAGTCAAATCATGTGTTTTCCCGCGGAGCCAGCCTGTAATTTCGCCTTCTTATCGAGGATGATTGCGGACGTGCGCGGCCCCTCGAATTACGATGATCGCTCGTTTCCGAGATACGGGAGAGCGCGATTAGTATCGTCATGACTGTCTATCGCGATGAACTCCAGCCGCGCGCTCCAGCCCCACGAGCCTCCAAATCAGCGCATGACTCGACACAGTTTCCAATCCAGCCGATGCTGCTTCGCAGAGCACACTCGCTTTCTATTGAAGACGCGTGCCGCTCGCGGAATAAATTAATCCGAGCCGTGTTTGGAAACAAGGAAGACTCTTCCAGTTGGAGCGATTTCCGGCGCAAGTCGGACTTTTCCTTTGTCCCGCGTCACTTAGCAATTCTGTCACGTTGCCTTGCCTCGGTCGTGTGTACAAGTGTTCGCGACTGATGAGTCTCTATAATTAATTTCTCCACAGACTTGTGATGCGATGATTTAATTAAAAATATACCATTCACTCAGACCTTGCGCGTTCAGTTTTCATGCTTTCCAGCTCCTACCTTGCTATTATAGTATGCTAGTATCCATTGATTAGAAGCAGTCTATCCTGGTAGTATCCCTGCTGTCAAGTACCTGTCAAAGCTAACGGCAGTATGAATTATTGATACTAGTGGCGTTCCGCGCCGACGAAGTTTAAAGCTCCCTTGAAGTTTAAATCTCACTTGGCGCAGCGAAAGCAAATTGGAGCACAGTGTAACGCAGATAAGTCCCAGCTTGGCAGGGCGCGTGTCTGCCGGCAGCATAAGGCCGGGATAACTTCCGAGTGGCACGAAAGTATCCTTATCCTTGGGCGGAATGGAACACCCCCGTAAATCTCGTCCCGCCGTGACAGTTACCCCTTAGATTTATTTCCTCAACCCTTCCAGCGTAATTTGTCGACGGGTGTCGAACCATTTTTACCTTGAACATATTTTACTCCCGCTCGGTTTTATGGCGAAGATCAGGAGGCTGCACCTTTTCCCTAATCAGACTCGAGTGTCAGGGACTTAATCTTTCGACACACCCTTTTTCTAAAGGCTTTTTAATCATCTTGAGGAGTTAATAACGCGGCAGTTAATTTCTTTATATCCGGGATTGAGCGGGGTGACGTCATTGTACTCGAAGTTTGTATACTTTGTAACTTGCAATCACCCACGTATCAATGATGACACGATAAAGAGTGATACGGCATTATCGAATGACAAGTGATTTTTTTCCATGATAAAGACGTGCTAGTACTCATTTGTTTATTTTGTGTATATAGGCCGTTAATAAGTGTTATTCATTTTTCCGACTGAGGCTGATGGTTGTTCCAGGATTATCCTGGGGGATTTTGTATGGTGGGATAAGTTGGTCGTCCTTGGATGTGTTTCAGTGTCTGGTAACTGGGGCGGTGTTATTGCTGGCAGCCGGGGGTGGAATGCCAGTGGGTTACAGTGCCATTCTTTTGCCACAGTTGGCACTGGAGAATGGCACGATGCACGTGGACCAAGAACTCGGATCCTGGATAGGTGAGACACCCTTACACCTTTTCTCAAGCCCCTTTCGTCGCTCGTTATAAAATTGCTCTTACTAAAGGAAAAATAGGCATTTTACGGTAGCCAGACATTTCGTATACTTCAGTTTGCATTTGTAAGTCGAGAAGTCGATTTACAAAATTAGGCGAATTCAACATTTTGTTGGATAAATTCAAGACGGAAGCAGGAATTCCTGCAAGTAAATTATCGTGGAAGCATCAAATGGAAAAGGGTAGACTACTCGCCTTGCAGAGTTCAAGAACCAACAAGCAGGTTCAAGGGTGGCGCAAAGTGGCCCCCATAATAATGATTGCGCCCACTGACTGGCTAGTGGCAGTGCGCGTCGTGACTGACCTAGATACACCTTGATTGGATGATTTTTATCAATGCGAGTCAAGGCCAAGTGTAACCACCAAGGATCCTAGCTCGCGCGCGTCTCCACTTGTGGGTGGGTGTCAGTCGGGCCTGACTTTTTTCAGCGCGCGCGACCGTCGCACATTTGCATGATAATTCTCCGGCTCCGGACTCCCCTCATTTGCGAGGAGGCGTGCTTGCCATTTGCCGAGATAAACTTACCAGATTTCAAAACCTTCAGCTTCCAAAGTGCACCGTTCTAGGAGCCTAGGCTTCTTTCCCCATCTGTCGAGATTCAGGCGATAATAACTTGCGAGGAAATTAAAAAGGAAATCGAATTTAAACTTAAAATGGAGCGAGCTGAAATGGTAGTATATTTAATAAACTATTAAAGGAGCTAGTCAATTTAATAAATAGGTTTACGCGCAAGTTTGACGAGGGAAACTGCACGACCCTCCATCCCTCGCGAATGATCTGGTCAAGGCGAGATGCTGCGTTGATCTTGAGAAAAATCGCGGAGCGTTATGTTCTCTTGCCTCTATCGTAATGCCGACAATAAAGCTTTACGTGCGCGCCCGCTTTACGGCACGTCCGGGAACGGTAGAGGCGACACGTTGATCGAGAGCATAATGTTAGATTTCGGTTGCGCATCTCGCGACATGTAGCAACAACTACAGATCCTTTATGGCGGCGGCGCTTTTATGATAGGAAATTGTCGTCGTTTCGGATTTTATGGGACCCTCGGCATAGGGAAATAGGTGGGTCGTGAGTAAGGAAATTACGTTACCCTTGGCTAGTTTGCCTTCCGCATTCTAAACACCCTGGCGCGGAGATGCCGAGAACTTGGAACATTATTGAAGGAGTAGAGCGTTCTATGATTAGAGACTTGAAGGTGCGAGTATGTGTGGTAATCCCGGATATTGTACCTATTGTGTAGCGTCGGTGCATAGTCTGGCGTCTCCCGTGGGTTCCCTGCTATCGGGTCCCTTCCTGGACACAGTCGGCAGACGTGGGTGTTTGCAATTGTCGGCGATCCCTCTCTGCCTGGGTTGGCTCGTCATGGGTTTCGCCAACAGCATATCCTGCATCCTGGCGGGAAGGATCCTGGCCGGGTTCGCGGTAGGATTGATGGCAGTCCCGTCGCAGGTGAGACAGATTCCATTCCACTGTTACTCCTCCGGTCTTTTTATCTGCCACTCTACTGAGAGTGATCTGTAGTTCGTTGCAAGTAAGCGTCCTCTTGAGTAATCCTTTCTGCGATACCGGAATAAAGTCCTTCCTCCTTGGGAAAAGGAGTTGCACGGAGAGAATGATTGAGTGCATCTCGTGAACGCGGAATGTGAGCGGATGATTGTGATTGTTTTTTGCAGGTTCTACTTAGCGAAATGGCTGATCCGGGATTGCGCGGCTTCCTAACTGGCGGGGCGTTCGCATCTTATTGTTTCGGGATCCTTTTGATCTACACGTTCGGTGCATCGTTTAATTGGGACGTGGTTGCCTTTTGCGGTAGTGTACTTCCTGCCTTCGCCTTTGTCGCTCTTACTTTTGTACCGGAGAGCCCCGCATGGCTTGTCAGAAAACGGAAAGTCGAGAAAGCCAGGAAAGCTCTCCTCTGGCTGAGAGGGAACGACATAGAACAGGTGAGAATTTATTGAGAAACTTTGTTAAGTTTTTTTTCTTTTTTTTTACTGGAATCATCATTTGTTTTTCGGGAACGTATTTGAAAGGTTTATTCACTTTCCTTGATAGGTGGATATCGAGATCGCAGTACTGGAGGCGAGAATGAAAGCGGATGCCGTTCCTAAAAGTGCGGATGTTTCCTTGATGGATCAACTCGTCTCGGGTGTGTCGACTATACTGGATCCGGCTGTTTTGAAGCCGCTGACTATTATCAATATCTTCAATATCCTTCAGCTGACCAGCGGGACTTACGTTATCGTTTTCTACGCGGTGGATCTCGTTAGTGACATCGGTAAACATGAAGCTCCCTCAATAATTGCTTGTCAAGAAAATATGAATTTTCCTATTTGAAAAAAGAAATGTGCTATATTTATCTGGGTTGTTTGACTGTTGACAGGTGGGAACAGCTTGGACAATTATTTGGCAGCTGTCGTGACTGCGATCATAAGACTTGCCTTTTGCCTACTCATGTGTTACCTGCTTCTGAAAACGGGAAGACGGACATTGGGTATTTTCTCGGCACTCGGCACTTCGTTGGCGTCACTGGTACTCGCTGGATACATGATGGCGAGAACAGAATCGTCTTATATCGATGTGAGTTAATGAAATGTTAATATAATTGGGAAAATTCAAACTTTGAGTCCCAATTCAAGTGGACGTGGGTTGTGAAAGGGTATAAAGTATAAAAGGTTCAGGCTAAGGCAGGATTCTTCCGCGTCCTTTCCGAGAGTCGTGCGCTAGTTCTCAAAGCACGCTGAATCGCATTAGCCCTGTTTGTTCCAAGCTGTCAGTTCTCTTTAAATTAAGGATTTAAGCATTGTGTTCGGACTTTTAGAATTTCACAGTCAACTTTCGCGTTTCAGAATTACGTTCTTGGAGTTTGCTTGTTGGTGTACGTGGGCGCAAATACCCTGGGACTGCTACCACTTCCGGGCTTAATGAGCGGCGAATTGCTTCCACAGAAAGCGCGCGGCATCGGCGGTGGATGCAATTTCTGCATCTCGAATATATTGATATTCGTCGTCACCAAATGTTTCCCGATGGTAAGTTTCTCTGTTCAAGCACGTGATTGTTTTCATACAATTCTTAACATTGCATTCTCACAACAATAGGTGAATTCAGCTGTAGGTGTTGCGGGTATCTTTACAATCTTTGGAATTTCCGCGCTCTTAGAAGCGATCTTCATCTACGTCGCCCTACCCGAGACGAAGGACTGCACTCTTCAGGAGATTGAAGATTACTTTCAGGTAATTAACTTACGAGCAGTGTCTATTCTAGGAGTGTTGATAAGATTATTAATTCCGCACTATGGTTATAGCAAGATAATCTCTTGTGGATCACCAGGCCAACGAAGGAAAGCGACGGCAAGACTTATACTCCAGCCAAGGTTTAGATAATATCATGTTAGTCTCGTGTACATAATTGTGAACTAATGACGAATTCTTTTATGTTAACTTTCGTATACTCATCAGACCTTATCGTTAGTGGTATAGCACGCGAATTCAAGTGCCCCAATTGTACAGTGTTCATTATAATTCGTAAATGTTCTGTCGACGATTTTTGTACGCATTCAGTCACTTTAGTTTCGAATGACGTGAGACAGTTGAATTTCTTAACGATAGAAATTGCATAAGTGAGGTACGTTTCCCAAAAGTGTCGTGTATGTAATATTGTCCCATTTTTGTAGATACTGTTAGTTGGTAAGCTGCAAATAGTTCCTAATTACTATTTCTAGTTCCCGTGATAGTATTACAGTGTTACCGAGAATTTGTGACGTAAGATGCAATTTACGCATATATTTTATATTGTAGAGTTAATATAGAACATTTTATCTACTAAAAATATCTCGATTAGCATTCCTACGTTCCCAACCTGTCCTGTGTTATTCCGAAACTATTGTTGTCATTCTTTGTAAATGCTGCATCATATGAATTTAAAAGCACAAACGCTTGTCTTTCGCAAGATAACGCAAACTTGCTGATGTGCGTTATAGTGGCAAAGGTCACGTTGAATGTAAAGTTTCTCAGTTTTTGTCGCAACTAAAGATTGTGATGTAGGCGGTTCTGCTGATAATATGTAATACTATGTTCGGGTGATGATTCGATCTTTATTCATTTATTCGTACAGATATGCCTCTGACAACGGGAGTTGTACATAAATATCTTCTGTTGCTATTTCAACAGTAAATATCTTCCATGGCTCACAGTTCGATATTGTACTTGCTATGTATAAGGTTTATACACTTGACTGCAAAGTCCATGGAGTAACCGTATTTCTCGGGACCAATGCGTTCTAGCAATTAGGATAACTTGTGCTTCTAGGTTGGTTGGCACCAGGCCCTCCCATGGAACTCACTTCAAAGACTCTTAGAACCGAAACTACTCTTGAAACAATATCCCAATGGATAGAAACTTTTGGTGCGCGCAGCGAACAAGTGCTTTGCACAATGTGTGCGTCGAGACATTGGTTTCGTACCTGCCTTGCGTGATACTAGTCCGTTCCTTTTTACCTTGGACAATACCTAAGTATTGCTACAATAACGCGATGAACAAACGGAAGTAAACTAGAGATGTTTCAGCATAGCTTTTGCCTCCGATAATACCATCAATACTATCCCGTGTCTGGATCTATACCTACAATGCTTTCGATGCTTTCCTCGACGTGTCATGCTACGAAAAATGGGCACGCGGCTCTCGCCATTCCGTTCTCTTACCAATCCTTTGAACAAGTAACGTCAATACTGACGAACAATCAAGAACAAGCGGAACCCAGATAGAACGAGGATACGGTGAACTGTTACAGGCGTCTTTTTAAGCCTGGGGGTTGCGGAACTTCTCTCCGGCGTACTTGGCAGCTGCACCGAGCTCCTCTTCAATACGGAGGATCTGGTTGTACTTGGCCAAACGCTCCGAGCGGCAAGGAGCGCCAGTCTTGATTTGGCCAGTAGAGAGACCGACAACAAGGTCGGCAATGAAAGTATCTTCAGTCTCACCCGAGCGATGAGATACCATGGTTCCCCATCCACTGCTCTTCGCCAGTTTGTGTGCGTTGATCGACTCGGTGACACTGCCGATTTGGTTCACCTTCAACAGCAAGCAGTTGCAAGCCTTCTTCTCGATAGCGGTCTTGATTCTGTAACATAGAAGGCATATTAGATTTTATACAAATTTCGAATAGTTGTGTCTTTAAATAACTTCGCCGATATTTTACCTTTCCGGGTTGGTTACGGTAAGATCATCACCAACGATTTGAATTGGTGTGGCAGCAGTCAGGGCAGTCCACGAATCCCATCCATCCTGGTCGAACGGATCCTCAATCGAGATAATGGGGAAGTCCTTGACGAATTCCAAGTACAGATTCTTCAGCGCATCTGGTTCCAAGTATGTGCTCGGATCAGACTTCTCATTCTTGAAGTCCAAATCGTACTTTCCATTCTTGTGGAATTCCGAAGCAGCAACGTCCATGCCGATCTTGATTTTACCTTCGTATCCCGCAGTCTGTAATAAAACCAAATCATTTAAGTGGGAATTTAAAATTTAATGTAAAAGTTTCTAAATACCCCATACAAACCTTAATAGCATTAATAATGAGGTTGAGGGCTTCCTTATTCTCAAGGATGTTGGGTGCAAAGCCACCCTCGTCTCCAACAGCGGTGGCATCCAAACCGAACTTCTTCTTAATACCAGCCTTCAAGTGGTGGTAGACTTCGCTTCCCATCTTCATGGCCTCAGTGAAGTTGGCCGCACCAGTCGGCAGAATCATGA
Organism: Crossocerus cetratus; assembly: GCA_963675795.1. Taxonomy (NCBI): domain Eukaryota; kingdom Metazoa; phylum Arthropoda; class Insecta; order Hymenoptera; family Crabronidae; genus Crossocerus; species Crossocerus cetratus. The sequence goes on from OY776669.1 coordinate 10,808,557, forward strand.
ACTCCTGCATGGCCAATTTGTTACCAGCATGGGAGCCACCGTTGATCACGTTAAATGCAGGCACAGGCAGGATAATATTGGTATTGCCAGCCAACTCAGCAATGTATCTGGAAATTAAAAACAGTTTTACAAGAAGCTCTTCAGCATTATTCGCAGCCTTATTACTTTTGCATGATCTACATACTTGTACAAAGGTATACCCTTCTTGGCAGCTCCAGCCTTGCAGACTGCCAGTGAAACACCAAGAATGGCATTCGCACCCAATTTAGCCTTGTTGGGTGTGCCATCAATTTTCAAGAGCAAGTTGTCAATGTCAGTCTGTTGGGTGACTTCCAGGTTGGCCTGTAGGCATTGAGCAGTGATTTACAATGGTTTTCATTCTATTTTATGAACAACATTGATGGATCCATGGTCCTCGAATTACAATACCTTCAAGAGTTCAGGCGTAATGATTTTGTTGATATTATCCACTGCCTGGAAGACAGACTTGCCATGGTACTTGGACTTATCGTTGTCTCTGAGTTCCAAGGCTTCATGGACACCAGTGGATGCACCGGATGGCACGGCTGCTCTGAAGAGGCCATTTTCTGTCACCAAGTCGACCTAGTTACGAAAATAATAGGTTACCGATAACTCCTCGAATATTTTCCTGTGAAAAATCCATCGTGGCCTGCAAATTATGAGATCCATAACGTAAGGTTTGGTCGGCACGTAATCTTACCTCCACGGTGGGGTTACCACGGGAGTCGTAAATTTGGCGAGCTTTGATGCTTTGGATCGGCATTGTCGAGTAACGACGACAATAACTCCTCAACTGTGCAAATAGAATCCTACAAAGACGGAGAGAGAGAGAAGAGAGTTAGCGGTGAGAATTAGGAGACGAATGTTGTAACACAATTGCTTGGGCGACGACAATGTTCGCGTTAGTCAGATGTGCACTTATTCCTCGTAATCGATGACGCAACCTAAAAATACATCGCGCATAGTCTCCGATTGCAGTGAAGCTGCAGAGCGACCATCTTCGATGAAACAAATGCAAGTCAGGTTGGAAAGGGAATTGTGCGAGAAAATTGGAAAAGCCGGTACTACCATTCAATTTTCGGTATCATGACGTTTGACCTTGCCAAGGTCAGTCGCCTAATCGGGCCACGTCACTTGAAATTTTATCGAACCAATCGCGGCTTTTCCAAACTCTCCGTTCTCCACCATACTCCCACAGATTGATATTCTAATACGCGATTCAGCGACTTTAAATGAGAATATCGCGTGAGGCGACGCACGGAGTAGAGGAATTCTCTCATCCTCGTCAGATCTCCCACTCGGAATCACGAATTGACTTACGAACCCGTTCGGATAGCTCGTACAATAGAGAAATCTCAGAGAACTAGACTTTTCTTACAAAGTGAGGCGAATTCAAGTCACAGAGACTACGGGGCTCACCTAAGGCAGCGGGATCGCGATGCTTGCACGATGTGGAGTGGAATGAACAGGAATGAAGAGATGACCTACCGGTGACCTCCAATCGCGAAACCTCTCTATCGATTCGTGGCGGTTTGAGAGTCCCCTCTAGGAGATGGCGGCCCACGATATAGTCCGTGTCTTCCGATACCGGTAGATCAACTCTGGGCAACACGTTTGCAAAGTTGCTTCGTTGACCACCACCTTATTTTTTGGCTTCTTATCACAGCTCTGACCTTGAATCTTCCAGCGAATCGTCGCGTCGATTGCGTAAGCGAGCACAAACTAACTGAAGCGTAGAATAACCATCGGGCAAGGTACCTTTCGTACCAGTCTGTGATATCGACTCGACCAAGAATCGTCGGAAGAGACTTCCACACACTCTGTCGTCAGGAGCGCATCCTGGTGCTCACCTCATCCGCACTACCAACGTCCCAAAACCGGCATAGTAGATTCCCGATGTTTTCATCAGAATTCAATTTAATGATTTACATCCTCCGTCTTCTGAATAGGAGGTAGTATACGGACCGAGGATCATAGTTGAGGTGGGTGAGTAAAAATGAGCACAGTGAAAGTAGAAAAACTTTAGTTAATGCTTAATAACAGAGTCGCTAAAACAAAATGACTTGAATATAAATAAACAATGTCTATTCAGTTATGTACAATTCTGCGATCTACGAATACAAGCACATTCACGTCTACTATTAGCCGGCTCGCCTAATCTCGTTGCGAGACTCCGTAGATGCCGTGATTTGCTTTGCTTTCTTGCTTTCATACTGTGTTATGCTATTGAGGTATCCTCAAGGTAAACGCAGAGTGTCAGGTAAAAAGCCTGTATGAAGGTCGCCGAGATACTCATCCGACGTTTTTCACGGGATGCGAGTCTCCCTATGCATCGGACTATTCTTATACACCAGTCGACCTCTTCATTCAAAGGGGTTTTTGTTTGTTTGTTTGTTTGTTTCATGTTTGAAACTTTTTCGAGAAACGAACCTGAACCCTAACCTTTCAGGTAACCGAACAAGAACTCTTTGCATTCTTTATTGTACTCACTTGTACCAATCCCCTTTTTATTCTATGAATTTGGCAGTATGCAAGAGTTACGATAAGCGATCCGAGTTCGGTGAACATTGGCAGAGTCACTCGAAATACTGATTTCCTATGCGTAAACTTTTCATAAATCTACACTTATTTTAACACTCTAAGCACCACTCTATTCGTGATAATCTCTTATATGAGCAGATCCATCGATCTAGGAATGATGGCGTACTTTCTATCATCTTATAATTGACTCCCCTTTTTCCCGATTCGCATGCTATACATCGCACAAGCCATGGCGTAACATCGAAGCCACCCGAATAATCCCCAGATTTCGCGAGAATAAATACGAACGTCTGCGCTCACTTTATCTCCAGCAAAAGGAGCATAGGCCAATCTGTCGTGGAACGCGCTCTTTAACCGATTACCCGCTGCCCTTTATCCGCAATTCATCACTTCGATTAACTTGAATACCGCTTTCACTCAACTTACTGTAGAAATCTAATATAACTAGAATCTGCGCTTTCCACGTGTGCCCTTGCCTCGATTATGGCCTTGTCCTTTTACTGCGACGAAGGAGCACCGATCGAATGAAACTCCCAATAACTTAACATCACAAGTTGCCTTCGATCAACATCACATATCGGCTCTGCCGCTTTATCCCAGACCTAGAACGTATTTCGGTAAATTGTAGGCGAATCTAGGAATCGCCATGAACACCGACATCCTGTAACAGAAACACACTCAGCTTAAATATCAGTCCATTACATCTTCTCGAAATATATGAAGCAAATAGGAAAGAATTAAAAGTCTGTGAAGTTATATACATAGTATGGCCAATACTAATTTTTAGAAAGTATGTGATCTACTTACACCAGACTGGAGAAAAAGATCGGTCACCCGACGTGTTACCACCACCACCATCGTTGGTTACGAACTGCTTCGTTCTTAAAAGCCGTTCATATATTTACACAAGCACCTACAGATTTTCTGTACAGTGCACTAGATTGGTGCAATACTTGGTGTTGTTCGTGTAGAAAACCAGTGGAAGCATATCAGGTATATACAGCGTGAAAAATCACCTCATCCCAAGGAAATATGTTTTCCAGTTTTATTACAAATATAGTATCTCAACAACTTATACTAACGCATATGCGTACCTAGTAACCTAATAGTGCTCTGTGCTAATTCTGTGCGGATACGTTGCTTGCTAATGCTACAGGAAACTAATATTCCCGAAGCACAAGGTGTTTCGTGAAGAAACCACTGTAACATACGAACAATGATAAAAGTCCTTTAGAACTGCCTTCGTCGCCCTAATCGACAACCGGCCTACTGCTTTGATGTAGACTACGGGGTCTACATTATGTGAAGTACCGACCGATCGTCGACTAGCGTTTAATCTCATGCGATTAATCACACTGATCTTAGTACAGAGACTACCAGAATTATTACCTGTACTGTTAATAGCGCAGTGTCAGTAGAGTGCTTCAAACGCAATACGAGCGATAATTAATGTATCATAAAGCTAGCCAATAACCAAACATAATTTTCATAAATAAAAATAATTAATCTTTTCTTAGGCTTACGAGCTTTTATCGCAGCTTGAACATTTTGGTAAACGGAACGCCTGCCAGGCATTATTCCTTCTGATTAGTGTACTGTGTATAGTTACTGTTATAATTAGTGTACATCTGGAAATCTGTGTTCGCAAGTTTTCTTCCGAATGTAATCCGACGCAAGGGGATTTCGATAGAAAGCTGCTGCGTCAAGGCACTTAGGTTTAGGTATACATTGAGCAAAGAGAGTTAGAATTCTACCAGTCCTTTTCAATCGTTTCTCGAAGTCGATCATAGTAACATATCACAGCCGCTTTATAATCTTTGGAATTTCATGGAATTGCATCTCGAACGAAAAGGATTGGGAATCACATGACGAAGTGCGTTACTTGTGCGAAAGTATTGGAAGACTTGGAAGTGCGATAGGGTAATTATATCATATCGACGCGGTTAGTTTCAGTATCACCAGTATAAGTGTTATTCCACCAATCATGTACATACGATAAAGCGAGCCCGTTGTAAATCCAGGCTCTCCATCCTGTTCTCGTTTCACCGTCAATTCTGGACTCTAAACTCTGGCAAAGGGCCTTCCGATCGTGGCTCCTGCCGCTGCGCAAATCGCAGAGCAGCCTCTTTCGACACTCGTCGTTACACCCAGGTCTTACGGGGGAATTCTTATAGTAATGCCTGAAATCGGAATCAGATTAGTTAGTTTTCCCATTTGGCCAGATATTAGATCAAACTACTAATTTAAGGCTCCGTTCAACTCACTTATAATAAAGATCAAACAGGGATGGTTCATTGCTCATCTTGTCGATCAAGGAGTCCCAGTCTCTCGGCAGAAGAGAGGAGATCTGATACGCCTGTCGAGCACTGTACATTTTGTGCCAAATGGGGTAATCGTATAGATTCGCCTCCTTTAGGTTCATCACCCAAGTCTCGTGATCGACTACCATCTATAACGGAGCGAAAATATCTTCTCTGTTAAATAAAGTTCCTACGCAGCGTTACGCGTGTACATGGCGGCTGTTGACTCACTCTGGTCGTTTTCGGATGATCGCCATCCACGTAATATATCCTGTAGCCCGGATTGAGGTCATAGTACGGTGTGACCGATGGTCCCACATAAGCTATGCTCAATGCTCTTCCCAAGTCCTTCGTGTCGTAGAAGATTTGGAACTCGTCGTAGTGGGTGTGTCCGAAGAATTGGGCTGTGATCGTTGACTCATACCTGGAGAACAAATGTATCCCTTTAAAAATACCTATAATTTTTCAAGTATTTCAACGATCATCGATTTTACGTGTACGAACCGGTTAATAATGTGGTTGTAATTCCTCGACCAGACTTTCAAGCAATCGGAGTGTCCAGGCGGTATGTGTCCTATAATATGAACTTTCTCTCCGTTCATCTCAGCACCTTGGAGTTCGTATACGAGCCACTGCAACTCGCTCACGGGATCGGTGCTGTTAATCAGTAGCCACCAGTTCTTGTTGTTGCAGTAATTCATGTTGACAGAGAGGACTCTGAAGCCAGGACGAACCAACACCGAGTAGAAGGCTCCGCGTCGAATCGTGTGCGAGGTGCCGGCCGGCAACCAGCGTCTCCAGTATTTGTCTAGTTGGTCGTACAGCCACGACACATCGTTATCTTTCGGCACAAACGGTGGTGGGAAACTATAGGGAAACAAGCAAGGAACAATCATTAAATACATTGACACAGTGAGTTGCATCTTTCAAGAGTGAATTAATTATGTCGGCCATCTTCACAGCACGATTTGTACTCTAGAATCCCGTAAACCGCAACAGAGAAATCCATTAGGAGCTCAATAATACCTATTAACAGGAGCGGCTTCATGATTTCCCAGAGCCGGGAAGATCGGAATGCCTGGGAAGGTCTCAACCATCTGCGCCACAGTGTCCTTTAGGACTTGCAGGTTCTCCTCCCGCGTCTGGTTCCACACATCGTGAGGGGGTAGATCACCAGTCCACAAAATATAGTCGATATCCTACGTAAATCAAACAAGATGATTAACAATCAATTTAAAATCGAAGGATTCGCTGTCAAACGAAGAACTCCACTCACGGAATGAGTGTCTGTGATGTGTTTGAGCATGTGATCGACAGTTCTCTTGGGAGTGTCGCACTTCCTGTAATCGCCCCAGCGTCCAGCGCCGGTCGCGCCTGCCATGGGCGCGCCATTGGTCAGCCGACAGCAGAGGGGCTCATTGCACTCGGCATTTGTACCCTCTTGATAGTACGGATCGAAATGGGTGTCCGAGATATGAAGGACTTTGAAGGTCGGCGCACCATCCTGCGGGGGAATGGGAGGTTTAATAGCTGGCTTCTTCACCGGTGGGAATGCCACCTCCCACTCGTGGAGTGGATTATAAGCGTCCTCGCAAGCGTCGCCGATGACAAAGCTGCAGATCTGCATCGGGCCCATACTGACTTGTTTCAGTACGTAAATCACCTCACCCTAAAATCAGGCATTGGTGTTAGTGGGGAGGTCGGGATCGAACGGAGGAGCGTTCTCTCCTCGGTGGACTGTGGGCAAGCAAGCAGCTTACCCCGAACAACAGAGTGACACCCTGGCAAACGCGCGGGCTCTGAATATTCAGGGAGACGCAAAACTGATAAATACTGTTCATAATCTCCTCGTCACTCTTGCCGGTCTTGATGTAGTGCTGAAGGAGGCCCGCGCCAACCTTGCACGCGGTGCAGGAGACTTTCGACATCACCGATGTCTCCACTTCCATCATGACTTGCCTCAGATCCAGCAGTTTCAGCGCTTTGTCGACAAAGCCCGAGAGGTGACCGCTTTTCTGCATTGTTTCCATATCCCACAGCATTCGGGAATAATTTAGCTAGAAAATTCAAGGAGATCCTGCAACCTGCTGCTCTCAGCGAGAAACAAAAATCTCCAGGCCGCATCGTCCCGGATTCTATTTCGTCTGGTCTCGCGGAATCAAGTGTCTCCAAGTGAGAACAGTTCTCGGAATACGTCGACACACGTTGCGAATAGATTAGATGTTGCAAGCGCAGTTGCGGAGTGCACGCGCGCGGCCACGGTGAAAGTATTTTGGCACTGAAAGTGAGAGCCGGCGACATCGGCTCGCCGAAGCGGCGGAGAAAAATCCGGGGAAATACGGAAGAGCGGAACGCGCGCACGCCAGGCCGGGCCCGAGCGCGCACGCAATTTCGTCCCCTGCGAAATTGGCTCCGCGTCCCTCCAATGCTTTCTCGAGCCGGAATATTCATGGAGTAATGCCAAAAGGAGTAAAACACGCACAATCACTCGCTTTCGCAAAAATATCAAGAAAATCGAGGTTTCCCTAGCCGGGCAATGACTCCATAACTGGAAGACGAGTGTCCTGTGAGCATGAACTTTAATTTACCCTTGACAATTGCTCTGGATTGGTTCCATTGATGGTGATGGTCTCCGAAGTGGGTGGAAGATCGCGGACTCTGTCGGTGAACGGCAACACAGTGACATCGAGCTTCTCAGCCATCTTCCCCCGAGCGGCGAACCACTCGTCTGCGAGCAGTGTCCAATTTGTCGCTTGGATTTCCGCCTGTCTTTTTAATCTGTCTCGAATGGGGTTTCCTGAAAGAAAGACACCCTCATTACCCAATTATATCAGACCCACTCTTTCCCATTGCGCCGCTCTTTTCAGCGCTACTTCTCATTAGAGAAACGTGTGATTACTGATTTGTTAAACTCTCATTTTAACATTTACAATGACTATGCCGAGGAGTTTAAGTACAGGCTTGCCAGGGGACGAAGCTAGTCGGTTTAGGTAAGTAAAGACGCTTCGCACATGAATTTCATCAAGCGGCGGTCGCTGTTACTGCTTTCAAAGCTACTTGAGAAAACTCGCCGCACTTGTCAATGCAACATATCCCGACTAGTCTCGGGAGCAGTGCACCATATCGTGTCCGTCATTGTTTTGACACCTGTCACGCGCGCCTTTCTGCTCTTCCCTCCTTATCAAGCAGGGAATACCTTTCACTGCACCACTTAATCGCAGAGTAATTACGCTCTGATAAGAAAGCAAGCAAATAACTCATAAGTTGTGGCATCAACCTGCTTTTTATCCGCTCGACGCTAGCATTGCTCGAGTAAAACAATTACTCGATGAATCAACAAACAATGCAATTGTGAGCGATGTGAAGTGGCCTTGAATAGACCGACATCAACAGTCGAAATTTGGTAATAAATGGAATTACGTGAAGGCAATAATATGACTCAAAGAGCCGGGTCAGTCACATTGAACTTGACACGATATCTCGTCGCTCAAGGGGATTAATTGATATGAAAAGTGCGAAAGCGTGCAGAAGTACTCAAATGCGGCGATGCCGCACTCAAGTGAATCATTACGCCGGGAATCGACTAGGACCGCAGGAATCGTTTCCGCTCCTTTCACGATATTCGTATTTGTGCGAAACTGACATTGCCGGGTGCGAGGATCGTACTCTTGGAGGTGAGCGTAATCGATCGAAGCGCACGCAATTGTCAAGCACTTTCTCGCTAAAAAGAGGTCACGGGGTTGCCGGAGTTTCGCTCTTTTCGAGATGCACGAGATTAAAGTACTCCTGACTCATGTAGCCAGTGTTTTTTATCGCTTTCTTGGCGATTGCATGTGAACCCAATGATCTCCGAGGTTTCACTACCCGCGAGAGAAGAGCAGGAAGACTTGGTCCGATTTCTTATGGGAGATTTGAGTAAATTGTCATCAATTACAATGGGATACAAGACATGAGGTGGTTCATTCCTAATCGGTGGTAATTGCTGTGAATTGGCCATTTAATATGCTACAACTTACCGGTAATGGTCCATGGATTGCAGACCAGGCAAAGTAGAAAAGGAATGTTCCAAAGTATCCATCTTTGATTTGGCATGCTAGCTCAGGATCTTTGGTATCGTATCCTGCAATCAGAAGAAAGTTCCCATTAAACACCCCCTTCTTCATGTGGCTGAGTTGAAGTTCAGCTTTCAAAAATCCGATAAAAATTGAGTCCAAATTCAATTGGAATTTAATGGGCACGATGGCAGTATCGTTACATGGTGTCATTTAAAATTTTGGACACACCGCTCGCTGTTACTGTTATCTGTATGTGGGTCAATGAGTAGTTGACGTCCCGTAGAACGTCCTTCGAATGCCTGAATAAGCTCGGTAAACATCTTCGGTCGCAGTGAAATCGTGAGGATTCGGAGCCCGTTAAACGACTGACCAACGATTGGCATTGCAGCAGTGAATCCTTTTTTAAACCTATTAAAATAGTCCCAGAAAACTATTAGCTTCGCATGTGCAGTGTTTGTTTTACAAACGGAACACGTTACAGAGTACGAGTTAGCTAAGAGATTTTTGCGGTAACGAGACTTATTTATGTCCATCACATAGCGCCGGTAAAAGTGATGATTCGCTGGCTACTGCGGCCGTTACGCTTTTTTCGTCATCGGCTACTCTTCGGCATTCGACTTGCACAACGGACTCTTCGAGTTACGTATTGAACTGCCGCAATCGGAACTTGCGACATGGTCCAACGATTGACAACCAACCATCGCATTCTACTCACAATACTAACTCCAATCAGAAGCTTTTTCCGATATTCGAAATTGGTTCAACACCAACCGTTTTAAAAAAAATTATGATGCAGACAAGTGGTCCAGATAAGGGACATTATTAAATTGGCAATAAACCAAAGTGCTGGCACACGTGTAAGGAAGTCGGCGCGTTTCCTGCGCCGCTTGGCAGCGACAGCCTTTAGCAGTGGGTCAGTGGGCGCCGTCGTTTCGGCGAAAGTCCAGTTTGCGATCTTTCGATTCGCCTGAATCGAGAGACGTGCGCGCACCTTACATGAACGCATATGCCTCGCAAAAGTAATGCCACGTACTCGTAATCGCGAAACAAGGTTTCGAAGTCGACCGAGCACCGCAGGCAACTAGCTCCGAGGAAAGTTCAAATGCTCTCAGTAGGCGTTCGAGTTTTTCGATCACCTGTAAAAAGGGGGCATGCTAACTCGAAAGGGCGACTGCTGTAGCCGAGGAAATCTATCCTCACAATGGGCAGGAATTTCATGGGTTCGACTGACGAATCGTGCGCGCGTACCTCGGCCAAGTAGAATGCGCGGCAAACCGTTATTCGACCCACCATTCGGCTCGAAAGAAGACTCACTTCGACCACACTCTCTGCTCAGGCCGCAGAAAAATTGTCTTCACTTATTATATGACTCGTGTGCACAACGTCATCTCACATCATCATGCAACTTTACTGTTATTATGCAATATGCATTAGCTAATTCAATTGCACCGCGGCCGCTTGTTCGCCGATCCGCTTTTCGAATGCTTATGGGAGAGTAGAGTGCATGGAAGAAATGTTAATGGTCACGCCCTGGATAATGATTCTATGCCTAGTAGATCGGTCACTGAACTGTCGTCTATAATTAGCACGACCAATTACTTTAAGGAAGTAATTAATAATAGCAAATAATTGTTGGGCTCCAAGAAGTGGATGATCGATCCGAGTCACGCGTATCCAGGTTTCTTTCAATCCCACCCGGCAACTACCAATCACCGTCCCAATGAATCTGCAGATTAGCATACCAATAAAAGAGCATTAACGTGAAAGTCCAATGACAGGGAAAGAAAGAGTTAATTGGAATGGGGAAGTTCCTAGGTGCGGGTAAGTGAGATCAGTGATTTCCACATCTGCCGCAGCGGTGAATCGTTATCTCGTCAAAATTGGCGTTACGTCGAGGGAAACTCACTATCACTCGGCTGACAGCTCCGAGTCAGCTGGTTGCCGGCATCAAGTGGCGAAGCGCGTGAGGTTGAAATGCAGCTTGCATTGGTGCGGCGTCAATTAAGCTCGACCGATCGCTTTGGAGAAGGACGCGAGCGCGCGCGCGCCGGTCATTAATTACGACGAAACCGCATGTGGAATTGAGTTGTGCCACATATCGCGCAGGCCTCGCTTCATCCTCGCAGGCCGACGCGTTGTAATTTCACCCGATAATATCCCGATATCGCCAATATCGCTAGCATACTTCTGTTACTGTCAGCGCTGACGGGCGAGTTGTTCTGGCAAAATCGCGAGCGGCGTGAAATACTCTTTGGATTGAGCAGCGTTGTCACGCGACTACACCGGTTTCCAGCAACGGTTTTGTCGGACTTTCGCGGAAGTATATCTTTCCCGCCGCAAGATCCGATCGTCATTAAACTCGATGCAAAAGCGCGCTACTTGAGCCAATTGGAATTCTTAATGAATTCGTAGACAGCGGCAGAGAGGGCTGTGGGAAGTGTATCAGTCTCATACATACCAGCCGGTTTATTTGTAGGGTGCGAGCGAATCAAGTGCTTTTCAAGACCGCCTGCAAGCTGCATCTGACTCATCCCACTGAGCACTACTTTTCTCATTTGCGAACGGACGTCCTTGGCGAAGTACCCGATGAAGTAAATTATACGCGTGATCGCCCACTTTGTTCAACGCGACAATTGACGCGACTGGTCATATTGGATTGGTCGAAAGAAATTCCGTCCAACCTCCATCGCAAAAGTATTTTCAATATTTAATTATGGGGCGCAGAGTTATTGGCCAAGGCTCTAATTCAAGGGGAAGGAATTAGATCAAAAGCACTGTGGCAATGGCCAATTTGCCATTTTCCACCAATCGTAATCGTAAATGAGTTGGCTGCCGGCCGGCACTCACGGGGGGTTACTTTCACTCGGCAATATTTAAGCTGCGCGTCGAAAGAGAGCACACGCTCGCCACAGCAGAAGAGGCATTGCACTTTCCAAGAGAAAATATGCTGCATGTTTCGGCCGCGAGATGCGAGGTATCTAGAGCGAGTCTCGTAAATATTTGGCTGTACCGACTGCAACTATTCTCAAGGGTGCGGTTACATTCGACATATAGCAAACGGAAAGGTAGATTTATACGACGAGTGATAAGGATATAATCGTCAAACCGATAAGTCGAAGCTCCTAATTCCAGTTGCTGATCTACTAATGGAAAACATTAATACACACTTCCTCCCTCAAAGCCGGAAGAGAATCATTACGCGAATGGACCCACGCGGGCTTCCGGAAAAATTGCAGCAACTTCCAGCACACGAGCCTCTACCGAAATTATGTTCAGCTAGATAAAATGAGGTCTCGTACAAATGGAATTGCTAGCCGACGTTTCCCTTTGTTGGTCCGGCGCCATTCCTTCAATTTTCTACTTCCTTCATCGCGACCTGGCAATTACTCCCTGAGAAATCTTGGTCAGTCAAGTGGGTTCCAAGTAAAGCACGTCAGCGTCCGAGTGACTGATTTCGCGGGACTTCTTTTCACGCGGCACAGAAGAGGCGAGAAAGTGGCCGCGGCTGAAAAGTAAATTATGTGTGCCGGCGATTTGCATGCGCGGATCACGTCCGTGGGATTCAGCTGCTGGCTAGAAAAGCAGCGGCCACTTGAGCTCCGCGGATAATAGTACTCGGAGGTGCAGTGGCAGGCAAAGCGAGCAGATTGCTTGCTTTGCTCGCGAAGTAAGTTAATTGGTGACAGTTAACGATCCCGTATGCACGCGATTCGGTCCTGCAACCTTATTCCCCTGAGTGCGCTTGACAACTTTCGAAGCGCAACGCTAAAACCTAACCATTCCCGCACGCTTTGTGTCATCGATTCACATAGCAAGCCACTCAGTTCGGCATAACTTTATAAATTGACAAAATTTCAACTAGGTCGAATACATCGAGAAAAACTAGTCGACACTTAGAGTAGTAACGTCTCACCTATTACATGCATTCGGGAGCAGTGTAGAATGTAAGCCGTAATGAATGGTTCACTCGAGAGACAAACAGGAAACGCTCTTTTGTGTTGAAGCCGGTAACTACACCCTGGCATCCGTTTGACTGTATTGCACGGCTAATGCAACGCCGATCACAATTACTGTCTCCGTCCGCGCCTAGTATTTGTTCCTGGGTACTCACAGAGAGCGCACTCTACTGAAAGCGTCGTTTCGAAATCAATGAGGGGTAAAGGCTGTAGAATATCTCGTTGTGCTCACGAGCTTTGCTAATTATACCGCGTCATATCTTTTACGTAAGCCGACTTTCATCGAGCGGACTAAATCCGCAGAATGCAGGAAGAAGTGTCTGTTGTCACTCGCTAACGAGGCCGAGTTTGCACAAGGATTCTTCCCACGCCGAGGCTTGCACTGTTGTTCGCACTCGACTTCCCGCACGCCTGCTCTCGCATTCAGGTAGCAGAATCGAAGGACTAAGATATTCCGAATTCCACTTTGTTTTGATCAATTTCAACGAGGAAATGCCAAGGGACAATGTCGACTTTATCTGCGCACTTATATGGGGAGCTAAGAATAAAGCGAGGAAGAAAGAATGTACAAAAGAAAGATAGTGTTCTCTTTCCAAGCGCGCAGCGAGTCATCTCAAGTGTCTCAATGCCGTTTAAACAAACGGGAAACCGTGGATTCCAGCAGCCAAGGCTACCGCGATACACATCGCGAATTGCACTCCATTATTCGTTAACAACACCATCCTCGCCGGCGCGCGCGTGTTACTGAATAAAGTTAACGAGCTTTCCACGTGCAGCTCGGCCGGGGGCTGCGCGACAAGGACCTATTCTACTTGCCGGCGAGGATAGCGCGGCCAATTATTTAAGAGCTACGTTTAACTGTGTAGACTGTAGACTGCAGGACGCATCCTGCGCTTCAAGTTTAGCGCAACGACCCGTAAGAATCAGTAAGCTTCTATCTCGCTAATCAAGTGCAATGTCTGTGGAAGAGAGAGGGTCGGAGGGTGGGCGTCGGAGTGTTCTCTGTATAGGGTTATCGTTTTGTGATAACCACGTGCATGCGAAGTGCACGAGTCGACGACCTCCACCGCTTGAGCTTTCGTTTCAGAGCTCCCGCAGATGCAAAGATGATGACTCGCCAACGTGCGTCCACTGAGGGGGGACTTTCTCCAGGTTATATTCGGCACTCGCCTTTTTTACCTCCTCTCTTTCTCGCCGGCATTCACGGTCCGATCAAAGTTCAACCCTTTCAACGCTAATAGAACTGCTTGGCACAACAAAAAGAAATAATACAAATTCTATTTTTAATGGTTGTTAGGTAATGAAGGTGTATTATAAAAGAATTGGCAAAGTAGAAGAATGGTTTGTGATACGCCTCCCGCGAACGGTGGAAAGCGAGGGATCCAGAGCAAGTGTCGGCACCGCGGCAAAGTGCGGGTGGCGATTGTGTAACAAGTGGCGAAATTCGCGGAGGAGTTCCGCAAGATTCCATTGTTCCAGGTTCAAGTGGCCCCCTTGTCGACTGCTATCAGTCTGACAAGCGACTGAGTACGCCGGATAAGAGTCTAGTTGGTTTGCCTTTTGTTTACAAGTGCCAGACCCGATAAACACTGGCGCTTTCAATGGCACCGTGACGCTTTTTATTGTCTGCGTGAGACTGGCGTCTCGCTACAGCTCGACGATTCGAGCTCCGGAATCCACGGGGATCTCGGCTTGTCCCGATGAAACCCTATCCCTCGCGGAGTGGGCTTGACAATCGGGCAAGTATGCGAGTCTGAAGTTTCAGGAGAGCGCGAGGAGAGTGTCTGCGCGCCTGCGGCCGCCGCCAGTGAAAAGTCCGTGCAACGTTCCGTGAAACAAGAACTAAAAGTCACGTAATAACTGGACAGATGGCGGCGGGAAAAGGGGGACTCGAAGCGGAGACTGGAAAGCGCGGTACATGGGGATCGGCTTGCACTGAAAGGAAGAGGATCAATTGTCCGCGGAAGCAAAACGTGCGGATCCCGAGGGAGGTAAAATCAGTGGACGAGGACTCGGGGGGCGACGAGTCGTTCATGAATATATGTGCTCCGCGACTCATGTCCGATCCTCCGGTGTCCGAGGCTTTAACCTACTTAACACGCGCTCTCTCTCAACCTGACGTCACTGGTACACTGCCGACGCGCACCATCGGCAACTTCGTCGGGGCACTCCGTTTCACTTGGCTTCGAAATTCACTGCCACTCCTGGCCCTAGCAGGAAGAGGAACCGAGTGACTCGCGCGATCCTCAGCCACTGGCACACTCGGCAGGAAAACGCCGAAATGAAAGAAAGTCTCGAGGTCGAGCCCACTGCAATTCTCCGCTTCTAATTGCTCCATGCCTGTTGGCGTGCATCGCCACTGACACACGGGTGTGTCCAGCGGCGCTTCACGCACAGCTGACTCGGGTTTAATGACTCCGGTTCGGATGTTTGGGGAAAGGTGGACTATCAATTTTTTCAATGGCCAATTAATGGGTCGTTTACGCCAGACCGATTACTCAGCTTGATATTGTCATGCCCCAAGAGGAAGGTTATTTCAAAGTTTCAAGTAGCTTCACTTATGCAGGCGACAACTATTTGCAATGTAATGCAAATGTGAGAACTAGCATTGGGAGTTTAAACGCTAAACCGCGACCCGAGGCTTGCTGTCCTTGCGGACGCTCAATTGATTTCTATCAGGCTCTAGTTGTTCCAGATAATAACGAATGGGTTGACCGACTGTTGCTCTATTAACTACTGATGATGATCTCGGGTATTAAGTTTTCCTTATATACTTAATAATTCTACCGAGCTGCGTTCTGAGAACTTCCCCGCGCGACTGAGGCGACAGACAAGGATGGAATATGAAAATAGCTCGAAATGCAAATGCGACGTTAACTCGGAATAAGAATTTATAAAGAACAGGCGGGGAGGGGAAAAACTATTAGGTTCGTGAGGGGAAAGTCGGATTATGAAGTTGTGACAACGTGTTTCAAATGGAAACAAGTGATCACGCGTGGGCAGGCAAAGTTCATGGTACTCTTAACGATTTATTTATTCTTATCTCTAGTCCAAGAATAGCAATGAATTTTGAATAAAGCTTGTAAGCAAAACTTTGAATTGCTAATGCCATTTTTTGATAATGCAAATAAAGATCTTAAAAAACGGCACTTCACGTGCTCATTACTGTTGCACCATTTGTGTAGCAAATTCTGTTTCTCTATCACGAGAAATGGACATTTGACAGTTTGTTTAGATGTTGAAATGCTGATGATAACTCTTCTTATCAGTGATGAAAATACTTTGTCAATAAATGACGCAAAATGTAAGATTTACATAATATCTCAATTGCCCCATTCGCAGGCTATTTTGCAGAAATAATTGCCTTAAAACTCAAATACAAAATCCACTATTTAAAAACACTGGTACCCAACAATTTCTAAAGAACTATCCCCCCAGATTTCAGTAAAATCTATTCAAGTTCGGAGCAAGTAATGACGAAAACTCCGAACATTCAAAATTCTTACTTCTCGAGGTTTGTTAATATTAAAAAGCGGAGAATCAGATCACTGACTAGAGTCTCGAAACGTGGTAAGAATGATGCTCCATGAAAATGAGGCAGGGAATGCACTGGCGATAGAGGGGCGATGCGATGCAGCGTAGTGCCATTCTCGATAGTACGTACATACGAGAGCAGAGCGGCAAAGTGGGTCACGAGTCAAAGTCAAAGTCGGCGGCAGCAGGTGTACGTAGGAGGAGGACTTACAAATTCCCAAGTATACAGCGATGCTGGTGGCACGTGCTGCTGGTATCGCGGCCGATTCGCCGTGCGATCGACGGCTTCGTTCTACAGGAAATCGAGGGTGGCTTTCACGGATCTTGCTGGTCTGGCCGGGCATCGACGAGCGCTCGTTCCCCTTTTGCCGAATTAAAGCCTCGCCGGCATATCTCTGCGCGCGTTCCACGCGATACGCTACTGTCACCCGCCAAATTGCTTTTGCCTCACACACACACTCGCACACCACGTTGGCACTGATAAGACGAGGCTCTTCCTGTTGTACTGGCCCCTTCCGCTTGTGTACTCCTTCGGCAGGAACGAAAGATACAAGCCTACCTGCTCGGGATGGCGGCTGAGCGCAGACTGAAGAGCGGCGGCTTCGACGAGCGGCACTTCGCCTCTTCTAGAGAGAACGCTCGAGTCGAGGCGGACTAGCATCGCCGATTAACCGCTGGATAATGCGTCTTGTCATTCGACCGTGATGGATGATAACAGAAACAGACGCCTGCTAAGTTTAGTATTTACGGAAGAAGCATTTCGCGATAAACTTTGCGATACGTAGCCGATTTATTCATCTGGATTTCGAGAGATCCCGGCTCACTAGCAATGCGCTTGACCCTTGACTACATATGCATGTGTTCAAGTATAATGAGATCTGCAATTGAATGATACGATCTTGTTATACATGTTGTATAACGGATCTGGCAAAATCTAAAGTGAATAATTGAAATATCTGCCGCGGCTGACGAATTACACTCCTGGTAACAATGGTGAAGATGAGCGTATAACTCAGTGATGTTAAAAGAAGAGTTCTATGAACGAAGTATAGTTCCATCGAATACTTTGTGTTTATCGGGAATCCATTACCACTTACCGCTCTAAGATTTGTCCTACACGACTCGTAAAATTCGGTTCGAAAGAGACGGAACGCCGTAAAAGAAGCTGCATCGAAAGCGATTCGGAGAGCCGAATGTACCGTTAATGAATTAAAACGAGCGCGTTCCCTTCCCTAACTCGATCATCACGAAATCCACGGGTATATAACTGTAATACTTACGGTGGTCCTCTCGCAGAGAATGAAATCGAGCTCTAAACAGTTCGACTATGGCAGGTTCTATTACGGCGCGTTCAATGGACTACTTCAAGCACTCACGAGACCTCAGACCCAAATGTCCTTCGGTGTGGGCCGATTTCGTTTATAAGTCGCTCGCCGCTTATTCCTAATATTTCCCTCAGAAGCGCAGAGTTCCCCTGGCGAATGCGTCCGGATACTGGGAAGGGAAGTCCTCTGGGGGATTTTTAGTGCACGCGTGAATCAGGCCGGGCTTGATCCTGGACCTTCTGCGAATCTCCCACTCCTTTACGTGGGCGAAATGCGTCCTCTCGATTATATTTTTTTCGTGGGTTGCACTTTTCGGTTGGTTGGAATTGAACTTTGTTGCCGGGCAATTCGACTGAAGGCGAAAATAAAACTGTTTCGGCTGTTCGTTATTGGAGAAAAAAATGGATGATTAGCCGCGGCAGCATTAGATTTCAACGTTGAGACCAAATTCACCGTTACGCTTTGCTTTCAAGTAACAGGCACCACGAGGCTCCCCACGCGATACGCCAATTCAAGGTGAATGACAATTTTTAATCAGATTATTACGACACTACTTCAAAGCTCTCTAATGAATTTAGAAATCTACGTTTCACGCATCTCCTTGAAGTATCATAGTGTTAGTGAACAACTACTACACCGAATATAAAATTATAAATCTGTTGTGCAATTTTTGGTGCAACTCTCCTGTTATGTACGTTTATTGAAACTCTTGGGTTTTGCAATTGAACTACATATAAAAAGTGTGTGCTAATTGTGAGTTTTATTTACCCGTTTCCAAGAGAACCTTGGATCGCTTACCGATTGTAGATAATTCGTTAGGAAAGTGAGAATAGGACTCAACTGCCACGAACAAACACAGAATGGAAAGTCAGACCGATCGAGAGAATTTACACTATCGACGCGTCTATAAAACGCGTCTGAGGACTCACTGAACTGGTGATAGAGAGCGCTGACATCCATGATGCGCGCGCACTAACTTATGGGAGCTGAATGGTGGGGATGTTTCCTCAGTTGAATGTTTTTAAATATTACTTGTGTCATGATTCCGATTATGCAATTGTGACGAAGTTGAATAAGAGACGCAAGGAAATTCAGGATAATTCAAATTCAGCAGAGTTTCTAATGTCTCGCTAATGATTTTTCGACATTCTTAATTACGAAATGTTTATTAAAGTAAAAGAAATGAAGATTAGTTTTAAAAATATACCATCAGCTATGCATGTTTTCGTGGTGGTTTATTTAGAATCAGACACATCTAAACTTTTCCAGGAATTCACGAAGCATGGCCGGATAATGAATGCGTCACAGAGCGTGAGATACCTGCGGCGGGAGTTTGCCGAATAATTTAAGCGCCGTGTCGCAACGTGAGCGAAGCGGAGCGATGCCCGAAGAATTTTCGGCGGCCTTCAAAAATCTGCGGCTATCCGCGAAGATGGCGAAAACGATAAAAATCGCACGTGCCCGACGAATGCTTGCGAAAGTTCAGGGCAGGGGTTGCCGCAGACGAAAGGCCCAAGCTTGATTAGCCCCCGGCGTATAGGCCCCATGCTCCTTTAATTTCGGATTAGACTTAATTACACGCTAAATCACAGGAAAAAGAACGTCTAATGAAAGATGCAATAAAAGCGTTCAGTGAGTCACGCCGGAGAGTTTGCCAAATTGAAACTGTATGGAATATTGTTATTAAACATGACATTTAACTTTCCAAGTAATTAATTCAAACTGCCATGGGAAGTGCAGATTCTAGTTCTCTAATGGATATAATTACATAGGTGGTGGTTGGCACCACCATTTCCTTAATACGAGGTGTTGATCCGAGAGCTTCTATTCGTTGGTAAGAGCCTCGTATTACTGATGGCTGGTTTATTCCCTTCTCCGCGTCCGTTTCTTCTGTCGAACGTAGGATTATTATCCCGCTGGCCCTAATAGAACCAGATATCGAAAGATTTTACGGGGTAATCGATGGGAGTCTCACGCGAATCCTAACAAGCGGCAAAAGTTTCTCCTGAAATTTCGCACAGCTTCTCCAATTTGACTAACGATATTCGCCTTTGATTTCTCCGATGATTTAATGCCGATTGATAATTCAGAAAGTATTTTCAAATTCCTTCACCGACACTTATTTTACAGACGTGTTTGACTCAACACGCAGGTACCATCGCGTGTTATACAGACGGCAGTTAAAAATCTGCTTGTTGCGTAAGTTGAAAAAAGAACTTTTGAAAATCTGTCATTCGCTTGACGCGCGACGCTAAGGAGCTGTCTGTGAAACACTCCAAGTTGATTTTTAAGTACTTATCGAATGGGCGGAATAAGATGAATTCGAATGAAAGTGCTCCGAGAAATGTCAGGGTGCGTCGGTCATTAATGGGCTAATGAAAAGCGAGGGAAGGGAGAAAAAGAACAGTCGACCTTCCTTCCTAGCGCCACTGGATCCGAGGTAAGGTCGATGTCGTAATGGCTCGTGCACCTTGGATCTTCTTTCTCGCGCGCACTCAAATTCGTCGATGCGTATCCCAATTCGCCACCTGTTGCCAACACATACACAGCCCTCGATTGCTGTGTATGAATTCTCGCAGGTGAATGCGGAACGAAAGCGAAATCTCTTCGAGTCGGCCGACCCGCCAGCGCTCGACAGAGAAAGCACCATTTTCATTGTTCTCTACTGATAATCATCTCGATTTCGAGTCGGAAGACACTTAATTGACAAAATCTATTGTGTTCAAACCAATTAGATAATCAGGAATCCAAATTAATTATTCCACTCGAAAGGTTGCTCGTAGGAAGCAGTTGACAGTAGTATGAGGCGTTTGATTGGAAACCGCGTTTTTCGAGGTGACTCGAATAAATGCATGTCTAAACATTTGCAGAATGCTGTTTACCCTGGGACTTACTGGTTTCTTCTCATTCGACAGTTTTACCTTTCTGCTGCCGGGGGAAATGGCTAAATGAAGCGGCATAAATAATGCATGCATTCCTACACACTTTCGAGCGATTAGCGAGAGACTTGGACAATTTAGGTGTCAAGTACTAATTTTCTTGCTAATTGCTCCCTAATTTTGGAAAGTTGTTTATTCTCGGTCCACGATAAATCTTGTCCGATCGTGGAAATAAGGAAATTCCTAAATATTACATCACTACTTACACGAAATCAGTTGAGTTTCCTTCGTTTAAGAATTCGGTCTTTTCCTCTGTATTATTAAAGGGGGAATGCACAAATTAAATTCCCATTATGAAGACGTCACGCAAGTGTCTAGCGCCAAGGAAGCAGCCGAGCGCGTTTCCTCCTGATTTCCTACGTGGCCGAAGGTGGAAATGAAGGTACGCGCGATTTCACGGCTTGCGCATGCTCTTTCATAATTGCGATCTTGCTCGAGGCCACGACTTGTGCATTACTGTAGCACGCACTGTACGCCCGAGCCTCATTATGGAACAATAAAGAGCGCGCCTTCCGTTGCAAAAGAGAAATCGCCGAAAAATAGTTACAATTACCCACAGTTACACGTCTGAATTTGACAGGGATAAGGAAGGCGTTATCGTCTCGTCAAGATTAATAAATTTTAGCAAAGTAACACTAACTTAGATGAAATTACAACTTTATAAACTGAGGTTTTTATGAGAATTGTAGATGATATTAGTATTATTTAAACGTTTGCCAATCGACCTATTCAATACGTAGTACACGTGTCGATATTATTTTACCAATGGCTTGATTAAATAACGTTCATTTAGCTCTAATGCACTTATGACGAAAGATGTGGTGTGTATTAAAGAAGTGGCACAAGAGTGAATTGCAACGCTAGCGAGTCGTCTAACACACAGGAGCGATTATACAACCGATCGATTTAGGCGGCGCGAAAGGTCAAGACGGCTAATAAATTTTTGGAGGACTCTCACGGCGGTCCAGCGTATGCCGGCCCATCACCATTCGCCTCGGTCTCTCTCCTACCTTCCCCGAGATCTGCGTCGGCTGGTGACTCTCCTACGACAGGTCGATATTCGTGCTTTATTCTCGCCACTTTTTCGACACACGTACGGGGAAAGTGGGGTCCGGCGATCCGTATAAAAAGCCAATCGTGTCCCATCGTAATCACACTCGAAATCTCCTCTTCCTTCACTTCGATCGAAGATCACCAACCACACGCCTTCAAAATGAAATTCCTCGTGAGTGAACACTTCTGCCGACTACTTTTTTCGTGAATCCTCTTCCGGATTGTAATCTGTGCGATCGTGACTTACTATTGTGCGACGAGTGACTGAGACAATTGATATAATCGAATCAGTTACCAGTTCGAATTAACAACTTCAATTAATGCTTACGCATCTAACGAAATACCAAATGTCGCCGAGTAGCATTTTACCATTCGAAAGAAATTGACCTTTGAACATATTGAACATGTAACGTGTAAAAATCTGTTTGATTAATTTATCGATAATTATTTGTAATAGAATTTTCACTTTGACCAACTTGGATTCCAAGTAACGTGAAATTAAAAAACCTTTTATCTGATTGCAGATTATCTCCTTCGCCCTCGTGGCCTTCGCTGCCGCCCAGCAGCACCCAGAACCTGCCCATGCTGCTATCCTGAGGCAGTCCCAGGACTCCTCTCCGGACGGCTCCTACAGCTACAACTACGAAACCGAGAATGGCATTCAGGTCGCTGAACAGGGTACCCCAGTAGCATCCCTTACACGCGACGGCGAGAGTGTTGTTGTTGCTCAGGGCAACTTCCAGTACACTGCTCCCGATGGCACCCCGTTCGCTGTCACCTACGTCGCCGACCACAATGGATTCCAGCCCCAGGGAGAACATTTGCCAGTTGCCCCTGCTGTCCCCGTCCTCATCCAGAGGGCCCTCGAATACATCGCAGCTCACCCACAAAAGGAGGAGGACCAGTAAACCACCTTATGACAACCCGCAGGCCTTTAGTAGATCATTCTGTAGATAATATGACCGTTAATAAAATTCTGTTTTCATAGAATACTATTCATCTGATTCTTTAAACTTTAAACACTTTAATGATTAGATTCCCATGAAGAGTTCATCTAATTTCTCTGATTTGATGGCAAGCTTTATGAACTACTTGACTCCTCGACTTTAGTACTTGGTACTTGCACTTGGCATTGAAGCCCTTACTGAACCATCGAGGAGTCGTTTAAATGTCACTCGCCGACTCGGACTTCGCAGTGGCGATCGGCTTGATATTTCCATCCGCTATCGAGTCGGCCATCAACGATCATCATAAATTCGTCGGAAGAATAGCGGGAGGAGCATGGCATTTGCGTTTACGCAACGCGCGCCCGTCTCTAAGAATTCGAGTGCGTCTGGCAGCGCGACTCGATTTTGCTGCCGTAAACTTTGAATTTCTATTTGATGAGAGCCGCGTACAGACCGGCGGGGCATTGCGAAAGCGAACGAGAAGCTTCCTGGCAGCGAAAGATAGTGCAATCCAGACTTATTAATCGGGGGAATATCTCTCGGCGGTGCATATTAAGTTACTTAATAATGACGCCGGTTCTATTGGATAAGAGCAGAATCTGCAAATTGGCCAAGCGCATGATGTACGTATTATATCTGTCTGTTTGCCGAGGGGTTTAGTGCTAACGAACTTTTATTCGGCCCTAAGGAAACGCGGAGATGCCACGGCTCGATAGTGCAAGCCTTCGTCGTGACTCTCCTTGCGTCGATAAAGACGCAAAGTAGGCGGAATCGCTCGCCGAGATTTTTATCCTCTCGCTATCCTAACTCGTTATCCTCCTTTCGACACGGAGCGCGCTCGCCGCAGCTCGTCTCAGTGTTTTCGCTGAAAATGGAGTAGTTATCCTCGGCGATTTCCCATGATTCTTATCTAAACTCCACCAAGTTTGATAGACGATATCTATAAATGCTTGTAATAAGGTTACTTGATTACGAAACAAGTTTATATTTCGAGCTAATGAACTGTTATTTACGATAAAGAGGAAAAAAAACGAATCTGTGGAGTTAAGACCAAAAGTTGAATGGATTATCCAACGGCGAAGGGCTGAAGCAAGCTAGAAGACTGGCCGCAGGATTTCTCGAGGATTCCTCTATGATTGAAACATGCGGCGGATCGTGGCGGGCAGTCCAGGATGCGAGTAATGCCAAGCCGTCGTTTCCAATCGAGCGATCCTCACGATCAGTAGGCGGTCCTAATAGGCGAGCTCGATCGAACGAGCAGGGAGAGACACGGATATAATACGTGTATATGCACAAGCTCCTCTCGCCCGAGGATCTGCAATCCTCTGTTGCGAGAAGCCGAGCCGAGAGACAGGCGGAGCGAATGAAAAAGTCCGCAACGCTCCTGTCAACGCGTTTCCCGACTAACTGGCATGGAGGATTGCAATCGTTGAAAAAGCCCCTCATGTCAGCCCACTTAGAATTAAGAGACCAGATTTCGTCTATGATGAAAGTTCAAGTGGGGAGGAAGGAAGAGTGGAGTCGTCTTTCGATTAAAACATTTTAAACAAAGGGTTTCAGGAAAATTCTTTAAAATAATCGTTTCAACTTGCATAATGCGCTTACTAATGAGCCCAGGCTATTGTTATGATAAGAATGTTGCCCCGCGATGATCGCAAATGCATTAGCCCCGCCCCAACGAAAAAGTTCGCCGACTTTACGATCGGCACCGAGCGCCAGTGTGTTGCAACTTACTTTATGAAGCCGGCTCATGAGAATTTACGAGGAGATGCGCCATTGTTCCTGGAAATACTACGGGCCGATTGTGACCTTATAAGTCCGTTTTCAGCTAACTAAGGAAGCGCAGATCGGCTCTTAGGCGAAGCTGCGCGGCATAACTCGCAGGTCGTATCGCCCTCCGGGATTTCTGCCTGCCTGACCCACCCATCGCCGTTCGATAGTCGAACCCAGCCCCTATCGATGAACCAGGCCTCGATGTTGATCAGTTTTTTGCGAAATCTTTTGCAACGAGGCCGGAGCTGATCCAGCGGAAGATGAGCGAGATCTAATTGCGGGCTTTGGTACCACTGCTTATTAGACGAATCCCCTCCATCAGTTACTAGTTGCGTCGGGAAAATCCAATACTTTGCCATGCTACATGTACAGAGTACTAATAAAGTATGGCTGACAATTAGTAAAATTAATAAATTGATAGGGTAATGAGACTTTTAATAGTTTACCCTGTGTGGTGGTCATTAACTCTTGCTCGAAAGTGAATGTATCAGACTAATCTCGAGGATGCTTTCCAATCAAATCGCGAAACTCGTCCAGCGTACAATTAATTAACTCCTACGCGAGAGATTGGCAGCCGCAAGTGTGAACCTAGATGAAGAGCAAGGGGCGCAGCCGGCCGTTGTTCAGAAATGCCGTCGGAGGATGCGCAATCCTTGCAGATGGGTGAAAGAGAAAAAAGGGGCGGCGGTAACGGCGATTTCAGTACAAGACGAATGCAGATCCGAGGGCGGATTACCTCGCTCTTCTTGGGTAACCCCGCGCGCGCACCTGGCATAACTCGCAGGTTATTCCTTTGCATCGCACATTCAGCGAACATCCTTGTGTCTAGCCAGGTACACCCACTTGCAATAAGAATATCCACCCATTCCACCCCACCGCCCCAAAAAAACATTCGAACCTGTATTCAATTACTATCTTTGCTGTAAGCGAACTAACAACTCTTTGGGGGGTCCGAGAAAGTGTGCGCGATTTGTTTGGCTGCTCGAAAAGGTGGCCTACTTCGGAGGACTATGGTTAAGTTTGCAGTAGCAGCATGCGACTGTGCGTCCCGAGAAGGTATGTGCTTAGGCGTGGCGTGTTCGAATGAAAGGGTGGCCACTCCGCACCAAATGATGCCTTCCGATGCGTCATTAATCCAGCCGACTGTACACAATGCCGAATGATATTACAGGATTTCGCGGGGAGAGTACTTTTTAATGTCAAGGCGTCGCCTTTTGTCGAGAGCCGTCGGTAACGGCTATAGTCCACGCGCGTCCGGCTCACCCCTTGCCACCTATCGAGGAAATCTTCGCGCTTTAACAATAGGCCAATAACTAACTCAACTTACACCAGAGGTTCAAATTCCTGAGTGTGCTGTGTAACATTTGACGAGTTGGATGAAATGTTCGATAAGCTTCCATGAACCTCGGCTTTCTTGGATATGTGCTTCGTCAGCTGGAGCATCCAACCTTCTGTGAGTGTCAGAATGACACTGAGGGTATCGAGTATCGGACTGAGCTGATCTCGAAGTCATGCGCAGAATAAATTCCTGTGCGTAATGGGGCAAGGCGATCCCACCCTTTTCTTTTGTCCACTGATTATCATAGATTCAGTGAACTCCGTGAAACAGGTCTATTGTCAGGCTAAGCTGCTCTCGCATTCAATTGAAAGCACTCTTTCGCAATTGGACGGGACAGCAGAGAAGGAATAATCCTGTCAGCTATTCTCTTTATTCTCCTTTCAAAAATAACGATTCTACGGATTCCTCTCGTTTGCGTGGCCGTTTCCGAACCGAAGGATTTGGAACGATTCCACACATGGAACTAAGTTGAGTCCTCCATTACAGCCAAATGGTTTGACCAACGCACTTTTATTTTTAATCGAGCATTGTACAAACAACCTAGAATCTGAGAAATTCCTAGACACCTCCTTGAGTATAATTTTGCAAGATAAATGATGCACTCACGTAAATGATATGAAAATCGTTGTCTAGCAAAGATTATAATTTGCGATCGGATTAGTTGTGTAATGAGACGGTTCAAGAGATCCCCAGCAGAGCGTGTGTGGCGGGGCGCTAAATGCTACCTGTCAGGGGCATGCCACCCACGGCAGTCTTCCGTGAGTAGCAACAGCTTTGGAAAAAATTCTTTCCCTCGCACCTCCCGCCAGATGAGCCTTTTCCACTATGCCAGAAGAAAACCTATCATTCGTGCTTGTAATAAGATTGCATTGATCCCTTGATTAAATCGGCATCTTAGATTTGCAGAATAACGAACAACAATACTTGGGACATTCTCCGAAAATGTTGAAAACAATATGAATTAATCTGCTGCATATCTTAAATATAAATCAAGGATCTAAAGCATCGAACAGTTCCGCCATCGCAATACTAATTAATCCCTGTCCTGCATTAGTATCAATCATACCAGAAGATGCGTGAAACCCGTTTCCAGCATCAAGATAGAATTCCTAATGAAAGCGAATTCCGACTAAAAGGACGGCGCATGTCGAGGCTGGTGTGACATCAAGATTGAAGATAAGATCGTGTGCATCTGCCGGCGACAAAGCACTCGTAATTAGGAACCGGAACAAGCGCTTCGAAGAAGGCGAGTCGTCGGTGCAAGTGCACACGCGTATTAAGTCACGTACGTTAAGTTAGTACGGCGTGCCTGACATATGCGAATGGGGTGTGTCTGAAGGCGGGATCTGCTTAGCAATGTCGTTCCTTTACTGATCTCATATTCCTCGTGCATCCTGTTCGAACGATGAATCTTCATTCCTCGAGACGACGTCGCAATATTATAACAGACTTCTAAGTACTTTTTAACTAATCTTCACAAGGCAAAGTATCAAAGATTGCCAAACTTTATTAGAAGATCCAACATTTTCTAAGTCTAATTTTTGGTTATTTTTAACGCTCTTGTTAGAAAAATTGATTACATAAAGAATTAAAAGTAATATGGTAAATGTGAACATATTAATTTAAAGGGTTTTAGTGTTTCGCCTGGTTAAAAATGGCAGTGTTGCAGAGACGGAGCGATTAAACGATTAAGAAAAGCATTTACAATAATGGCGGTATATGCGCACACGTGCCATTCCACACGTGTTGATTTATGGTCGAGTGCCATTGGCTGTTCCCGCGCTTATCTCGATCACACCGACACGTACTTCGATGAACCCACGCGCGTCTCTCGAGGATGCAAACCTAATAGGTCGGATGACAACGAGACGCGCGATCTTGCCGCATAATAATGCCATAATTTCTTCATTAATTAGACACGCCGGACTTGAGAGAAACATGGTGTATGTATCCCACCTCCGCTGTAAGTATCCCGCAAATACTGAGTCCCACCGCACAACAATAGGTTCATACAATTACTTTGAACCCTACAAAAAAATCGTTTCTTTAATTCACCCAAATTTTGAATTCACCATCCCTCACGAAATTCCAATTAGCCGTAGATAATTGAAAGGTTATTGTATCAAACAATGCATCCAATTGCGCCGGCGAGCTTAAGGAAGCGGGGCGTCTCACGTGAAAAGCGAAACCTCGCCTAATCCCCAGCCAAAGGACATAGTTGCGATGGCATTCGAGTAAGGAGCTGATTCCCGAGGAATGGGGTCGAACCCGATCTCGGCGCCCTCCACGATGTAACATAAGTGGAGTCACGGTAACGAGGACAAAGAATGGAGGCGATACCGCGGGGAGGTAAGAGAAGACCAAATCGGATCGGGCGTCGAGATCACGATAGGTCGAAGGACGAGGATACCCGGTGCTTCGTCCGGCAAGGATGTCGCAAGGCTCGTCGATGCGGTGCGAATAGTTGAGTCTTGCACACACGGCCGAGCCCGGATGCGAACTGCCACCCAGTGAAAGGAATACGCCCTGCGATCATCCGTGTCGGGCCAACGATCTCATTACCTCTTTACCACCACCCAAACCCTAAATGACAATCCACCCTACCGTCTGGAGGGTGCATTGGACCATGCCCCGCTCGACACTGAGCATTGCATCCTAGAAATCTTGGCAAATATGTATTTGGCAAACGACAATGTAAAATGAAAAGCAAATCCCAGACAATTCAAGTAAAACATCATACTTCTACAATCGACGCTCGAGCTCTCAGAATGCAGTTTCTCAAGGAAGAGCCGTGAATTCATCCTGTCTGTAACGATCACAGAGATGTAACTGCTGATAGGTAAGCGAACAGCCGTCAGTTAAAAAGGTACTCAAAGCGCGTGAGAGAGTTTGTTGAGGAACCTAGTGAGGATCTAGTGGACCGGGATATTCAATAAGGACGTTCGAGTAAATAACAGTCTTTGACTTATTTTTACATGGTGTTGAGGTAGCGTCGGTATACAACGTCGGTTGACCAAGCCACGAGTGGCCGGCCGTCTCTGATTTGGGCGAGGAATTGCATGGAGGCGTAAATTGCGTGTATTGGAGCACACTCAGGTGAAGCACTAATGCACTTGAGGAACTTTGAACCACTATATACTGAGAGACTATATACTCAATACTGAGAGACTCGGAAGAATAATAATGGCGGACCGGGGAGAACACGGGTGACAACGTGGAAAGTTCCTTTTGCGCCCCTAGGGGCGCATTGCTTCTAGAGGGGTCCCGTGTCCAAAGGAGACAGTCAATTGGTGACGGTGCTGTGAGACGCTGGCGCTAAGGAAAGCGGAAAGTATCTTAGCTAATCTAAGATCTAGCACCTGCAGCCGTTTTACTAGCCCATGAGGAACGCGCAATTCCCAAAGAGAGTTAAATGAACAATTAAGCAGTTAGCGTCTCGCAAGTCCGAAGACAGGAGAGTTAACGTAATTGCAATAGGTAAATCACATCTGAGCGTCGTGTCAATAATGATCCGTTGATTGTAGTGACATAATTGAATTAGGATGTTACACGAGATGTTCAGACGGACATGGCCGGTGTGTGAAACTCTTCTAAAAGCGACGATGACTAGATAAGAGTTTTACTTAAGTGTTCTATTTCTTTACTTTCACCGTAGAAAGAAATGTGCGATAGTAAAAATTATGTCAGAGCGGCGTAATTGGAGTAGAGAAGATTTCATCAGAGCTTATGTCTTTACGCGGGGTAGACTGAGCGCAATAGGGGGGAGACCGAGGATGGAACCGCTAAACAAAGAGCAGTCCATATGCGGAACGAATAAAATCGCCCTGGAGAAGTGTCCAGATATGCGGAAAGATTAAATTCAAATGCGCAGACCCGGACACAACCTGCCAAATAAATCCCGGCGCCAGTAAAAATCACTGTCTGTAACAGCGGCTATAGTTGTCTCGCACGTACGACTGACTCAGGAACGTCCTTTCATTTCGCAAGACGACTGTGAAGTTCTGGGAAATATGATTACACATTTAAAGACCTCTCCGGATTTCCCACTATTACGGACATAAAAGAGAAATGAAATATTTCAAAGATTCATATATTCTTATCCCAACATTAAAATTTGTTAAATTTGCAGCTTCTAATATTGCAAGAATGGAGTTTGTATTGCCCTAATTCGAATACATCTAAATTCTTATTCTGCGGAATCATAGAAGTGCATGTGGGATTTTCGTAATAATTATAATAGTTAAAACTATGACTATCAAAGCTGTCAAGGGATCGCAAAACTAGCAAGATAGTGTTGGCAAGAGGCGAATAGAATCCGGGTGATACTCCAGTTTTTAAAGGGGGGTTGAATCACGTGAGAGTTGGCATGATTGCTAATAATTAAATTGGCGGAGTGGTCGCGTAATGGTACAGGTCTCCAGGGCTCGTTAGTGCTCGTCGACTGGTGGCTATCCTGTTGGCGGATTACGCGAGTGCCCAAGATTTATTCTCCCCTTCGAGGCATCTCTCGAAAAGGTGGCGGGGCGCAAAAGGAGGCGGCGGCCACTATAAAGCGGGCATCCTAGCACATCTGATCGTGTACTTCTAAGCACAGTTTGCACGCGAACTCCTCTTCCTCGTCCCACGTGACTTTAGCGGAGATCAGAAACCACCACTCGTGCTTCCAGTGACAGACGCTCCTCAGGCTGCAGGTGATTTTGGAGGCTTGGATTTTGGACACTAAGTTGCGATCACTCCCTTGAAACCATGAAGACCCTCGTAAGTGCCGCTACCCTGTGTTAAGATCTACTTAATCAAAAGTACTCTTTACCATCATTTCACTAACCATTTTCTAATCATGCTTGCATTAAAAATGCCGATCTTGCCTTTCGTACTACGGAGATTTCCCTAGGAATTTTCAAGTGAAAATAATTGTTTAAAACTACTCGTGACAGAAGTATCAAAATATTCTTCTTTACATGGCAACAAAATTCAATCCCTTCGCATTACATGTTTAATCAACGCGCCGGATCGAATAACAATCCTATAAACTTGACTATTATCATATCAATCTTTACGAATTTACGCAAAGTGTGATCGGATTAACTTAATACTTCACTAATACCCAATGCATTTCTCATGACTCCGACACGTCACTAATCCCGTCTCCCCGCAATGACCACACCGCACTATAAATCACGCCAGGCGAACATATGAAATTTTGCAATTACGCCGGGAAGACACGACAAAGCACGGAGTAACATCGGCACTTAGTCACACTCGAAATAATGCTCACGGATATTCGTAGGAGTGGAGAACAGAAAGCCCCTGCAAGCAGGCGAGATCTTGTTACCGCTCGCCGAGAGAAAAATATTCGCGTTTAGAAGAGATCGATCCATCGACTTGAGCGCGCGCGCACGCACAATTGAACAATAACATTCCGCGTGTGCGAATGAATGAAATTCCGCGATATGCCATAAGCCATGGGAGACGGGAGGAGAAAGGGGGGGAGAGGCGGGAGGGTGGCGTACTGCGAAATGCATATAATTATTCATAACCACGCCGACACCAGCAGCCGATCGAAATCCTCTCGCGTTCCCGGCTGCCCACTTGTGACCTACCTAACGACCCTTTTGTCTGACTAATGTCTCGAGCCACTACACCATAGAATCACGAAGTACCGCTGCTTCGACGCGCGTCCACCTCGACCAGCAGGATAATTAGCCTTCTTACACTCAACTATTATAATCCGTAACTCTTAACGGGATTACGACACCGAGACCTTAAGTGAAAAGCCAGACAGACTAGATAGTACAAATTCGCGCGGACGATCGTAAAGAGTAACGAAAGTGCGTGTAACTCAATGCGTGACTGCTTCCCTAATAAAGACGGGTAAATGAAAGCGTTTGCTTGAGCATGATCATTTTTGGGATTCTAACTTTCAGATATTAAATAAGTAAGTAATAATCTCATAAACGTGGCTTGGTTTCCGACACATACTAAAATTAACCAATCTACGAGGTATTACTTTGAATTAATTTCCTTTCACATCAACCCTATATCAAATGAGACTGCAAAAGACTGGCATTGAACCTGCTCTCCATTTGAATGGCGATTTTAAGTGTTGCAACTGGTTATTGAGGAAGGAAACTGGGACTTCTTTCAGGTAGCGCTATTGTGCTTGGCGGCAGTGACTTGCGCCCAGAACAGGTACCCGTACAACCCTGACTACTATGGCCGGCATTTCGCCATATTGCGACAATCGCAAGACTCCTCTCCGGATGGATCGTACGCGTTCAGGTGAGATCGTCCTTCCATCTCCCCATCGTCGTGTACCTCGTGCGATAAGCGTCGCCGGCCTGGCATTCGTATATGTATATATGTACGTACGTGTTTCCTCGAGAGCGATCTCGACACGCTCGACGGCACCCCGCCTCTCTGTTCCTCGCTTCTGAGAACGTCAGTCTTATCCGTCGAGTGCTAATTGCCACGGGATATCCACTGATTACCGCTTGCGAGAGCGTCCCTCTTTTTTGACACGCTCGAATCATCGAATTCTCCGCGTCCACCCCCCTTGCTTTCGGGGGATTTCAATTCCCCGCCTTTCGAGAGCCTGCAAGTAGTAAGTATTGGTATCAAGGGTGGCCGATTGTATAGAAAAAATACACTTGCGACAATTGAGTCTATAAATCAAAATCGAACAATGCATACTAATAGAAGGTTTGTGAAAAAGTAGCGCAGAATTATTCTGTTATTCGAGAGTGTTATTAAGACGTCAGACTGAAGAACGAAGGGGAAGTCCGGTGTCCAGCCCAAGGACTATTAGCACGCGTCTCCACGGCTGACCGGTATTCGGCACTTTCTATCCTGCGTGGCCCTAGGTCGTTCGTGGATGCACATGCACTGATCGGTGGCGATGTAACAATGCCTACATTGTACTCACGTACCAATGCATTCGAGGATAATCGATCGGGTGTGCCGGCAGGGGTCAAGTTACCCCGTTGTCTCTTACATCCTCTCCTATTACACAATCGCTCAATGCAAAGGCCGTGAACCCTCGTTCTCCGGCGCGAGACTACTGTAAAGCGAGCTCGGATGTTGCGTATCAATGTCGGCATAATCGGCCTCTGAATCAGTGACCTTGCTGGTAAATTCTGAATTACCTTTGAACCCCGTGCGGTCAGTAACCACGAAATTAATGCAAAGTTATTCTAAGTAACAAAGTTTTGATTTCGAGAATGATTGCTTATCAAATCGTTGAAGTATAAAGTTAATAGGACTTCAAATATTGACTTTGTAAATGACTAAACAATTAGCGAACAATTTTCTGAATGGATCAAGTTTTTCAATTGAAGACCTATTTGTGTTGTAATTTGCCGATTTCTTTGATTGTTACTTACTCGAGAAGCTTTGTAATAATCTGTCTTTTTTTGGGCGAAACCTTCCTGCTGAGACTTCGGCCACCTAACGAACGATGGCTAATTGGCTTTGATATTAATCTGCCAGGCTACGCGGTGTTGGCCGTAACGCGCGCATTGCATAATCGAATAATTACGATCGACCTACCTACCTATCTCTAACTAGCTGGGCCGTCTGCCTACGGAGCTACCTACCTACGCGCCTACCATCCTTACCCATCCTCCTCCGAGGGATCGTCCGATCGCTCGCAGCTAACTCTCAGCCCCTCCCGCAACACCTGTCTCCTCCGACTGACAAAGAGTGGGTATATCTCGCGCTTCCCTCGCCAATCTCCCGACTTCTTTCTTCTCTCCTCCTCGACGCTCGGAGGTGGCGCTTACTGTCAGGCCGCTTGATGAATCGCCGATTATTCTCGCGATCGAGGAATCACAGCGAGCGCACGCTGAGCCACTTAGCCCTGCTGACAAATGGCAGTGAGGCAGTCGCGCATCGATGAATTATTGCCCGAATGCACGCATGGCTGACGAGTTAATTCTGACGTTGCACGCAATGCTGTCCAGTCCCGCGTATTCCAGGAGCATTTTCGCTAATAAACAGTGGTTTGTAAACTAAGGAAGATTACTATCTGAGCTACGAACTCAGGAATAATGGTAATGAAATAGAGATATCGATGTGATCAGGCTGTTCAAATCATACTCTACTGTACTTTTACTTAATTTGTATCGAATTTGTACTAATTATGTGAATGGTTTGCAGCTACGATACGGAGAACGGGATATCGGTAGCGGAGCAAGGAACACCAAGGAACGCCGGCGCTGATAGAATCGAAGCTGTCAGAGGTCAATACAGCTACACCGCACCCGATGGAACCCCAATCCTCGTGACTTACACCGCCGATGAGAACGGCTTCCGGGCGAACGGCGCTCATTTGCCGACACCACCACCTATCCCAGTGGCGATCCAACGCGCTCTCGCTCACAATGCCGCGCACCCCGAGGAGGAAGACCCCTACAGAAGATACTAAGGGTGGAACGGGCGAAAGTCATTGGGCGAGCAGTGCGAATCGAGCGGAAGGGAGCTCGCCTCGTTCATGATACGATAAAACCGGCTTGATAGGATTCACTGTTTTTCCGTACGATACGAATATGCCATACGTATGATGCGAGGATAGGTTTAATTTTATTGGAATCATTAGTCGGAGAATCAATAGTTGAGACTCTATTCATCATCAAGGATTGGAACGTTATAAATATACTTCATACATTTAAGAATAAGTTCGAGAATTCCACGGTGGATATGAAATGGAATTCGCCAACTGTTATAGTTCGAGGTACAGAATGACGAATAAATTTATAAGGTTCTATACGAATTACGTGGAATTGATTGGCTGCGATATCAGAGCAGACGGTAGGGAGTAACTGAAATATTGTTTCGCGGCAACTATTGCGAAGAGATTTATCCAATCTTTATTGTCTCAGTATACATTAGTTGTGGAAGCTAAGACGAATGAAGATGTCACGAAACAATATTTTTCAAGGGACAGGTTCTCCAAAGAAATCCTTTTAAGGCTCGTATCTATCATGATCTGGCGTGCTCGCTCGACCCCGATCGCACTGACTAACCGACTAACCAGAGATTCGTGTCTCCGGCTTGAGTGCTGCTAGGAAGTCAGGAGCTTCGCTTAACTCGACCCTAACGCGAGAAAGACCATATCCCCCGTTGCCAATCCCGCGCATCCCAAACCCGTATTACCCAGACTGGATCCTCTCACTCTCGTTTTTCCACACTCAAAGTTCACATCAATTTGCCGCTGCTGTTCTTACGTGCGAAAATCAAGTCCGGCCGCAAGTTCTGGACGCCGTCGAGTCGGGATTTCACGATTAATTTTGTCGATTGACTTGACGCACTCCAATAAATGTTAATGACGTGCCGATGATACTGAGAGCCGAACGTAACCACTGCCAATTAGACTGAACGCTAGGCCAGCTTTTTGCACGGCTATGCTTTTTTAATTATAGCTACCTGTCACTCGAGTGCGAAAGTCAATCTAAAATTGTGGAAGTGTCGACTCGACGGCGCGCGATTTAGCGACTTACAAAATACGAGGTGTGAATCTGGTCCGATGTATTCCTCGAGAAATAAAGCGAAAGAGGAGGAGGATCGAAGCTGGCGTATCGTATTACACTGTGTTGTATTTATCATGCCTATGCCTGTCGTATTATTTTATAGTGCAATTCTGTGCATGCACATTATACGTGTCTTCATACATTATAATTCTATATCGTAGTTATACTTGTACTTTATTTGCGAAACATTTCGCGGGAGACCACTGTTGTATTCCGAGGGATTTACGAGAAGTCGGTCCACGGCTCTCAGAGGCGGCAATTAATAAAGCGATGATTCGAAATGGCATTATTTTAATACGAGGTTACTAAAAGTTTAATCAATTAATTGAATTAAATCCTGTTCGTTACCAATGCATACCAGTATCTGATCAATGGATTATCTAACCTTTGACACTATTCCTGAATTATTTCGAAGAAAATCAAGCGTCAACTGTAGAAAGTTTAGCCGAAACAGCTATTAACACCTGTCCTGAACTACGCGCACGTGTCCATGTGCAGGTTGGAAGGTAAACGGAATGACACAAGGGAGTGGAGACTGGTTGCAAGATGAAATTGGCGTGGCAACGTGATGTGAGAGGAATCAGTTTTTTGGTTGGGATTTATTGGGATTATAGTTGACTATTGGTTCATCAGTTACTCGACTAGTAAATGTTGCGGTAGTAGTTTAAAAGAATGTTACGAGGTGATGTATCGCTTCTATAAACGCATACTTAGTTAGGATTGGTCAATAGGACTGCGTCGATCATCGTATTTATAGCTTGCAAACTGGAGAGTCTGATAGCCGTTTAATTAAAACGAAGCTCTATACTCCATTCCTCGGCGTAATCAACGGCTCGACTTATACGACAATTGGTTTTCGAGGCGGAAATTTGCGTTAATGTTAATCGTAATATCGCGCTAAAGGTGAGTCAGTGAAAGCAAATCATCGGTCTCCTGTCGATTGCACAACTGACGCCGAGGCGAGTAAGTATCCGAGGACTATGGGAAATCGTAAGGTAGTGTGGGTTCCCCGGGCAAGAGGCCTCTGCTCTTACTCCACCCTTTGAAATCGCGGGCGCCCTGCGAAATTCCGCAAACCCGAGGAACTCTGCATCTCCAAGTAGTACATATTCCTTGAGACAGAGATCTCTGTCGCTCCACTGACAAAGAGTCGGCGAGAGATTGGACCTGATAATCTCCGAGCACAATGTGCTCCCGCGAAAAAGAAAGGGGAGCCTAAGTGTAGAGCATGTCTATTGCTCTGGCGCCAAAGAGAGGCGATACACGAAATCAATATTTTGCATACAATCGCCAAGTGCTTCGGTCGTCACGCACCGAGGATGTGGGTCAAGGAAGCCGATGGACACTGGGCGAGACATATCCTGTCGCGAAATCCTGCATTTCACACGCGTGACCCACTCGATTCACACCTCGCACCTTTTCGGAAAAACTCGAGGAAAGATATAAATTTGGAAAAATTGTAATTTTTCGCAGAATTTTTTTTTAGACAAAGTTGAAGTTAAAAATGCTAAGTCAATAAGTTTAGTGAGGATTGACACTTTATTAGATATGCTAGTGGCTTCCCCGAGGTGATGAAGAATGTTGGCGAGGCGTGAACACTTTGCCAACCGAATACCTTTCATCGTCCGTCAGCTAGCATAGAAAAGAAGTGCAGGGCAGAGCTCGAAAGAGAGGAGTTGCCCGAATGCCAAGCAGGTTTCACAATTCTAGATCATCACTCGGTCGAGAGCAGCAACATTTCACCGACGGGAACTCCTTCGAAAGTCACTCTGACGTCATGTCAATGCGTCGTGCAACAATGTGCCCGTGACTAATCGCTCGGTTTTAACAAGACCCGATTCACCTTTCGCGCTGCTAAACATCGGACCTTGACGCTTTCGTAGACGGCGAAAGAGCGCTGGAAAAGGACGGCATTCCTGCGGAGATATCAATTTACACCCACTAACACCCCTGTCGCTAATGCTTCGGACCATAACATTTGCTCACATTCAACAATAAAATGTGGTTTAACACGTGTACCACAGATTTGTTCGGAAAATTAATATTCAGTGAAATGAGGCGACTCTACACTCGCTTTCAATGGAACATAATATCTCATTCCAATGCAGTTATTACAAACGGTGGATAATGAGCCTCGGATAAAGAAATGTGGAAAGGAATTTCGTGTGGGAGCAACCTCTTTTTGGAATCCTCGCAATCGGATACTACATAGTTCTATGTACACGACACAAGAAGCTACTGCCACTCCCACAAAGAGGAGAATGACCGAAACTTTCGAAACAATAACTTGAAAAATCGAGCAAAGAAATTACCAGTTAATTGGACCAAGAGAGGGGCCATCGTGACTTTCGATCGGAAATTCCCGCGACAGAGAATGCAAAGCAGCGGAGGGTGCAGGTATCAAAGATGCAGTGGGACGTTGGTGGAGCACGCGGGATATCTGAGCGTGGACCGTGGACCACGAGTCTGATCCGCGATGGTTCTAGATCGGGCGAGCGCGCGTCGCCTGCCCGTGAGGGGGTCTAGAGAGTAAGTTGAACCCGGCCTGACCTTTCTCGTTTTATTAGCCACGTCGGCTAAGGTATGCCCCGTCATCTTCACCGAGGCAGGAGAGCGAAGAACCAGGTAGTTGGAGCGCGATGGAGGATCCCCGTGCATACCTCCGGGGTCCTCCCAGCATCCCATCTGGGAATTATGCAAACGGGCACCCGCGCCTTCTGCCTAGGCTTCCACCAAGGAGCATCGAGGACCGCTCGGAACCAGTAAATGATGACCGCCCTTTGACCTCAACTCCGCCGCGTCACGAAAATCATCTGCTCGCCATGCAAACCAAAAGGAAATCCAAAGTTCGACGATGCCTCAGTTACAAATGGCGAACAATAAAGGTTTCTCTGACAATGATTGATTCCTGCACTTCCCGCGCTCGCCATTGACAGTGTTATCGAAGTATTAAACCTTCCAACTGGCAGGCGTATTGATTTCACAAATACGATGCATCCTAATTCATGCGGGAAATTGCACACCTCCGCTGCGACGCATGAAGATGCTAATTAATGTGACTAAGAACGTGTTGAGGCAGAGTTAAGTAGATCCACCGATCAACTAGCCATCTTACGACATTAAACGACTGGCTGCTTGCCCTATGCAATTTCAGTTTAACCGCCAACTTTTTCCCCAGCCATCTGTTAGTACTGTAATTAATATGAATTGGTCGATGAAAGCCTGAGGATTTATGAACTATGATCTGGTTTCGGGGGATTCTTTTCTCCAGTTCCAGGCACGCGGACGGCGAAATTTTCGACCTTGCTACTCGCGTGATACTAAAACCTTGATGCGTGTAATTTCGTCTAGATTGGATGTAACAACCACCGACCTCGAACTCAGAAAAGTTGCCAGCTGTAATTTTGGTGGCTGTTGCGGTTTTTCACTCGAGACAATCCCACTCGGCGAATACGGCAATCTAGCTAGCTAGGGAGATTTCCTTGAATGGACTTGGAGAGGTTGTTCCCAACAGCCACTCGGACACTCAGGAATCATTGTCAGCCTAGTAAGAATAATTAAGGGAATACTTGCCCTCACAATGACTGATAACTCACTAAGTGAAACAAGCTGGATGCGGATCCTTCTCAAAGAGGATCGTGTACCTTATGTAATGTGGCGGATCGCAGAACTTACTCCGGCTCGCTCAGTCGTCTAAATGTTAATGACTTTTTACGAATACAATTGTAACTTAGTCTTTCCACGATTTTTCCCCCAGCAATAGGTTAAACAAGTTACTATGGGAACGCGAATGAAGCGCAAACCTAATCTCTAAATCAGCATTAACACGGGATTTCACTGCAATTTTACTAAAAAAATATTAACTTGGCTTTCCCTAGATCTCACCTATAATTAGACGCAAGGTCGTAAATACTGTTCCATTGATCAACCAACATTTCCTGGTCACGTATTGCAAAATTCAACACTTCTCCATTAATTGACACATAAACGTCATTCAGTAAGCTGTCGCCCTTGTCTGAAAAATGAAAGTACATTGAAATTACTGTGCAAGAGATATAGGCGGGGTCGGGTGAGATCCAGTGACCTATTATGAGAGTCGAAGCGGCGAAAGCCGACGATACCATCGGGGAATCCGATCGGCAAGAGCTGACAGGACTCGCGCGCGCGCGCGCGAGAATATACGCAACGCGAAATTACGACAATGCGGCAACAGCTTGATAACCCGGCAGGCGGCTAATTGCCGGTTAAACAGAAGGGGGCACGGGTGAATGAAAATATCCGTGAAGAATGACTGGTACGTGCCCGATGCTTAATCACTGCCTGCCTGGGCTTTCCGAGTCCACGCACTAGCGCTCTCTAATTTATGAGTGTTGCGAGAGATTTTTGAGCCCCGGTGGTCCGCGAGTTATTCTTACTTTTCGAGAAAAACGGCTCGATTGTATGGAGCAGGTGTCGGGTATGGATTTCAATTGGTATTAATTTATGGGACGAGTGCCGGGGTTATCGGGATTATTGTGGAGATTATCGCGATTATCGGACAGGCCGTCGCGGACTGGAAATATTGGAATCGCACGGGATGTTGGTAGCAATTTGCGCAGCACGAACCTTTCTTCGGTAACCTCCCGCGGGTAATGCCGAAAGGCCCGAAAGGGGGAAAGGTGACCCGAACACTTGCTCTCTAGCGTGCAGGTGGTGGAATCACTTGCTCCTGCTGGTGGGCCGAACCAATAATGTGGCGATGTTGCTCCTTATCTCCTGGCGATTGCCAAATACCTACTTCAAAGTTTATGCGATAGAAGAGTCACTTGCAACTGTTCTCCCTCAATTTCTTTACAATGTCTAATTGCGTTTTGTTTGAAGTTTCTTAATACGATGTAATTGTAATATAGTTTAATAACATAAAAAATAGCAAACTAATTGGAGTGTAGGAGTAATCCTTGTGGTATTAGATTGGAATGCCACCCACATAGAGGCGGATAGCCTCACTTATCCCCCTGATTTACTAGTTCTCATAAAGAAACGAGAGTCCGCTCTTGTGCACTTTACCCCGAGACCCGACTCGAGAAGAAGCACAATTATCACGTACATAAAGTCTGCCCGAGGATTCCGCAGCGTTTTCTCGCACGGTGCCTCGATCCTTGGTTGGAGCCCGAGGCTCGCACGATGCGAGAAGGGCTTACGAACGATCAAGCCAATACGCGTCCTCCCACAGACACAATGAACTCGACACAGAATCGACTATCCTGGGAATCGGTTTTAGCTCAGGATAGAGTAATTACCCATCAAGTCCAGGGGAAAAGGTGGAGTCAATGAGAAAGCGGCATCAGCTCTAGAACCTGGGGACGCGATTTGAGAAATTCAATTCTCAGCGCCTTATCGGCTGAGAGGAATTAAACAGAAATAATATTACCAACTCTATCGTAGCGATGATTCAATAATGTTGAATCATTAAACTCTGTTTTTCTTAGTTCGATCTTTCTTAGCAAATCGAAAAACGTTCGATGATATCCATCGGAGCGATTGTTACTCCAACTATTACAGTAGTCGCGTGGGCGTCCGCGCTATTCGTCGTCTAGTCGAATCCAGTGCGCGATATTTTTCCGACACAATGGTAGAACAATGGCGATGAGACGGACCACAGACAATGCCACAATGCCAGGACGATAAACATACTGGAGAACACACATGGTGTAAGAGGCGATCCCATAAGATTTATGCGAGTGCGCCTTCGCCAAAGGATGCGCGTCTCTCCTGCACGAATTTTCCTCGCCAATAGAGATGGGAATCTTGTTCGCTACATGTAATGTCGCTGCAAGGTGCATCATTTCGGTATACTCGCAATTTGTACAAACAGGCCGGTGCAACAAGTAGTATGCACTCGATGACGCCGGCCAACGACACCAGGCCGACGCGGCTGGCAGTGTGGATAAGCCTCGGGAGATTTATGCGCGCCGTTGGGTTTGTCCCCGCGATAAATGCGGATAGCAAGTCGATCCAATCTTTAATGGCTCTTTAGCCGCTTGATGAATGACTACATTTGCCACGGTTACCGTTGCCCTAATGCCAGCGTAGGCTTCTACATGCTTTCCAATTAATTGTTCTCACGTGTATCTCCGAGCGCGCGCCAAGATTTATCTCACCGCACGGGAAATAAGTATTCCCGTGTACTCGGGGGTGGCATTCATTACTGCTTTGATTACCGGTAATAGGGGAGAGTGGGCGTCTGTTGGAGAAGAAGGTCTGCGTGCCTGGCAGGATTCCTACGGCAGTGATTTTAATCGTACTAAGCTTGTTTCAACATCTTTTAAATGAATTTTCTTTGTACTTCCTCGCGCGAACGTCAATAATCGTGATCTGGAGAAACTAATTGCTCGTAGTAGGAATGAAGAAACTAGAAGTTGAAGGTTTAAAGTTTGTGGAGATCAAGTGCGCCAGTTGGAGACGATAGATTCGACGGCCAGCTGACATTAGCCTCGGCGGTGTTGCGGTTAGTCACTGGGATGGTGCGGATGCTGCGAAGATGGTCTATGACGAGGCCGCTGAGGGTGGGGCGACGCGAGGGCGAAAGAGAAGTTGGAAGCCACGAGAGGAGAACGGTCATGCAGAGGAACATTCGGATCGGGGAAGGGAAGATCCTCGTTGGGCGTCTTCATATATAAATGCGGACGGTGGCCGCACGCTGTACCGCTCGTTCGATCTCGTTCAAATCAACGCCGCTCGCCGACCATCATAGACATGCAGTTCCCAGTGAGTGATATTCCGGTGCATCATCATACGACTTCTCCCAGAATCGTCTCAGTTCGTCGGAGTCCCGAGAAACCGCCTCGACTTGTGACAGCAGCTCGCGTTGAATTCTATTAAAAGGAAAAATGATTGGCAATAGAGACAATTATTCGTGTTTGCATGCAAGAATCTTTGGTTCCGATATAACGCGCTATTCTTTTAATCAAGTGCTCCGAAGAATATTACCGCGTGATTGGGAAAAGGGGGTCGGATATTTAGTAAGTTGAGTTGACTCAAAGGGGTAGTTATAATCAATCCGTTTCAGATTCTGATTTTCGCGCTGTTCGGCTGCGCTCTGGGACAGTACGGAGCGTTCCGCGGCTTGCCAAGTCAGAATGCCTATCGACCAACCACCAAACCGGCTTTCCAGCCGCAGCCCAACTATCAGGCTAATAACTATCAACAGCAATACAAGTACAGTATTCATTCACAAGATAGAAAATAAGTTCCTTCTTCCACCAAAGTCTAATTAACAATTCTTTCCAGTCCAAGTGGAAAGTTCATAGGTATCCGCAGCCAGCAGAAGGACACGTATCCAGACGGTCGTTACAACTACGCATACGAGACTGACAATGGCATTTCGGTATTCGAGAACGGGCAGCCAGGTGCATCTGGACCAGAAGGAGCAGGCGAGGTGAATCAAAACTCGAATCAATTAATTCAATCTCCAACCCAAAAAACGAACCTCTCAAACTAATCCGGCAGAGGGCTAACAATGACGCGAAACTCGCACGTTGCTTCTCGGCTCGTCTTCCAATGAAAGGAACTCGAGACCTTTCACAATGAACACATGACGGTTCACGAACCCCGATACACCCGACATCCCAGCCGCTAACTTTCCCATAGTTCAGCGCGTCCGCCTCTAACACCATCGGGCGAGAGTTCACGCTACGCTTGCGCTCTCCTTGCTCCGCCGGAGAGATAGTCGGAGATAGACGATCCTCGATTACGCCAGACGCCTCGACGCCGCGCGTAACACCCTCTAACCCAGACCTTGACCGCTTGGCTCTCTCGCGTCGACAGGTCGTCCAGGGTAGATTCTCCTACCCCTCACCGGACGGCACCCAGATCACCGTCGAGTACACCGCCGACGAGAACGGCTTCCACCCCCAGGGTGCTCACCTCCCGACGCCGCCGCCAATCCCCGAAGCCATCAGGCGAGCTTTGGCCGCCAATCCACCTGGACCCGGCGACGACTCCGAGTACAGACAGAACTTCGGCCGACCCTCCTACAACTCCAACGCCTACCGAAGATACTAGCTGGGGCACGCGTGACTGATTGGGAATGAGGAGCCCGTCGGCACTGGCAGGAGGAATCGCGCGGCTTCACTCCTCTAGCTTCACCAGGAGCGACCAGTTCCTCCGCCACTTGCCGACGTCGATTGCCTTTGTACACACACGCGCGCGCGTGCACGCGCGAGTTGCATCGCCAAATGTGGCGGCGCGTCGACTTTCGCGGCGACTTCTTATGTAATAATGCCAATAAACTATTGCTGTCCTTTATGACACTGTGATGTTCCATTCCCACCCCTCACTCTCTGGAGTTGGAAGAGGTTGATGCAAGAGATGGCGAGGGCTCGAAAAGTGAGACTAGCCTGTGCAAAACGCTCGATAGGATCTCTAGAGCCGCAGGAGAGCATCTCACGCGAGACTAGTATGGGCAAGTGATATTTGAGATGGTTCAAGTTCATTTTAGATACGCTTCACGCCATGATCGAGCTGATGGGTATTGCGCTGTTAGTCCGATCGAGGGCTTAAGATGTAAGAATGTTGTGGTATACCGGACGATCTTATTTATGATGGCATCGGTCTATTTCCCATTACTTCCTGGCGAAGGTTCCCTCTCACGGTATCTGCGGGTTGAAAGAATTAATGGGACGCCTGTCGATAAACTTGCAGAATGACGATTTCAAGAAACTAGATATTACTTGGAAACTGAAACTATGTATGGTAAACCTTGACTTACCATTCACAACTGCGACATGTGTGCCTTCTCTAGTTATAATAATGACTAATGGACAGTGCTCCAAATGATTAAAGAACCCGTTTCAAATAGCCGGGTTTTCCAGAAATGTGAAATA
Organism: Crossocerus cetratus; assembly: GCA_963675795.1. Classification (NCBI taxonomy): domain Eukaryota; kingdom Metazoa; phylum Arthropoda; class Insecta; order Hymenoptera; family Crabronidae; genus Crossocerus; species Crossocerus cetratus. Next base: position 10,852,728 of record OY776669.1, read on the forward strand.
TCGGTTTCGCTAAAGGAATCGTGGAGAAATCGGCGAAACATAGTTGCATCGCGAGGGAGGCGCGCGAGGAGGCGTTCGGCTGGAAAAGAGTGCGAAATGGCATCGCCTTCTCAACGACGCGGAATTCGAACGCAAGATGAAGCATCCAGGCCGCGGGTCACGGGGGTCCAAAGGCCCTTTCGTTTCATCGTCTGCCGCGAGGAGGAAGGGTAACGCAGACATCTCTGCGACCACTTACCATTTAATATCGCGGGATTAGATCGCTCGCAGAGAACCGGGGCTGAACTTCGCACGCACCACGCCTCCTGGAAACACGTCTGGGGAAACGAAAAGGCGAACAAACCCCACCGACACACGCACACATCCAGCGGATCCAGCTCCCCAGGGTGGGATGAGCAGAGTGCAGGTGAAAGTGCGCGCTCGGATCTTTCATTATTTCGCATTCTTCTAGCAGCATCATCCCGGTCAAGGACCGACTCTCTGTCTATGTGTACCTGCTCTGTACAAGAAGGGGCTACTCGCGCTTATTGAGGGCTAACGCGCAACTTGGGCGGTTCTCCACCGCTTTGGAAAGGTGCGATTCTTACAACGCCGCTGGCGCGAAATCTGTCGGAAAGGTGCGAGGTGATGAGCGAGAGAGAACAGCATGACGAGCCTTTGAGGCTATTGTTAACGGACCTCTCCGAGAACAACCATCTCTCTCAATCAGAGCAGACCGAGAGATCTACTCATCGCGTGAATTAATGTATAGTTCCTGGAGCCTGTTTAGTCGATGCAATAAAGAATTATGAATGTCCCGTTTCTACGGGGTTTTGACGCAAGATTCTGTGGGAATCTTGGTGCGAATGTATCAAACGATCAACAAACAAAAGTGTGATAACATGAGACTTACAGTTTCTAGCTCCCTTCGTTTGAAGTACATAAATGCCTGATTTATAAACTATGTCTTGATGAACACTTATTTCGCGCCACACAATTAGAGAAATAAAGCCGAACTTATCACGAAAAATGTCCTCCCAATTCAAACTAACCCTAATTAATACTAGAGCTTGTCGTGCGAGACTGTTTTATCGCAGGAGCCAAGTTGGAATCTGAAGAGGGCGTCGTCGTCGACGCCGTAGATTTCGCTTGTAATCCGGGATACCTAACCTTCGGGAGACTCGTCACTCTGTGCTCCGAAAGTGCTTTTTATAATAAACTATTCGTTGATAAACAAATTCCCGTCAAGTTATAAAGGAGTGCGAAAATGCCTGACCATCTCGGTGACGATATGCGGAAAGTGAAGGAGACGGAGAAGGAGGAGAAGGAGATTAAGAGTGAGTTTGACAAAACCTTACTTTCAAAACGCTTTCTCACCCTTCGTTTACACCTTGCCAATTTCTTCCGTCGCCTTTCTAGGTCTTGACGAAGGGGATATTGCATTGCTCAAGACATACGTAAGTTGCAAGCCGACAAATCTTCAACATTTTTTAAATTAAGTAAGGTAAACGATGGAGCTGAATTATTAAGGGAATCTTGTCAATTTCTCAAGGGTCAAGGCCACTACACAAAGAGTATCAAGACCATCGAGGAAGATATTCAGACTACAATCAAAAGGGTTAATGAATTAACCGGGATTAAAGAGTCTGACACAGGCTTGGCTCCACCAGCACTCTGGGATTTGGCTGCCGACAAGCAAACCTTGCAAAATGAACAGCCGCTGCAAGTGGCTAGATGTACAAAGATTATTAATGCGGATTCTGAGGATCCCAAGTACATTATAAATGTGAAACAATTCGCCAAATTTGTGGTGGACCTTGCTGAGTCTGTTGCCCCCACTGATATCGAGGAGGGCATGAGAGTTGGCGTGGATCGTAATAAGTATCAGATTCACATACCTTTACCACCCAAAATTGACCCAACTGTCACTATGATGCAAGTAGAAGAGAAGCCTGATGTCACATATAGTGATGTTGGTGGTTGCAAAGAACAGATAGAGAAACTCAGAGAAGTTGTTGAAACCCCACTGCTTCATGTTAGTATTTTGCAAACCAATTGTGTAAATATCATTGTGGAGGAGGAGTTATTAGAAATGTTACTAATTACAGCCGGAGAAATTTGTTAACCTGGGTATTGAACCACCAAAAGGAGTGTTGCTTTTTGGACCTCCTGGTACGGGGAAAACCCTGTGTGCCAGAGCAGTAGCTAACAGGACAGATGCATGCTTCATCCGTGTTATTGGATCAGAATTGGTTCAAAAATATGTTGGAGAGGTAAATTATAATAAAGATTAAAACTAGGTAATGAATATGTACAAGCTTTGTGTGAATGAATGTTTGGAATTTTACAGGGAGCAAGGATGGTAAGAGAGCTGTTTGAAATGGCACGAAGCAAGAAGGCTTGCTTGATTTTCTTTGATGAAATCGACGCTATCGGCGGCGCACGATTCGATGACGGTGCTGGAGGTGACAACGAAGTACAGAGAACTATGTTAGAACTCATTAACCAATTGGACGGGTTAGTACTATCTTCAAAACGTTACACTACCATCAGTTCGTAAGTCGATACTACAACGAATGTGTATTACAGTTTCGATCCGCGAGGAAATATTAAGGTACTAATGGCAACGAATAGACCTGACACTCTGGACCCTGCGCTGATGCGACCAGGTCGTCTCGACAGGAAGGTCGAATTCGGACTGCCAGACTTGGAAGGGCGCACACATATTTTCAAAATACACGCGCGCTCAATGAGCGTGGAGAGAGATATCAGGTTTGAGTTGCTTGCTCGATTATGCCCGAACAGTACCGGAGCGGAAATACGCTCGGTGTGTACCGAGGCAGGTATGTTTGCCATCAGAGCAAGGCGCAAGGTCGCTACCGAGAAGGACTTCCTGGAAGCTGTAAACAAAGTGATCAAGAGCTACGCTAAATTCTCGGCCACACCTAAATATATGACTTACAACTAAGGGCCTCCGCATTTATTTATAACACCGTGCGAATACTGTATGCGATTTCTTGATTATTCAATTGTGATTAAGTAACAAGTTAAGCTGTTTCGTTCCTTCGAGTATATTACAATAAATCTTTTTCTCATAAAATGGAGCGGCACTTAATCTTACATCTATATTTTCAGCCTCACATGAGCAGTTGTGAAATATGCAAATCAGCAAAGTGCTGAGTTGGGAATGACAGTAGTTTTCCTATGTTAGGTTTTTGTGAAGATCAAGCGCTAATGGTGCATCCGGCTTGTTGATTAGTAGAGATTGCGATCCCAGTTCGCCACCACGCCAACTAAACGTCATCCGCCGACTTATCTAAAAGTTTGTTTATGCTTTGCTCCATCTGGTATACTTATGTTTAATCCTGGTCATATCTTTGTCATACCTGCAGTAAAAAGGCCTGCATATTTTGCTCGGCAAATCGCCTTGCGATACATGACCGAGGGCCATGGCCGAAGGGTAACAGTAGATACGGATGGACGGATTTTGCGGAAGACGTTTCATCTTCCTTGACATTGTCACGAAGCCACCTCTCTGGCAAAAATTTATCCGGCTCGCTGAAGTACTCCGGAAGTCGACATGTGACTTGATTTTGTGTGACTACAACCGTCTTGACACGAGAACGCATTTATGAAGTTATTAACATCTACAAGACACTTGATCTAAAAGAAGTGCTCGCAACATAAGTGACTGGCAATTTTCCATATCGTAAAACTTACTCCCTCCGGAACCTGGTAGCCACTAAGAACAGCGTGCTTCTGTAAGATGCGACCTATGCCCACGGAAATGGGATTCATCCGGAAGGTTTCCTTAATGACAGCTTTCGTGTAGCTAGCCTTTTTTAGTGTGTCCGCTGTTATAGGATCGTTCGGATCGATCAGTAAGTGTATAGCTTCGTTGCGTAATTTTTCTTGCACGTCTGGATTCCTTGACAGGTGGTACAAAGCGAATGCACTACTATACGTAGTCTAGAAATGGTTTATAAATAGAACGTTTAAAACTCTGGAGGAAACTTAATAATTAAATGAACGGTAGACATGCGGAAACTAATTACCGTGTCTATGCCTGCTAGAAGCATATCACAGGCCATACCGACGACGTCCTTAATATCCAAGGCTGGATTCTCCAAATATTGGTAGACCAGTGCTTTACTGCCATTCGTTCGATTTTCTACCATCTTTCGCGACACCATTTCCAATGCCACCCTTGTTAGTTATGAAGTACACAGTTAATGAACTGGGGTAAATGAAAGTGAATGAAGAAGAAAGCAAAAAAAGAATTGTATGCACTGACTCTTCCATATAAGTTTGCGCCTTCCGCATCTTTCTGTAGAGCGGAGTTTCGAAGAATCGCCAGAGTCGCAAGCCATTGTCCAACTTTAAAATAGCGCCGTTTGTCGAGTAAGCTGCGTTTATCAACTTCGAACTCATGGAGCCTGACAATCTCTCTTTACTCGAGAAACTATCGATTCGCACGTCGAAAGCAATCAAGCAAGTTACTAGAATGAGAAATGACCAATGGGTTCACCTTGTGTATTCAACTGGTTTCGCGTATGGTAAAGCTGGCGCTTACACTCGAGGAAAAGGCGAGAGAGGATTGGCAAGAAATCGTCAAACTTCTCCGTGCAACATAGATCGACGAATTCTTTGATAACGCGATCGCTATCCGGCAAATAGTCCATTACGTTACGGGGTTTGCTAAGAACCTTTTGAAATTCTCGGCGAATTCGCCACCATTCCGGTCCATTCCTGAATATTAAAGGAACAATTTTCGTTAAATCAATTGTTAAGTATGCTTTGATGAACGTATTGTTGTAACTAATTCGTGTACTACGTGGGTAAGAGTCCGCCGCTGTTGTACACGTGACTCCTGTCTTTCCTGTACTTGAGCAATGCCAAGTGGCTTCTTCGATTTGGATGTAAACCGGCTTCGGCTTTGAACACCTCCGCTATGTCCTCCGGACGAAAGACCCACACCAAATTCACTCCGGGTACTATTTGTTCTCGCACCAGAGGCCCATATTCCTTCAACTTCTTCGCCCCGGTTTCGTGCAGCCGCGTGAAACTGTACTCCCCTGGCGTAGACAAATATAAAATAAATCAACAGAAAATATAAATAAAGCAAAGGAGAGTGCATTTGTCAAAGACAGTTTGAGAAATTGAAAAGAATTCTGATGAGATTTATACTCGAAGGTAACTCTCACCGAAGAAAGGAAAGTACTTGTAGGTCGTGCCGACGAGAGGCAAGGCTTTTGGTCCAGGGATGTCCTTGAAAGGCCTCGACGCAGGTTCATTCACACTGCACTCCTCCGAAGAATTCGTAGTGCATGGCCGGATGCACAGTATTCGGCCGACTATCCTTCTATTACAATTCTGCGCGCGCGTATACATTCTTATATCTACTATTATAACACTGCCACTTCAACTATCGCTGCTGATATTTCTACGCTCTAGCGAGCAGCTACGCGATTCACACCTTCCAAGCAACTTGAAACCGCTGTAATTTGTTTATGAATTGCTAATTATATCATAGCGCGAAGTGCACCCGTAGAAAATCAATGAACTTTTTAAGTCAACTAACGACGTCCTCAAACAATAGACAAACGTTTCTCCCTGAGCATGATACTGTCAGGTAGAAGAGAATCGGAAAATTGGAGTTCACAGGACTGTCGTTTTCCTTCGCACCGAGAACAAAACTGACTGACGACTGCCACAGTGTGGAAAGCTGTTGACGAGTGGGTAAGAGGGCAAGCGGGACGGTTCGATTTCGAAGTCAAGATAGCCTGCATCTCCAACGAGAGGCCCTGCTGATCGCAGCAGTCTGACCGCTCGGAGCCACTCTTTCCCCTTGTTTCGCTTGCTTTCTTTCTCTTCCAGGCTGCCTATACCTGTCTCAACAGCATCAGGGACCCCAGTCTGCCGCGGTACCGTCCTTTCTTGCATGAATTTGATGCGCCTACGATAAAGACAACCGTCTCTGCACTCCGTTACCTGCCTGTGCTACGGAACCCACAAAAGGCGCCCTCAAAGTACCAATTTTCACCGGATCGGAAAAGATCCTACCGCCAAATATTGCATTTATTCTTATTATGATACGCATGGATCTAACTTCCTATACAATTGTCACCTTTGCGAGGAAACGTGAATTTTTATCGAGATTAGGGTTAAACTGCATGCGTTCCAGACATTTAATGGAAACCGGTCGAGGATGCGTGTAATGAAATACGTTATGTCAAGTTTTTCCTGTGACGTAGTCATAATAGCACCTTTGAGACTCAATCCCACTTAGTCGTGCAGCAAAGTGAGAGCCGAGTGCGACGGGTTCGCATTCGCAGAAGTTGGTTTTGCCTTTGCTTCCTTAGTCAAGGGATCATCTTCAGTTGAACTTAATTAGTACATGTCGCCTAGTTGACAGCAATGTGTTTATTGAAAAATCCCGGAGGCGGCCTTAGCTATTAAAATCTCAAGGATCTCAAGTTTGTCAGTAATGAACTTCGGTGTAATTACGGAATGCCTCGGCATTTTCTAGCTCGGTAGAGACTCCCGCTCATTCTAGTCGAATGCAATCTGTTGGTGACAGCTCCATTCGCGCACGGCACGTCGCTCGGTTCGTCTTGTGTGTGAACTCTATTGGAATTATTGGGAAATATGAGGTTGGGCGTAAATCTCTGGCCGATTAAGGCCACCTGTCAGAGCGATGCTCGGCTCGACGGGAAAACGATTGTTATCACTGGCGGGAACTGCGGAATTGGCAAAGAGGTCGTAAGAGATCTCTACTGGAGAGGTGAGTGAGAATCCAATCGGTGAATCCCCCAATGTGACCTTAGGTTTCGAGAGTAATTGGCGCACACTACCATCGGCACTGTCCGGACACAATTACACCTATTATTAATGAAATTGCACGTTTCTTCAAATCAAATTCTTGTTTCTTTACGTAAGAGCGCGGTTCTTCGGGTCCATATAGTGAGTAAACTAATTCAATCATATTGATTGGAATAAATGGTTGATACGGTGACATTAGACGCAACTTCGACTTGCCGCTGGCGCGGAAAACCTGCCGTTGCATTACACTTTTTGTACCTAGCAAGATGACGTGCAATTTCCATAAACTTCGACTTAGTAAACCGATTGCTTTCGACGCGGTAAATATGAGTATAGCAATATACATAGTACTACACAGTGCGCGTTTTGTTTGACTGAATCTAGGCGCAAGGATGGTTTTATTATGTCGTAACGTAGACAAGGCGACGCGTGCCACGGATGATATCAAACGAAGTCCACCACGCAGGTAGGGAATTATCTTTCACACGATAATGAATGTCTTCATGCAATTATAATTATACAAAAATCTGACCATTGACAGCATATTGTTGCATTGTATTGTTATTGTTACTAATTTGTACGCACTTTCAGATTAGCAAGGGAGAATACTAAGTCGGCTAGCGATCGGGGCGAGCTGGTGGTGTATGCATTGGATCTGGGATCTTTCGATAGTGTCCGAGAGTGTGCAAGGACCGTACTCGAGTCCGAATCAGCCGTGCACATTTTTATTACCAATGCCGGGGTGTACGGCCCGCCGGAGCGGAAAGCTCAGAATGGCGTAGAGATGCACTTTCAAGTGAACCATTTGTCACACGTTCTGCTGACACTGCTGTTACTCCCGAGAATTCGGGCAACGGGGCCTGGATCTCGAATTGTGATCACGGCTTCGGTGGTACACGTCTGTTAGTATTGGCAAAATTACTTGTTAAAACTTTAATCAGTTACTAGTGCGAATTACCGACTGGAATCCTTTCGATGGAACATTTACTTTAAAAGCAGCAAGTACTCACGTTGTGTTGAATGCTTGCAGATGGAACGATAAAATTTAACGACATTAATTACGATTCATCCTACAATGCGCACATGGCATACGCTCAGAGCAAATTGGCGAACATCCTGTTCGGGCAGGAACTGACCGCGCGATTGAAGGGTAAGTAACGTGGGTGTTGAATTAACAGTTAAGAACCATTGGCAATGAAATGTGGATGGATATTCCATTACCAATGTTTCGATTGTTAAAAACAATCGGGAATAATTTGCAACAATCGGTTTCATGAGGATTCACATTGCAGCGGAGAAGATCGAGGGGGTGAATGTCTACATGGTCCACCCGGGTATAGTGCAGACGGAGTTAACGAGGTATTTAATTGTTTATTTAAAAGCCTCGGGAACAGAAGGCCTGTACGGTATTTTATTATTGCAAGGGACATGGACCAAACGGTATGCTGCGGTTGCCAGCCCGTAGCCAACTTGCTTCGTTGGGTGGGGATTGTAAAGAGTCCGGAAGAGGGCGCACAAACCACGATCCATTGCGCGGTTTCTGAGAAAATCGCCAATGAAACTGGACGCTACTATTCGTACGTAATCTGTAGCTTTATCCACAAAAAGTTGTTTGTCATTCTTTCTCGGTTTAATTCCTCTCGAACTTTTGATATTTCATTCCCGATTCATAGAGCCTGCAAAGTCGCTCGTCCATCTGCGAAAGCATGTAGTCCGGATTACATCAAGCGCTGCTGGGAATTGACTTGCAAATTCTTAGAGCTCGATCCTAAACTGAGCCTCGATGCCCTGGCGAAACAAGCTGCGGAGAAAATGCCAGTCAGATCGAAAGAGACGAATTCGGACAATATCAGGCTATAGCGAGACCCAGGTGTTGAACTAAGGTCTGTTCCATTTGAGAGTCGCTCAATTTTACACACTTGGAGTTACATTATTTTACAATGATGTCTTTTGGCATTCTTCGTAACTTGATCATATTACGTAATTTCAAACGCTCACACTTGTTGCGTATTCCCTGTACATCGTCGAGAAAATAAAATCCATGTTACATAAACTGTCGCGTATGTACTCCGTGCTCAAACGAATCTGTGAGTTTCCCGGCTTTGTTTATATGACCATTTTTAACAGAATCGTTTGAACCGGCTGTATAGGATAATTAACCTTGAATGGCTAATAATGTATTATAGGCCCTGGAAAATGTAAGAATTATACGGTGCGTAGTAATTTGAATATAAAACAATCTTTACCGAGATTTTTCCATATACTGACAGTTTTATAATAATGGAAATAATTGAAACTCGAGTACGAAGGCAATTATTAAGAAGCACCTGACTCATCCCGTACGTGAGTTTTAAATATACAGGGTGTTTCAAAAATGTCCTAAACGAGTGTGGCCATCTTGTCAAGAATTTCGCGGCGATGAAGATGGATTTTCTCAAAATGTTGTCTCGCGCTTTATTTCGCGACAAAATACAAAAAATGATGCGCCAATACGGTTGATCTATTCGGTTGATTCTCGGAAATGGGTGGTGCCAAAGTCGTTTATGTATCAATAAAACACATCACTGAAAGGACAGATTATCCCTTCTGCCGGAGGAAAGGACTGACCTTTAGCCAGTAGGCCCTATCCGCTGACCAGCCGGGCCATGAAAGTATCTTATTGGCGTATAATTTTTTCAATTTTGTCGCGAAATCAAGGACGAATCAAAAAATTTAAAGTGGCTATCTTGATCGCCACAAATTTCCCTACAAGGTGGCTATACTCGTTTAGAACATTTTTGGAACACCCTGTAGAAAATTGGTATACGGAATGGCTTTAGTTTTTTACAATGCTGATCTCTTTGGAGTGCAATGGAGATCTCACTGACTGTCCAGTTGTATTTCTTTTTGTGCAATACACATAATAACTTTTTCTACGCAATATACAATGACGCTCCTGTCACTGGTGCCAACTGACTATTAATGAAAACTGGATAACTCGTAAAGCCATTTACTAATCGGGACGGAACCTTTCCCCACCGTGGACGTTCACTACGCTCGGGCGTTATATGCCGTGCTGAGGGTTCCGCGCCGCAGCGGCTTCTTTCTACTTAGTACGCGTCGAGCGAACGCAGTGCTGCACGGTTGCGGGATTTCGTGTTAGTTAGCTCGCGGAGAACGAAGCCGGCTAAAAGATGGTCTTCGGTGTGAAGTTGTGGCCTCTGAATAATACCTGCCGGAGTAAGGCTCGTCTGGTCGGCAAGACAGTCGTTATCACCGGCGGAAATACTGGCATTGGAAAAGAGGTTGTTCGGGATCTCTACAGCAGAGGTGAGCCACAAATATCTTTGTTATAGCTAAAGAATCTCTTAATTCCCGCGATTATCTTGAAACCAATAAATGTAGCTGTGTGAATCGAGCATAATTGGCAGAATTCCTTTTATAATCCACGGGCATAGTATCATCGTGTCATGAATTATTCAGTCGGGAGCCGTTGCTCTGAGCAAGTTTTCCTCTTCAACTGCGTTTCATTTTACTAAGCTGGTTAACTAAAGAGTGGTTGCCTGTGATTCGTAAATCATGATTCGGTTGGGGCCCGGCAAAAGGAAAGAAACAATTCATACAATGCTGATTGCAAGTGAACGGAGTACTCAGGAATGTCGGATGAAAAAATAGAAGTTTGGTGAAGAGCATCGAAGCTAAATGGGTATTCTCCGACATTCCAGTCATCCGATATAGACCGTCACTGGTTCAATTAAGACTCACTTAAGCAATGCCCGTCCGGTTTCATACAACTGCCAAGAGAAACCAGGTTTAGCCGTTAGTATCAGTGAAAGTCAGGGCCTGGTGTCGGCTTACCGTTAGAATGAGGAATCTCCGTTAAAGCGTCTAGATTGCATCCTACGAGCAAAAACATTTGTTTCCCCACCAAAATGTAGCCTCTACCTCTTGTAACGAATTATATCTGTCCCTTGTAGGAGCGAGAGCAATATTAATGTGCCGTGACTTGGAGAAAGGAAGGGAAGCTATCGAAGACATAAAACGGAGCGTTAGCCCGAGGTAAGGAAAAAGTCTTCGTTACACAGTCTAGTGTAGTAACATTGAATTGAACAAGTAGCATTCACGACCTTGGCACGGCATAACTCGTGACATTGTTGTCTAACAGTGGGAAGTACCGGTACACTGCAGCATACCCCAATTAAGCGCAATTAGTCGAGGGGGCGTAAGATGTAAGTCGCAATTGTTAGAGCGCAACGGTCATTACCAAAGTTGGACCTTAATTGTTTGCGAAATTGTTTTCATTACCGGGAGATGCGCGCAGAAACAGTTCGATAAGTGATGTTTGGTTGTTTATCGAGGAGGGCAAAGTGTAGAGGCTGAAATTGATAAGGAAATAAATTGGGAGCCGCTATATCTAATCGGCACTGTAGTTGGAGCTAACCGATGAGAACGGGCTTTCAGATCGCCAGACGAGAGACCAGGTGAATTGGTCTTGTACCAGCTGAATCTCGCCAGTTTCGCAAGCGTGAGGGAATGCGCGTCGAAAGTTCTGCAGTCGGAGTCGGCATTGCACATACTAATCAACAATGCCGGAGTGATGGCTTGCCCAGAATCGAGGACGGAGGATGACATCGAGACTCACTTCCAAGTAAACCATTTGGGACACCTCCTATTGACACTGCTGTTGCTACCAAAAATGCAGGCCTCCACGCCTGGATGTCGGATTGTTAACGTATCGTCGGCATTGCACTACTGTTAGTTTCGATTCCAATGAGTTGAATAGTAATTATTGTGCAAACGTTCTCGGATACTTCACTTTAAGTATCTATGTAATATTTCGGTGTAACATTGAATATGCCAATTTGTTATTATAGTTGGCGAGATAAACTTTGACAACATCAATATGAAAGATTGTTACAACGCCATGAAGGCCTACAACCAGAGTAAATTGGCGAATGTCTTGTTCTCGAAGGAGCTCGACGAGAAAATGAAAGGTAACAGATGCATTTATGTGACTAAATGGAACCAAGGCTCGAACACACAAAATGTCAAATACTATTGAACTTTTTACATTGAATTATCAGACGCAGATATCAAGAATATAAATGTGTACTCGTTACATCCGGGGGTCGTAAAAACAGAACTCGGTAGATACGTAGACAAGACACTGTTTCTTGGCGCTAGATGGGGCTTCGAATTCGCGCATACCTTGAGAATTATAAAAGGGCCTCTTCAAGGCGCGCAAACTACGCTGCACTGCGCGGTCGATGAACAAGCCGGGAAAGAAACAGGACTTTATTATTCGTAAGTAATTGAATAATTATACAACAACTGAATTGTAATTACATACCCCGTTCGAGTGCATTAAAACACAATGATTTTCGAAATTCTATTTTCCATTTTCAGAGAATGCACACCCATCAGCACGTCGCGTAAGGCTTACAATCCAGAGTACAGAAAAAGATTTTGGGACCTGAGTTGCAAGCTCTTAAAATTGGATGCCCATTTGAAACTCAACGAATTGTTGAAGCAAGCACCGGTGAAAGGGGCAGGCCTTCTCGAGAGTAAATTACATCAGACGAATGAACTTCGAATGTAGGAATTAAACATTTATGGCACTAAGGTGTACCTTTTTAGGGATATATGATATTCATTTTAGTTAGTCTCGTGTGAATTGCTTTAGATTTATCATTAGACACTAGATTTTGTATAACAAGTTGAAGATCTGCTTTATGTAAATAAAATATTGAAATCTTGTACTCTAAGACAAGTTCCGAATAAAATGTAATTACTTCAATTTGAGTAAACAAAGTTGTAACATGGAGTTCTGCTGTTCTATTTTTATTAGACTTCTCGGTGAAATTGCCCTTTCTATCTATGCTAGTAGGTCTTATTGTCTTTCTCCCATTTCTTCTTCATAGGTTCATGCTGTAGTCATTACCCTCGAAGCCTGTAATCAACTACTTCCCAGTGACTCCAATGCAGTTGTTTTCTAACTCATATGCTACAGACTTTCTCATTGAATTTCTGTCGGGAATCAAAGTAGCTACTGCAATATTATTGCAATTGGGTCTTTTATTATAAATGAAAGAGAGGACCAAATAAACTTATGTAACTCAGACATGTATATGTCTCACAGCTACACTCTTGATTCGTTTCGCTTGTATGTATACACACGATCGCACTCTCCCTTTAAAAGTCGAACGAACTTCCGATCGGCGTCTTTTGATGGAGAGATGCGAATTGCTCAACAACTTTCACTGCTTCGGCCCCTTGGGCCACTCGAATCTCGAATAAGGAACGCGTCATAATTGGAATTTCGCTTTTATTCGGGGAGACGGAGATAGTGACCGGCGAATAAACCTGATCGCCAAACGCTTAATTGCAGCTGTGGAATCAATGAATATAAGAATAAGAACGAAAAAATATCAATGAGGTATTTATATGAGGCGAGACTGATGGAAATTAAAAAAATGAGTGTATCGAGATAAAAGTTCCACAGTCGTGTCTGTGCGATGCGGAAAAAACTGCATATTCATTGCACAAACGATGCCAGATGATGTTCCTTAACCCAGTTCCACGGGAGACTGATCGTGGGTTCGTCTTCCTAAGATGTTATAAAGAACCTCGATGCTCATTTATACCGCGGTAGTGGGCGGTCTCAAGTCGAAAAGCATGTTTAATTAAATTGAGCCAGATTTATTGGAATACACTTTAATCAGTGCCTCCCAGTAAATTAGTAAATTGAGGAACTATTTAAATCATGACATACTTCAGCTACTTAATTTTTTCGAGGATTACTTTACTCAGTTTGATTCATTATTTTGACTACCGGGTAACCTAAGGTACGATGAATCGAACTTTACGTAATGGGTACGGGTTGGAGTACTGATCTCCCTTGGGCGATTCTATTTTATACGAGAAAATTGCTCAGTGTCTGGAGATTGAATTTTAAAACGCGTTACGTGGGCAAGCGAATAAATGAAGGATAAGTTATTCTCGCGCCCTTTCCTTGCTGTATCTTAACACGCGAGGCAAATGTGAAAAGCGAGCAAGGCCAAAGTGAAGGCAACCGGAGCTTCCGACATTGAGTTCTGTCCTCCTTGCTGCTATACACCGTGACATAATATCTATCGATGTCTTGTAAACAGTCAACTCTATTTTCCACTTACTCTCGATAATTACGATTTCGAAATTCATCGCCAATTCGATGTACTAATAATGCGGAAAGATATTTTGTAGATAAAAGAAGTTTAATGAACGTGGACTAAAAATGTGGAGCCTAGGTACAAAGAATCGTATAATAAGAAGTTTAAATCTGGAATGTAGGACAATTTTTCTGCCCACACGGGAATCCGAAGGGACAGTAAGGAGTGAAAGGTCCAACGCGATCTCTCACGTCCAATTTCTTTTCTGCGAATGGACTCTCCTTTCTCACGGTAAAGCCCCGAGATAAAAAAGGTTTCCGGGATAAGTTTGCCTACGTGCTTGAGATATCCCCGGTAGCTCATTCCACACTTCACGCGTAGATACTCATTGAGCGGATTTACGCGCGACAGCGAAAAATCAATGGTTTTTATTGGGTCCCGGCGCAATGAAGGAAAGTAACGGCTAGTGCTATGCGATTTTTTCCCACATTAATTATTTCGGGGTCGCCGCTTGCGCAACGGTAATTCGGCAAGGATTCTGCCCACAATGTGCACGCGAGCCTTCGCGAAAAAGAGGGCCATCCGAGAACGCAACGTATGTACGTATCCTCGAAACGCACAGGAACAAAATTCGCGCACCAAGTACTTTCAAATTTGGGCCTCGTCCTTAAAGCGTAATGATAGTATTCCGGCTTTTGTTTCCTGCGAATGAAATTACACCGCTGACCTCAGCCACTGCTTGCGGGATGAAGCATAATTCTTTAATGAAATACTGCGACTACGTGCGCGCTTGCTTTGGAGTATAGTAATGTGGGCAGCGGAGAGGTTCTTCGGTTTGGATTTGGAGTGTTCTAACTGTTATTCATCAAGGGAGCGCGTACTGCCTTTTATCTATAAGGAAGGAGGACCAGACACGCTCGTGCTCAGTACCCGCATTTCGTAGCAACTGCCCACGTCTTCACGGAAAGGAACGGAATTGCGTGACACTGATGCCAGTAAAGTTTGGATTATACTGCACAAACATTCCAACCTGTACCATCTTCAAACCATTTGATTTTCATCAAAACTCCAATCAAATCACAGAATGTCCAAATGAATTAACTACAACTTAGGATGCGGAAATAGTCGGAAATCCCATAGCTTTAGTAAGAAACTATCATAAGAAATCGATAAAGATCCAAAGAGAATTGAGGGGTGGAAATATACCATCGGAACACTTGTTGCGTAGGTTTTCCAGCGAGACCGGGCGAATTTCTTTACGACAATCGGCGCCCGGCATATCGGATCCGCAATGCATCGATCAACCCACTCGCCCGATGAAACTGGAGCTGCGAGTTGCTCCGCAATGAGCATTCGCGGTGCATGACGTAATGACGTGGCCTTAAAAATCAGAACCGTTACGAAAAGTATACGGAACTATCCCAGATAAAGGCTCGGTACAGTGGGCGTGCAACTGTTCCTTATCCACCGAGAGATGCTGAAGCGACGCACGCGGACGCGGGGACATTGACTCTCCGGGCGCCGTACCTCTCGGCATGTCGAAATCCAAGTAATTTTGCAACCATCCACCAGCCTTCCGTCATTCCTCGGCCACCCCCCGTATGCTCTCTTATCGGGTGTCGTCGCCTTTCGCAACCCCTCATAAACTCCTACTAGGCAGAGTGTTTTTGCGCGGGGACTAAGCGCGTGGGCGTTGATTTGGATAAGTTATTGGTGGGCGGCTTGGCACGTGGCTCAAGTGTCGAGTGGTCCTGGCTTTACATTTCAGGTGAAAATCAGCTGAAAGCCCATCTCGTTTCAACGCTGTCATAACTCGAATGATTTTAAACCCAATAAACGGGAATGCAGAAGTTTGATAAAATTACAGTTGAAAAAGAGAGTACGAAGAGTCACATGACAATAGTTTTGCCAAGCTATGCCGCTTCTTAATGCCAAAGGGGCGCAAAGGCTTATGAAAATTTCCCGCTCGTAAATTCATCGCGTCGGCTACTGATGTTTTCGCGTTCCGATGATACGTCATTTCTTTTGCATCCACGTAGGATTCCTCAGATCGTACTCGAATAACTCAGCAATGAGGAATTCCATTAATATGTATCCTTGAGGCAGTGCACTCCTAGCGTGGGCATGCAATTCTTGGGGACGCAAAAACCAAGATTTCGTGGTAGCTGCCTGATACTGATGACGCCGGCTATTAATTCAACCAATGACGAAGACATATTGCTACTTTCGATTCATAGTCAATATAAGAATTGGCCTGTCAAGTTGAAACTTCTGTTTACTAACTCAAAAGGTTTTGAAACTATCACATCCTGGTCCATAATCATTTTTGTGCTTTTAAAGTATTCATTAATCCTGTGATATGGCTCCCACAGTATTCCTCGAATGCCCTTTTTTCAAACCATAAACAAGCTCCTTTAAAAAACTAAAACTTGTATTAATTGCAAGCAGGGTTTTCTTTATCGATCACGTAATGCAGGTAGAATTGGTCAGCGTTGACATTAGCCTTATTGTTTACCGATCGGCGTGGCGGCGATGGAAGCCGTAAAGGAAAATCGCGAAGGCGTGGGCCTCGGGAACATGAGGGGGCCCTGCCTCCGTTTCACGTAGGCCGTAAAGCGCGATCCGGCCTCTCTCGGCTTGGTAGCGAGCCCGATGGCAGTGATCGGCTACGATTAAGCGTGAAAAGATCGGCGCTCTCCTTGCGACGAGGCGCCACACCGAGCCAAACACGATACCCTCGTCCGACTAGCGCGTCTCATTCTACTGCGCCCTCCACCCCACAGCCATTAGGGATGAGGGGAATACGGCTCGTCCTACTTACTGCGGTGAGTCTTACAATTTGCTAGTTTCTCCAGCTAACAATTCTGCAACCTTAATCAACTCTACCATCAAACATATTTCACTTTAATGGCAATATTTATGCAGTCGCGCTGATTGATAATCATGGCAATTAACGTGTTTACGGTGTACTGCTAGTTTTGGTGGTCTGGATATAATTCCAAATAGAATGATGGATAATATTGTTCCTTTGTGCTATGTGCTGGAAACAATTATTAATGTATTCAGTGTGTTATCTGCGCTTAATATATACATGCTCGCATTAGTATATCGATTTCAAATGCTCTCTGCGTGCACTGACTCACGCGTGTAAATAGAACTGGGCAAAGTGATAGAGTCCGTGCCGGGAAAAGCGGCGTTTATTCTGGGTATTACATATGAATATTATGTCAGCCCTGCTAATTTCAGTACTTGGCGCGAACAGCTTTTGGTCAAGCGAGAAGTCTAATTATTGTTGCATAAGGAAGATCTTATGTAAATACTTGTATTATGTGTATTATACAATCTAGGTGGGCGTCGAGTGTTACGCGGACGTCTAAATTCGCAGAGAAACTTGGTGCTACGCGAGAAATTATTAAACCATCGGAAATGAATGACTTTAGCAATACTGTGCTTGCCAGACTACCCGATTGTTTCACAACAGCTCTCTGTTATTGTGGTCTTCTATGTCAAAGCCACAGGAGCAAACTAATTAGTGCACTTTTACCGGAAGATCGGCATTACGGGGGCCATGGGGCCATTAAGGCGAGCGTAACAATTGGCCAAACAATGTGCGCGCTCGAGCTTCCTCCAAGAAGGGGCGATGCATTTCAAGACATCTCTTGCGCCGAGTGCATGGGCATGTACACACTGTCAACGGTGGTTTTCCGCGCTCACTTGACATAGAAAGCAAACAATCGAGTTGAACGTACCACTCGCGAGATCGCAGATAACTTGACGGAGACAAAGGGCGAAACTAGGAAAACGTCAAACGGCGGATATGCCAGCAATGTCGGACGATGTAATCGCGCGTCTTCTCTCAGTCCCTTATCTCCGGCTTAAAATTACACTCAACCTTCTTACCAATTTTAGCTATGAATCGCCAGTCCTCCTTGTTGATGGCGGAACAAAATTTTTGTGCAAAAATGAAGCCTCTCAATTCTTAAGTGGGATTCCGATTAGCTATGTTTTTAGCTATTTTTTCCTTTTGTTTCTTGAATTCCGCATTCCGCGCTATAGAGCGTAAGAAATTCTATGAATAATAAGAGGAGCGCATTCAAGTATTTTAAGCGTCCATATGAGCAAGAGGGGCAAACAACTTTCGAGAGACCAAGGCTACCTTCGATTTTATCAGTTTCCCGAGCGGAATCTCCTGCTTCTCGCTCGTGAGAATCCTCCGGCGGCGTCGCCTTTTCTGGAGCCGAAAGATATATCCGCGCGCCACTCTTTTCCTACCTTTTGGAAATTCCTCGGCCTATGCGATTTTTCATATCTTTTCAGTCTCCTGCTTCGCGTCGCGCGAGATGGAGAATCAGTGTTCCTGACTTTGGAAGACTAAGTCCGCCGCATGATTCATTAATATGATGAATGGCATTCACCTGTTTGCATCGCGAATTGTATGCGAGGCATAAGAGAAATGATAGCAGGATTTATAGCAGCGCCGGTTTCTTTTCCGCACTTTTTCGGTCTTACTTTGTCAGGCACCGCGCCGGTAGCCAAGCTACACATTTTTAACAAGATTCGTATTGTCTGGGTGTTAGTAGATTATGTCCAACAGCCTCATAGCATCGCGGCACCACCGCTCGGTCACTATAATTTACTATAATTACCATTCGGTCAGCAGACCACGAAAGCGAGCCCCGACGAGCCAGCCGGAATGCTGGTGTGGTTTCCAGTTATACTAAAGGATCCCTGTTGACAATGACATTACTCCCACTTTCGCTTCTGATTATTTCCACCCCGGGCAAAGTGGAATGTAAGTTGGAAATAGTGGTTTGCTAATGGTTTATAGAATAGAGCGAAGCGGCAAACCGCGAGGCTCATCTCATTATGCAATATTCGGATAATCGTTCGGGCAATCAAGTGACCGGTAACACAATTTCGTCGAGTAGTCAAATCTTCTTGCACGCAGTCGTGTATAAATTATATTTCGTTTAAAAATATTCTTAAAAAATCAGTTTTCAATCAAACGTGTATCAATCGACTATAATTAATAAATCTTAGCGGACATTCATGGTTACCATGTCAGCCTATCGTGATTCATAATCCTCTCACTTTGGAGTCGTCAGATTGGTTTCCATTTAATCGTGAATCAATGAATTCATTGACAGTCTCAATCGATCAATACCTCGGAAGTGCGCAGCACCTCGCGAACGGATATTGACCGGGATGTCCACAGGATATCCACCAAGTTTCACTGCCGAAAACGTATTACGGATCAAGCCGCACACAGAGCTCGAGTGTCGTGCGTGCACGAACGCACACGATTTCACGATCAAGTGTGTGAAGGCGTGCGCTCTCGTCTCCGGTAAAAGTGAAAGCGTCACGAGCGCGTTGAGCGAAGGAGAAAATACACGGCTCGGCGTGGCGTGAGTTTACTTGGTGGAGAGGAGCTCGAAAGGAACGGGCTACCACGTGCTTCTCCCTGCGGTGTCCGATCGGTCACCATCCGATCTGATCAGCGAAATGTATCGCCGCTCCAATAACCTTCGAGTGGCTGGAATGAACGCGTGACTACACGCTTTCCATCAATATCCCAAATGTAAATAGCCTACTGTACAATAAACTAGGAGAGTCTGCATCTCCGGTGTGCCGAAAGTTTCTGCGAAATTCCTCCTTTCAAAATGCGAAATCCTTAACAATGTCGCGGAATTCAAGAGTGAATGGCAGAGACCTCGACATTGAATTAACAATAAAACTCATGAAGAAAAGTGGCCACATGAAACACCTAAAACTAAAATGGATTTCAATTCAACTTTAAAATTATTATTTCTATATTGCGAAATTCGCATATGAACAATTATTATAATTGGCTTCGGAAAGCTTTTATAAACAAGCCAGAAGGTCGCCGCCTTGAATCGAATTGATGTATACAACAGTTCAATCGGTTTTCACCGCATAGGCGGAAGGGCATGGGTAACTCGTGACTAATATCACAAGAGGTCTAATGTCACGTCTATCCTCGTCGGAGTTACACGATATAACTAATGATTACATCTCACCAGTAGTCATGTGCGAAACGTGACGAGGGCAATGCAAATTTTATTGTCAGTTAGCCCCGCGACTGCGCATTCTAATTTGCCGGCTGCGTCGCCTAGGGACGTGTTCTGCCCGGGAAACTCACCGCGATCTCGCCTCCCTCTATTCATACCGGCTGTGAATCGACATTAAGCAGCGATGATTTCTAAATGACTCGGCGGATTCCGGTAATGCTATACCGAGGGATTGATGAGTGCTTCTGTGGAAGCTGCGCGTCAGTAAACTATCTTACATGTATCATTGGAGCATGTCGATTCATAGAATTAAATGACCCTTGCACTACCATTGGATCGTCACCTTTAAGAATATTTCATGAAATATAGTTAATTCTCCGAATTATACTTCGAATAACCAAATGAAGTAAGAATTACTGTATTAGGCGATTTCCCGAGTGAATTACAAGTAAATTAGTAAGCTTCACACGATTCGAGTCTCAGGATTAGCTACTAAATTACTTACTAATCGTAAGTTTCACTGACGAAGCATTTGTCCCGGCGATCCTTTCTATCGGAAGTGAGACCAGCACAAAGGACGCATAAATCAGGGCTTGGTGAGCAGGTGACGGCAATTGGCTTAAGGGGATTCTGATTAGAGCGAACTGGGCAGCAGGTTCTCGCAGGGAATGTTTATGAATCGCCTTGTGCGATAATATACGCACACAGTTACTCCTAGAGTGGACTAATAATGGGAGTCATGAGAACTCGGGCTTTCTCAAAGGCAGTCGTGAATTCCGAGAAAACGTTTTTCCTGTCTGTGCTCGCGCGCCTTTACGATCGGCCGATAGCTCATTTCCCATACGCAGGCCACGCCGGCAAAAAGGAAGCGAGTCCTCCTTCGCCTGGGAAAGGAGAACTCGTGTCGTTGCCGTGGCATACGCTTTTCGTCACGTGTACCAAGCAGATTGACGTAATAGACGCTGCGCGCCGATATACTGTTACTACGATCGATTAATATCGATTTCATAATGATTCGCCCCGATACTTCATACCCTGCTCCGATTTCCCGCAATAATGCACACTGAATCGCGAGAATCGAGATTAGATACCCACTCGCCGAAATGGGGGAAGCAACCGCTTGTGCGAATCTTAGTAGCGTAGGTCACTTTCCGCCAGCCGAGGGGAAACGAATATGGGAATATTAGGTGTAATTGCGTTTGGCATTGCAATTGTGCAACGTGGCTCAGAAGACGTAACCGCAGTGTCTACACAATCGCCGGCGATTATTATGCATCGGGGTACTCGATATTAAGGATCATGCAATGCGACACATACACACGCGCATTCTAGCCGTGGAAAGATAAGTTGCCTAAACCTTGTCACGAATAGTCCTCCTTCGAAGTATCTCTCAACGCGCGTGCGGCTTTCTGTACACAATGCGCCGATTACGAGTCACTGCACTCAAGAAAATATGCCATGTGCAAATTATAATTTCGAGATTACATTGCTCGGGGAAGTTGGGAATTTCAAATTAAAAATTGGTCAACTAGTAAAGAAGAACATTGAGTTAAGCCAATTTCCCCCGACTATCTTAGCCGCTGACTTAATCTTTAATTGTACGCTTGATGATGATAAATCAGTACAAAGTGGAGATACGCTCTTGGATGAAGGAAGACCTCGATCACGCAGTGCGAACCAGTCCCCATGATAGTTTGTAGTCAAGGAAGCATCAAGGAAGTAGGCAGCGCTGCCAGCAGCAATTACTAGGTCGCATTATCCTTTGCGGCATGGAATGTACTTGACATCGAACGCCCGGGGACTGGGTAGAGGAGAGTGGGCGTTTGCGATCTCGGAAAACGGATCGACGCGTTCCTGCGGAGGGTAGGGTGATGGAAGTCGCGGAGGAAGGAGCGCAGATCCGCAGCCGGGCCGGCGATAGCTCTGAAAACCCGGTAGACCACCTTCGCTCCTCAGTCACGGTATCGCGTCCTCTCCGTTCGCTTCGGAGACGAGGACTCCTTCGTCCTCTGACCACCCTTTCTCACGCCTTTTCTTCTCAATAGTCTCCTTTATTCGAGTGTCACTACTCGAACACTCGCGCGAACTCGGACTCTTTCAAGATAGAACACTGTATTTCAAGGTAGAAATGAAAACATATTTAATTCAGCGAGAAGCCTACCGAATTAAAGAGGTGTAATGAATGGAACGTAATTGGGAATAAAGTGACAAATTCATCGTGTGGTGCTGAATAAATATAAATTTTAGTTTGTGACTTGAAAATTGAATTTCAATTGACATGCATTCTTATTAAATCATTCTCTATGTATTAATTGGTAGTAATAATTGTTGTTGTATGATATTGAATAACGAGAAGTACTAGTCCGTGGATTAAAATTTGTGCAATTCGCCAGGTGACTCAACAATAGCAATATACCTGAATATTTACCACTCATTATTCCCGCGTGAATTCAATGTAAAACAGAGATCCGAGCGCTTCCTACATCCACAGCTTAGACGCACAAGCCCCCGTCAAGGAAGTGGAAATTGGCGCGCGTGATCTACACTTGATGGAAAAGCGGGGCAGAGAAGTCGGAGTTCCATGACACGCCGAGAGTCTACCGGCGAGCTCTCATGACAATCGCGCCAAGTTCCGAAGGGTTCGCCAAGTGTTTCTCGCAGTAGAAGCGGAAGAGGAAGGAGCGGCTGAACGGAAGAAACCCTGTCGACGATTCGGAGCAGAAGTTCGCAGCTTTTCGCGAGCATGTTCCTGCAAGCACTCTTTATCGCCGGCTTCCTCACGGTGAGGCAAACTGCATCTCTAATTATTCCAACATCACGCATCGTTAATTCGGCGCAATGCGTGCTGCTCGCATTGCCATTGACAGTGAAACCGGTCGCGCGCTGATATCGAAGGTGCTTGCTCACCTTTACTTCAAGTTAAAAGTCCTCGAATTTCCGAGGTTCGTGCCATGCTAATCGAGAAGTTTCTCTGAATATTTTTAAACGATTGCACGACCGATTTCTCGTGCCATTTTGATTGAACCCTCCTTTCTTATTGAATGACGCATTCAAGGTGAAATTGAATATCGAAATTGAAAATATCGATTTTCTATCGAGAGACGGAATTAATATGCAGAAACGTACAATTCTATTGCCAATTTTGAATTGAATTCCAAAATTCTGGGATTCAGTACGAGATACTTAAACAGTCAGAAGACGTCGCGTATTAGAGGAAATTGCGGAAGCACTGCACACCAGATAACTATCACTTGCAGCTCCATTCCCCCATATTGTTAGATACATGATCATTTGTATGTAAGCTGACCCGACCTTTCTAAGTGGCGTGAGAAGCTACGGAATGTCTGGCTTCTGCCTCCAAGGATCCTCTCTCGAACAATACTAGCCAACTTATTCCATCGGATATGTTGAATGCATTATAAATACCGAAACGAGCACTGTTAACCGGGCCAGTGACTAAACCGTAAACGATCCGCATCCGAGAGTTCGTGGACCCCACTCTTCATTCGTTCGCTCTCAGTTATCCTCGAAACGGTCAGAGCAGCTGACATTGACTTTCAACTGCAACAGGTTCGCCGTCGCAATCCTGTTACCACATTTAACTCTACCGCGCGATGAAACAATACTTTTATCATCTCGAGAAATTAATGAAAGATTCTTTTCCGCGCTAATCTAAATTCCAGCTGCACTCGAGTGCGCGGCACTGCGGCTACTTGAAGCGTCGTCGAACCCTTTGCAACAATGACTCTTCGCCAGGCAGCGGCTTCACGATTCAGGTCAAACGAGCGGCGACTAGTCTTTGATGTGCATTTTTTCGCCACAACATACGAGAGCACACCGGCGAGTTTCTCCTGGGTGGTGCGGTAATCGCGAGCAGACGGCTTTCATTAGCCGGCGAGGTGCACGCCACTGACATTGAAATCGCCGGCCAAGCTCTAATGCTAATTCCCCGCGAGCCGTCCATTGTTATTTGCTTACGCATCGGTTAATAATCCGGAAAATAAAGCAGGCACAGTCGCAATAACACGAGACTTTGCAAGAATAATGATAGTAAATAAAGCGAGGAATTTAGCAAAAAGTACATCTTTGCCATTGGAAATTAATTGAATTCACTGCCTAAATCGAATCATTTCAGATTCAGTAATTTCAAGGCTGTGATTTGTGACTTTTAGTAGCTGTTCTCGATTGCGATACCAACTATCTAATATATTGAAAGGTTCAAGCGCCACTCGGACTAGATCGGTGCAGGAAACTAGCGTGACTCCAGGTTCTCGAAAGTGTACTATCACGAGTCATGCTCGGCGCGACCGTGAAAGAGACACCGGGGGCTGGTAGATCGGCGGCGGGCAACTTTTATGCGCGACGAGTTCGATGCACGCAGCTCACCGGCCGTGAAAATCGCGTGAAAAGAACAGTAACGTAAGAGAACCTTCTCCTCTCGCACCTAGCCGATTCGGCCGGTTATGTTCTGCCTCACTTCGGGCTAAGTATACTCAGGAATTCCCCCGAGAAAGTCTAAGAGAGCTGGGCCAAGTCCATTGTCCTCTGAGTATAATGTCGGAGGAATGAAATCAGTTGGATTCGCGCCGAGTTTCAAAAAGTACATTCATTTTGAAGCGAAACCTTCTAGCCGCACCGTCCAGTTGTTAGTCTCGCAATTAAATGAATTGCATACTTCGCTCGTCACACGGTCGTTAATAATTTCAGGCGAACCGATTGATTTCGTGCACGCAAGGAATTTCGTGCGAAAGACTAATTTCACAGTTGGATATAATTGCAGCACTTATTTCACTTGGAAATATCAAACACGTTAGGCGCCTCGTTATTTCCAGAGCCAATTGATGTTGATAGTTTGTAATATTCCAATTACTTTCCGTCTCTTTGCTTTTTTATAATCATGTCATTAATTTATCGGTACCTCCCTATAATTTTCCAATTAATATCGCTAATTAATCTGTCGCTTCGAACGCGGCGAGAACGGCGCCCACCTGACTTTGGCGCCAGGTTAATCGATAAAAACTTGATGACCGACGTCCGGATTTGGAGTCCCCGTCATGCGAGGAGACGGAGAGGATTAATTCCAGGAGTACGCGCGGTGACCGATCGGCCGAATGGCCCGCGAGCGAGTAAGAGATTATTCGTAATTGACGGTCACACCATCGGCCCATCATTGGCAGTACGTCATCGCGCGTGAAATGATTCGATGAATCAACCGATGCAACCTGTAATCGCGGGGTTTCGAAGCACGCGGCGAATATGTGCCGCGGCGTGCGACATCAGATCTCGGTGGCCCGGAATGATCGGCATGCCCAGTACGTACGCCGATTTCACGTACGGAATTGCGGCCTTCGCGCCCCACTAATTAGACGAGCTTATTACACGTGACACTCGCGAGGAATCAGCCTATGCATTCTCATTGCACAATTATTAAAATTAAACGAATGATTCGTACTGCGAGGGATTTAGCATTCTTGTGTTATTAATAGACATTCGAGCTCTCCTCCTCTTATGAAACGAAAAGGTAATCTCTAACTCCGTGAATGAAATTACCTTTCAAGGTTACTCTTTAAAAAACCCCAATTCTCACCAACAACGCAATTCCCAGAAAATAACAATGTTAGTGGGACGAACGCTTTTGTTCGACCAGTCTTCTTATGACGAAACTACATGTAATTCGAAGCCCAGCCTCCCATGGAGAACATTCTCCAGCAATTATTGCTTCATCTAGCAGCGAGACACCAATTTCAGGGCGATCGCTCATTGTCCGCGAATTCGTCGAGATCTACTTCTTCGTATGTTAATCTCTCCTACAGTCATTCAAATGCTTCTAGCACTTTTCAAAGCGTCGTCGATAATGGGGTCCTTCGTTACGAAAGGCCCCGGGGACACGAACGGTGAGGTACGTGATTTAGAAACACGAAAAGAGTGCGAAGGCGGAATGCCTATGAGAGGCGGGAAGACCACGTGGTTATTGAAATAACAAGTCGATTTATGCTCAGGTGGCAGACTACCAATGCGAGTGCGCACTCAGTCCTCTAGTGTCATTTACTGGGACGGAGCTCGTGTTTCCAGTGAGCTCGTTCAAATGCACCGAGCGCGAATAATGTGGCGGGCACGGTTTTATCTCACGAGGGCTTAGGAATATGAGATGAAATCCGCTCAAGTTAATCTTTATATCGATCAGCGTCTCCATTGCTCCAATCTCCCACTCGAGCTGGTTCTGTCTATCTTTTTCGATGGGTTCTCCAAAGTAGAAACTGGCGACGCGCGACCGTGTCGAGATACACGGTCAGGCCGGCATCTCTTAATATGGAGCGAGGAGAGGCCAACATCATGGTCTTGGCCAATCCTACGCAGAATCCCCGATAGAAGGGATAAGTGTCTGTTACGCGAGGCACTGGGACTGGGACTGTGCGTGAGGCCGCGCTTTGTGCCAACGGGGCCCCCTAGCAAGTACTTACGTACTCACTCGTTACTGGGCTTGTACGTAGGTGGTCTCCTGTGCGCTCGCTACAGCTTCTCTCTTCGGGGTCTTGGGCCACTTACTTAGGTACTAGCGGTCCCGAGGACGATATGCTTCGCGACGAATTTTATGCACTTCCCATTGCCCGCTCACATTAATTTACCGCCCCCCTCTGACTGCCAGCTTTACGACCTCGTCCCTTTGTTATGGCCTCGGAACCAGTTGATTTTTTAAGGTTCGCCGATCCAGCCGGCCACCGCCGGTGCCTTTTCCTTTGTGCGATATTCCTACTGGACTCACGTAACCGGAACCTTGATGGATTCGTGCCGGACATAAAATCCCCAATGCCTAATAGAACATCTACGAATTTGAATGTGTGATTTAAATTTGAATGGGAAATAGTGGGAAGGTTTGCCGATGTTAGAATATAATGAAACGGACGGCGGGAGACAATGGTAGAAGATTAGCGTCGTTAAAGAAACAAAAGTGAATGTCTGCCGGATGTAATTAGGGGGACGTCGAATCTTCCGAGATACGATTTGACACAATTAGTTTTAATCGCGATTTCGTGGTAACTGCGTGTGTATGTATGTACGTGAGAGGTAAAAGTTAGTCTCCCCAATTCCCATTTAATATCTTGAATCGAGCAGGAAGTCGGGACCCCGCGATTACAGTAAATCACATGTATTATTTTTACTTTTGTAGCTCACGGTTGATACGAGCCCCTAGAACGGCGCTGCGGCCAATTCTAGTGAGGAAGTTGATTCTTGCTGGTAACTATAATTGCGGTGTCGCTTGAGCTAACTACCTACTGTAACAGCACTTCCTTATCACACGGCGTGTACAATAGAAAGAAATTGTTACTTTGCCTTTGGAGAGCTCGAAATACTTCCAAATACTTTCTAATGATTTCGTGTATTATTTAAATTAACAAATGAATCCTTGGATTCATTTTAATTATGATTAAAGTAGCAGATTGTCGCCATGGGTGGGTGTTTTGTTTACGTTGAATTTGTCATATGCGACTAACCCAGACCTTGATGCAAATTTCACGAAGCAGCGCCGGTCAAAATGTGTTACAAGGCTCCGTCACTTTTGGAATCGAGATAAAGTCGCGCTCTCGTTATGCGGACACCGAATGAATTAACATCAATAGATTTAGCACGTGGCCAATCGTCGGAGGCTGATTGGAAGCGGAAAAAATTGTCCTACATTTGCGAGACCCGAGTGTGTGAACCATGTCCGGCGAGTGTCACCCAATAAAAACGACAAACCGGATCAGATTTCTACTTCCTCCGTGTTTATAAGAAGCTGAGCTACCGAAATTAGAATTAAGCGAAAGAGAAAAACTAATGTGTACCATATTCGAGATCCTGGTTAATACCAAATTTCGCAATTACTTTCTAAATTGTGTAGTTCCGGATCCTTGTTTAATAGAGTGGCTCAAAAAAGGAGCAATAGAGCTCGACAATGGACCCAGAGGAAACACGGTTGATGAGGTTTCTTATGCAACACGAAATATAGTTGCGACTATGTCAAACGTCGCAATGTAATAGGTATAAGTTATCCGACATTTTTGAACCCATAAAGGGACAGCAATCCAACCGAGCGACTTGTGATTCAGTGCTAATGTATTCGAAGAATGTCGCCCCTAAGGAGTTTGTCAGTAAGGCAATCAAATGCAGTTGCTCTAATTTAGAAACCCACTATACCACCTCGTCAAACCAGTGTGGACGTTGTGGAGACGCAAACCTATTGTTCCATTTTACTTAAACAATTTCGAGATTGCAGCAGAGAGCCGGCGAAATTCTACTCAGGATGGTGTTGGTTCGACATAAAAGTCAGTCGATAGTGCGTTACTCGGTATTTACGGGCTTGGAAAGGGATACGCAGCGCGTAGAGTCGTAGACGGTGAAGGATGACCGTCGCGAAGCCGTAAATGGAGTGATTACGAATCTTCGAGCCGGTATATCTTTAAGTGCCGCGCCTACGCGTGCATCTTGGGAGAAGGTGGAGCACAAATGCACCGAGAGGCGCTGAGAAAAAGAGATGAAGAACATCGCTGAGTAATAGGCCCAACCAGACAAAACACGCTTCGTTCATCAATTACGAAAGAATGCCGCGGCGCAACACCCACTTTCATTCCTCAAATCGTTTCACGCTTATCGCAAAGTAATTTAAAGCAAATTGTCCATCCAAGCAACACGTGTTCATTCCAATCCTAATAGAAACAATGACTTTAAAACAAACCAAGAAAAAATGAAGGCTATGCAATAATAATTAAATGAATACATACAAAATACTACATTTCAGTTGAATTTCGTAAAAAGGTCGAATTTCACACAAAAAAGGTTCGATCTTAAACTTAACACCCGGCGAGCAAGACTACGATCGCCCATCGGGATTGAATCAGGCCCGATTTAAACAGAATGGCAGGTTACATAAAGGAAGCAAGGATAGGGAGATCTAGAAAGTTATTATCTGGGTGCAAAGTGTGTTTCCTTGCCACTGGTTCTTTGTCTGGTCGGTGAAGGCGACGTTCTTTTATGCGCGGACTGCATGTTGTATCCATGCACACTGATCTGGCGAGCGTGGGATTTCCGACACGAGGGACGACTCGAGATCTTGAATTCGCCGCGCGTTCCTGGATAACCCAGTTCGCGAGATACCATCGGGAAACAAGAGCGAGAATTGTAATTACAGGCACGCGAGTCACACGTCATCGTCGGAGGTGCGAGAAGACAATGAAGGAGGAAGCGAGCCCTGTCGGTTGCGTTTCAAAGGCTTGCGCCATGTAAATACTTGATTGCGAAGCTTCCACACCATTCGCCTAACCACCGGACGATATCCACTCACTTGAGAAATATGTAAATCTCCCTCCCGACACCTCACTCACGTTTAATTGTTAAGCCCTTTCTACAAAGTTTGATGTAACATTTTCCTGCGACGCCTGTCCACCCACCCACGTCTTCATTGACTCACACGAGATTTATCTTCTTAGAAAGTCAAATGCTATTGAACGATTTTGAATTCAACTATACAAAATGTATTGTTTCATTCAAAGTTACGCTTTACGCGTAGTCTATGATAAAAGTAGGGCAATTTGATATTGGTAGAAAAATTGGCAGGGTGTTAAAGAGAGAAGCGGAAAGTGAAGGTGCACGTGGCTTTGGTTACAGGTTTCGGTCCTCTGTTTAACAGCGGATGAAATCGAGGCCGAAAGGAGCGGCTGGAGCTTGGAACCGAACACACAGTATCACATTCAAACGGACGAGGGCCCGGAGAGATACTTTCGCTTTCAGACACTCAACGGCCAGTATCGAAAAGAAAAGCGGCTGGCTGATGGCACAGTCATTGGAACGGAAGGTTGGCTCGATCCTCTTGGTTACTTGCGACTAAAGGACTACATTGCCGACCACGAAGGATTCCGAATATTAAGGTAAACCAGTCACCTTCGATTTAAACTAAAACAAACAAACAAACACTTACGATAGATAACATGATATTTTCTCTCCCAGGTCAAAAATGGTGTACGTCGGCAAAGACCGGCCGATACAGGACGCGGTAACCGAGTCGAAACGAGTACCAGCGCAAACTGGAGTCCTTGCAAGACCAAGACGCCCGCCCAATCCATTCAGGTTTGTCGCATTCTTCATTGTCGCTGAAAATATTAAAATAACAAAAAAATATTAAAATAAAATATTATAATGGAAATATTCTCACAGGAAAGCGGAAACGAACGACGTTGCGCCGCTCCTCGGCAACGACATCAGCTCACCGAGCTTCTACGCTTCGACGACGGTCAGGCCAGTCGCCTACGTACCCGAGAGAAATTACTATTACCCGGCGAATCGACCGAGTTTACAGAACTTGGACACTTACTCGCGAAGAAGAAATCCTTATTACTCAGGGCAGCAGCCATCGCAAGCTCTTCGAGCACCAATCAATGCGTACGAGGCCGCCAGACCGAATAGTCAAGTCTCATCCCCAGTGTCACGAAGCAGCGCTGGGGATTATCAGCCTCCGTATGATGGGACGTACAGCACTGCCAATGGCTTCCAGTATTACCTGAAGAGACACTACCACGAGGAGGAGCGCGAACCCACTGGCGACAGTGTCGGCTCTTTCGGGTACATAGACCCATTCGGCATTAGGAGGGTTGTTTACTACAAGACCGACCCTCAGACCGGCGGCTTCGTGCATAAGAAGAATAACAGGTACTACTCGGCTGCATCCGAACGGCATTTCGTCTGCATAACAATGATTTCATTTACATAATTAATAGAAATAGAACCCAAAGATAAAGATGGAGGAATGACAATGTTTGATATCTTTGTAGATACGTCGGATTCAACGCCACACCATACGATCCATCGCCCCCCGATCTATCGAGACGCAGATACCGATCGCCGGCAAGATCACCGGCAAGATCGCCAACATTTTCGAGAATCTCGACAACACCAGCGACCCCGACGACCTCCTCGCCGCCAACGACTTCGACCTCGACGTCCACGAAAAGCTCGTAAACGTGGACAGTGATATACTTAAGGAAACGGTGCTTCGCATATGGACGTTGCGTGATAGTGCCATGACGGGCAGTTCCTTCTCTTCGTGGGACACGGAATTGTCCCAAAAATCGCTTGGAACCTCCTGCACCCTTTTCGCACGAGGTTTCGAGCAGTTTCAGTTATCGAAGGATGATACTGTTTTACATGCAGCTGTGCTGCGCTTCTTCTTTAATCCTTCGCGCTCAGAGGAGTAACCTGCACGAGTGTACATAGACAATTCGAGGGACGTATGTACTTGTCCGTAACACTAGCGTAGACTGACGTTAGCGTTAACATACTAAACACGCGAATTCATCGTTTGCACTGTAAATATCTGAGAGGCGGGCGTCTTCAACCCTTAATGGTCTGGAAAGGTGTCGAGAGATAGTTTAGTATTTCCAATTGTTCATCGTAAGTTAAAACGTTCAGCTTGCTTAAATAATTGAAAGCGGATTATTAAGGGTTGAAACATACTCGCCAGTCTGTCGGACGACGAATAGTGGAGGAAACGAGAGAGGAATGAAACTGAAAGTATTTAAACATCTATGGCATCTACTATTCATTTTCTAGTGCAGATGGAAAGAATCCCATTCAGTGAATCAAAATGAACTACTTAACAAGGGAGCCGATCGGACAAATGCTGACTCAAAGTCTCCGAGATTGTCTTATAGCCAGTACGTGCGGAAACGAGTAATGCCTAGTGAACTCATCTTTATAGTCACGCATATTTCATTAATCGATCAGACGAGTCCCACGCGGAGAAGCTTGGGGTCGATCGAATCCCTCTTCGATAGACTAGTGATTACTGTAATCTTAAGTTAAGTTCCGTAACTTTCTGCGATCTGTCGTGATATTAAAATCGATATTCGATACTAAAAGTCCGCGTAACTTCCAATGCAACGCTTAACGTGTACTAGAATTAACTCTTTCAGTGCTTGTATGAGTGACGACGCTGCGAGAGAATGTGGGAAGGTGCGCCAACATCACACGCGAACTTCCAACACGACAATTTCTCTAATGATATACCCTATTTAATGACGTACTCCGAGAGATAATTGTTTCTCGACAAAATGGACTAATTCTTTAACCGAAGGCGAAACGAAACTTGTTCATACGAAATTGGTCATTATTTCCATTCAGGAGGACGTGATTTTTTACGGAGTGAAATGTCTCTGCGAGTGCTTTACAATAAAATCTATTTACACGGAGTCAGCATTTTTGATTTCATTAGCAAATCCTGTCTAGCAGAAGAACCTTGCAGATTCTTAGCAAAGTGAGGTGCAGGGGGTGGAAATAAATAGCAGCCAGTGTTTTACTACAAATATATATGTATGTAGAGAATGGAAAACGCAGTGGAATGAGAGGAGTGGGAGGGCTTGGTAACTTAACGACTTAACAGCTATCTCTTAGAAATGATATAATGCTGTGGATGTAGATTCGCGCGTTGATGACCCACTGGATCACTTCATTGTCGGAACTTTCTGTCGTAGTCGTCTCGCCTGTCGATCTGTTGGCTTAGGGGTTGCTGCTGTGGCTTTAGTGCGGCTTCACGAGCATCGGCTTCCTAAAAAATAACCCCGATTTCCAATCAATGAGACAATCCTTCTAATTACCGGCGAGCTCGTTCGCAACTGGGTGAAGGTTTGTCAGGAAGCGTTGCTACACTTCCGGGATGTGGGTGTTGGAAGGATCTCGATGTCAGGAGCATCCGTCCGTGAAAAACATACAAGAGCTTTCAAGCGTTGAGTGAGGTAATTCGATCTTCAACGCCTTGGATTTCCGCCGACCGAGGAACTATGAACTGTTATGTTAATGGATCGACTTCAAAGCAACTCCAAACTACAATTCAAATTCAAACTAGATCCTCGTAACTGTTAATTGTAGCGTGGAGAAAACTCCATAGAAACTCGAGCAAGTTGAAAGTACTCATTTACACCAAAGAAATCGGAGAAACCTTTTCCGTAAAACAGCAGGAACGGTAGTCGTCCCCTTCTAAAGTAACAGGCACGCGATGCAGGCCCCGAGTGCCATTCCCCGCGCTTCATAATAATCCATTGAAATCACTAATGAATGACGATTCCCACGGCAGTTAGCGGCCGGCACAGTGCTCAGCGTTGGAAGGTGGAAAGAGGGTGGCGTAGATGAGGAGTTAAACGGACGATGTTGGGCAACGGTAAGGGGAAGCAGAAAGGTCGGCTCGATGGAGACGCACCTCTTGCTGACGGATGCCCGCGAAGATGAGGTCGAGGCCTTTCTGGATCTCCTCGCTGACGGGCGGCGGCGTGGGAATGTGATCGCCGGTCGCGTGAAAGCCGGTCTCATCGGCGGTGTAGGTCACGCTGATCAGCTGTCCCTCGGGACTCGTGTACGAGTAGCTACCCTGCTGGACCAGACCTTCGGCGCGATCGTCACCCTCGCCGAATGACTTGATGTAGCCGCTCTCCTCGGCGATTATGTTGTTGCCGGTCTCGTAACTGCACAGGTTTCATAGTTTCTTGTTATGATTATTGAACCCTCGAAATTAAAATACTCCCCACATTTCGACTACTTTTGTGGAGCATCCAATTTCTTGTAACAGGAATATTGTAATAATAAACGTTGTAACGTATAAAGGCAATTAATGAAATCTGCCGGGGAACATTCGCAAGATCGCCGAGAGATAGGGAAAGGGTTCCTTAATTGGATTTAAGTGTGGCAGCCTAATGACTCTATGATACGTTGGGTAATTAGACACGTTTGCTAGTGGGCAGGCTTCGTGTTAGAATCTCAATTAAACTTGCTAATTAATGTTTAATGAAGACCTAAGATGGCAGTGCACCCCCTCTACTCCTATGTGTGCATTCCCCCTGACTTTTGAAAGTGCACTTCTGCCCGAGGAATTTGCTGAAAGCGGCTCGAGTTTTGTAACTCCAGTTGTAACTTCATTTGTATTATCACTTTCGGTCGATGAACTTGGTGATCTCCGTAAAGTGCACTCCGCCATGCATACTCATTAAACTGGAACTACTAGAATTCTGTTATATAATTATCTCGTGGGTTTTGGCATCTCAGTTAAGTTACACATGCTTCGACTACATCAATTTCTTTCTCAATAAAATTGGCAAGCCCACTTCCCTCTCGCCAAAATGAATAAATGGCACTTGCGAAACTTCTCGAAAGCGCGGAAGAGATGCCTGGTCCTATCTGACAGATCAGAGACCTGTCTTTATTCAATAGGCGGCCAAACAGAAAGGCCTCAATTTCAGCCAGTTGGATACATCAGTATAGTGATGTACTTTCGCGTAGGCTCGATTCAGTAACAATTGCTTTGGGATCGTTGGTGAGATCGATTCGCAAACTCTTGCGTTGATTGCGAAATAGTGGGAGCGAACGTCCGATAGATCATCGCTGGACACATAATAAGACCTCTAATTGCACGCTTTCTCTAATGATTGGATGGCGGAGCCACTGACTCTCCTTCACCAGCGATCCGCGCCAATTCTGGCGAGACTGCTTTTTCTTACGTTAGACATTGAATTGATAGACACTAATCTAATTAGGAGCTTCGTGTCGGTAGTTTCAACAGTTGTTGGCATAATAGGCTCCCACACTTTAATGCGTCTAATTGCGGTACTTCAAGCTGCAAATGTCATGATACCTTGTCTTGTATGTGCCATCGTGTTCCTGCTGCTTATTCCAGTGAAGAATTGGAATGGGGGTGGTCGACGACGCTCTCCTAGCATCGGCCGCTCCACTCTGGGCTTCCTCTTCATGATAGTTACGGCCGTTGTGGTAGTTTTGATTTTGATTCTGTGCGACTGCCACTCCCACGAACAAAGCGATTACCTGGTGATCAAAATTATCCGACAATGAAAATTCAATATATGAACAGAGTAATACAAATTTTTAAATTATATATATCATGCTCGACTCCAAACTTGATAAAATATTAAGAAAAGCCAGAGTACAATGTCAGTCCGTGTTGGTATAATCTAACTAAGTTGGTCGTCGGAGGGAATTTAAAGGGTCGAGGCGCAATATCCTGCAGGACCAAATGCGGAAGGAGGGCACTCGTGAAGCGGAGGTGGTTTCACGATGCTCGCGGCATCCGCCGATGCGCTCCCGGCAAGATGAGTGAAAGTGAGAAGCAAATGCCAACGCGGGTCGTTTAACTCCTGACCTGTAAACCCGTAGACTTGGCCCGAGTCCTCCTCCTCTGCGGTAATCGTGTGCGGCTATGGCAACCCTTTTTTTCCAATCGTACCTGCTTACCGATTCGTGCCGGTTCTAGTTCTCTCTTTCACCCGCGAGAAATCGCTTACATCAGCTGGATGACACTCTCTCTCTCTCCCCTTTCTCCCTCTCTCCATTTCATTCAAGATGCTCTTACGTCAATATTATCTCGGAAGTCGGCTGTTACAGCAGTGCTAGGAGAACTGCTTGACCCCGTGCCCTTATTGACTCGACTGGTAATTCCCGACACTCGATAGTATTATTGTGTAACATAGCCGCGCAAACCTTTCATTCAATGAGCTCACGTCATTCTTTTCATCACGAAGATTAAACTTAATTGAGCATTTCATCCAAATGGAAAGGAGGTAGACAGGTAGAAAGCCGAGGATTGTTCATTCCATTTAGTCATCTAATAGTATAACTCTCGAAATGTCAATTAGTCGTTTAACAAGACATTTTCATTTCCCACGGGAATGGCAGATTTCCCAGTATTATGCTCCTTTAAAATAAGCATGTCAGCTGCTTCGAAAAAGGACCGATGGCGAAAGAGTCGGTCTAATGCAATCGTCAGTGCTTTCCCCTTAGAAACTTAATCCCCATAGCCCGGAGCGGCTGGAAATCGGGATTCAAATCTAATGGGATGACACGTTGGATTCTCGGTGGGTTTCAGCAGGGAAAGTCTGTGTCAATGCTCGGACGCACGCCGTGTACATCTCCCGTGTCCCACATCGACTTCTCGAGACAATGTTCGAGTGAGGATGCCACAATCCTGGCCGGGATTAATCGCGGCCCACGCATTCTTGTCCCCTCGGATTTCGTCACGCCATGCAAATGCATCGGCCGCCGCATATTATATTCGACGATTCGAGGAATGCGAGGCTTGCGCCGAGGAGGAAGACCGTATAAAGGTAAATGGAACAGGGAGTTCCAGGGACAAGCAGACGAGCCTCGATTCTAATCGCAGTTCAACCGAACGTGCGCCACGCAAAGTGCTTTGAGACTGAAGTAACCTTTGGAGAGCGCGAATCGCACACGTTTTATGGGACTCTCGGAATTATCGGGCGCAGCTACTCTGCCAAGATTTATGGGGCTTTGGTGATCGATTCCCAGCGTGCAGCCAGCCCCAGGAATGCAAAGATCGAGAATTACTGCTTCTCGGGGATGAACAATAGTAGGAGGAGAACTTATTGGAGATGACGTAATGCCTTTGTTTTAAGGAGACTACGATGATATATGTATGATCTATTCATCTAAAGTGGTATTAGGCAAACTAAAACTACGATGTATTTAAATTAAGTACATTAATAAGAATACTTATACCTCGTCAATATTCAAAAATCGAACAAGCACGTTACACAAATCAAAGATCATGGTAAAGGGACCAATATTACAAGGAATAAATGAAAACAGATAAATTATCATTAATTATTAAACAGAGTTGAATATTAGACACTACTATTACGTATGAAATAATGAATACAACATAAGTTGGAATTCACCCACCAACTCTTATTAGCAGTTAATATTTAGCAACAGTGTATATGGGTGGGGAAATATGAATTCAGTGTGTAGTCACTTACCAAAAACTTCATATTGGCCACCAATGAGGACAAAGTCTTCTTTAAGGTTGATAGAAACGATATCTTAGGACGAGTGATCCTCGCGAAGGGAAGACTGGCGTACGAGAGACCGGGACGAGCAGGTGATAGCCAGCGAGCGCGAATCGACTGAGATCTCGTGAGAGGAAAGAAATCCCCTTTTATACCCACTCTCACTTTGCCCCCTTCTTGCGAGAGAGCGAGAGAGCGACGTCCCACGAAGCCTATATCGTCCCCGTATGCTTTATGGAAAAGACCTTACGTGTGGGATCGTCGCTTCCTCACCCAGGTTACTTACTCACCCGAAGACCCACCGGGACCTATCCTATAGCTCTGCATACCCTCCGCTGTCTTCCAGACAATCTCCGCTACACCGACGTGTTATTATCGGCGTCTACCTTTGTCACACTTTTCCTCGGGCGCCTAACGCCTTTTTCTTTTTTGACGACGGGGACCAGCCCCCTATTGCGCAATCTGTGCGAGCTACAGCAGCCGCAACCGAGAGTCACCGTAATTACTCCGTGACATTGCCCGTTGAAATTCTGGACACGTGGGTTAAAGGAAGCCGCGAGAACATTGGAATTTTAAGGGGCTGTGATTATAAACTCGAGGTTAATGTCGGAGCAGGGTTTAAAAAATGATCGATCGGGAACACGCGCGATTTCTCCAGATGATTTCGGCAGTTATTAAGGAATGATTGAGGCTTCCGAAATATTAGCGGCGCCGATCACTCTTGATTTATACGGGAGACTGAACTTTCGATCGGCAGAATATGAAGAACCGCAAGGACTACCGCCAATGGAATTATATAAGCGAGCGGCCTGAAATTTTTCTAATACGCGACGCTGTAGCGGAAGCTGCTCGTGTAATGTCGGGATTACCGTGAGATCGGGGGGATAACTCTGGAAATCGATCACGATCGCATTATCTTGTAATACGATCGTTCAAAGGCTGCGGCCACGTCCGGTAGACTTAGTCGCCGTCGTCATTTAAATGCCAGCCGCGCGAGGGCAAGCCGAGAGTGTCCCATTTAGAGTGATTAATTATAAATCTTCAAGTTTACCGAGGAATCCTGGATGCTTGCGTATAAATCTAATGAAAACCTCCTATTTCCAATGTTTCTTTCCTGTTCGAATACCTAAATGGAGAATGCACGAGGTGCGAGTTCCATATTTGTGAAAAGGACTGGGAAATAATTATCAGGATTCCCATGGCTGGTTCGAGTATGTTGCGTTAGGAGCATCAAGTTCAAGATAGTTCTCGACACGCGATTCCACGTTATATAAGACGACCTTATTCTTTGGCCAGCACTTCGAACTTGGTATAGCAACGTACGCGAGGGACTTTCGCGAAAACATCTACTCCCTGTAACGCATCGCAGCACCGAAGCGCTACTCGCCGAAATGAATATATGTACCTCGCCGCTAGAACTGGTTCTAGCCGGCGATTGAGAAAGCGAAGATTAAACAGACTTTTTTGAATCACGAGTTACTTCACCCGCGGCGCTTATTCGAGTGCAGTGCCGGCTGGGGAGGGGGGATGGAATTGAACGATCTAAGGGCCGAGCTAAAAGACAGGCCTCCTCCTCGATTATGTCAACGTGAGGCTCAAGTTCAAGAGAACGTGAGATCCCTTCCTCGAGGTTATGCAATGACCAGATCGATTCCCGATGTAACATTAAGAAATTATCTCCCATACTTTCACGAAGCCGACGCGCGACTTCCAGTGAAATTGTTCCCGTGCACGCTGGAATGATGCAACTACGGCTCCCCTATTATTTGGTGGTCCTAGTTACGCTAGGCCCGATTTCGGAATATTATAATTGCTCGTGCAACCAGTTTTTCATCGAGAATTTATGACACCGCCACTCTAAATCAAGTATTCATTTAATCATGAATCTTTAAATCAGTCAAACTAATTTTCAAGACTAATGAATTCTGTTAATCAGGATTTTATTATGCCTCATTTCTAGTAAGACGTGTGAACCGGGAAGTAAGTACACCAGGACATTACAGACACACTTTTCACGATAGACAAAGGACTCTCCGACGCACACGTTACACAAGGACACGTAATTATAAACAGGCATAAGGACACTATCCAGGAGAGTGGATAGGAAGAGACGATGGATCTAAAAAGCAGACTTTTATTTCAACGCCGAAAGTGGAAGAATAGACACAACGGGATGTTTGGAATGCGATGCCATTCTACGCCTTACTCACGACACAGGACACAACTGACAACAATTGGGCACGGCTGGAATAAATTAATCAAATGGTACATACTTGAAATCATTATTTTAGGAGAGTGTGGCTTTCAGCTGACATTTACCTTCACAAACATTTGTTTGGGGACAAGGACAAGGACAACAAGGGTCCAAGGGGGCCAGTGTGCCAGGTGGAATAAAGCTAATGAAATTCGTCAAATTAACAATTCGTAAATAATGATGCAAAATGATAAAATAGCACACAAAATCGAACCTCATATTATAAGTAGTGTTGTCCTCCATACGAGCTACTGGGGGATGATATTCAATTTGGTCTAGCCAGGGTTTGGGGACTTGGTCCGCGGGTTCGACCGGTTGGTAACTCAGCTTCATCGTCGTCTCGCATTCCATGGGGACATTCGAAGGCATATATGCTCTAAGTGGTGCGAATGACTGACTCGGCATGTGGCAAGGGCCACTTGGCAAATAAGACATTCTGTGGGTCGTGCAGCCTATAATTCAGTGAAAACAAATGGGCAATCATCAGCTGATACTTGAATCTATGAAGAATAACCTGCATTCAACTTAATAATTATCTTAATAATTAATCTAAAATGAACTAACACTCGAGTGGAGCAGGTGCGCAGCACAGATTGTCCTCAGGGCGAATCTCTGTTGGCGGACAAGGCGGCTTCCAAGTATAATCATGTTTCTGAGTAGTGACATCCTGTATGGGACCTCTGCCCAAGAGTTGCTTGGCACACGGAATGATGGGTTGTTCCGGCGTAACACACCAGTTGCCGAAATAGCTCATCTGCAAGAAATTGCATTGACCTATTTCTCACATTGGCAGAGCCGAGGACTCTTCATTAGGAAAGTGGGAGCAAGACTAATTATAAAAACGAATGCAACTATTTCACATACACGGTTCACCGTGTCGTGGGACATAGGACAGGCTGCGTATCCAATGGCATCCGGCGGCTTGATGGGGTCAGGTCGGTTACCGCCGCAGCCGAAGTAGCTCAGACGATAAGTGGTATTGTCGTCGAAGCAGCAGCCAGCATTCAACAAGTTGTCGGCGTCGGGCATGACCATCGGCGAGGGTGGTTTCTCGCAATGGGGCCAGTAACTCAGCTTGTAAGTCGTGCAGCCGTCCACTCGGTTTGTCGGAGCAACGTACTCCCTCTTTGGGTTCCATGGATGTTCCTCCTAAGAAAGCATCACAGTTAAACTCAATTCTGCAAGGATAGGAAACCCCAATGGTTTGAGAAAAGGGTGAGCGAAATGATTGTTCCTACTTTGGCTGGTGCCTCGTTCGGCCAGTAACTTAAGTTATAGGTCGTGCAACCCTCCATGGGGACATCAGGCTTGCAGTATTTCCTTAAAGGTGCGTAGGACTCGATTGGTAGCCGGCAACCAGCAGGATAGTAACTTAAGTTGTACGTTGTGTCATCTGAAAGAGAAAATGTATTTTTTCAAAGGGGAACTATACAATAAATATAACACTCCGTTTACCAGACAATTTGCAAGGCGAGCAGTATATATTGTCAGTATTTTTAAATGGATCCCGCTTCGCGCAGGATTTCCACGAGAAGTCGTGCTTTTGGGTGGTTACATCCTGCATCGGACCTCTGCCCAAGAGTTGCCTGGCACATGGCAGGATAGGTTCCTCCGGTTTGATACACCAATTGCCGAGATAGCTAGCCTGAAATTGCCACGGACAATTTTTATCGCAACTTTCTTTTCAAACGTCCAAACGAGGAAGAATTTGAGTATGACTTGTTCAGATGATTTACCTTGTGGGTTGTAATGTCGCAGAGTGGCCCATCACCGACTGTTAGGGAGTCGAGGGGTTTGATTGGCTCTGTGTTCGATTGCGGCCCGTCCCAATAAGACAGCTTGTACACTGTGTCGTGTTCCATTGGCACGTCCGATTTCCAATAATACTAGCAGGAAATTATTGGAAATTATGAATGCGTATCATTTTTGCATTGATACGCAGCTCGAAGTTGGAGTAATTAACTTACACGAATCGGAGCAAAGGACTTGGGTATTTCCGGCTGGACATATTTCTGAAAGAAGCAAGATCTCCCTACTAGTGCTAGTTGTACCAATTCCTGAGATTGTACACTGTTTTTATAACGGAGAATTCAAAGATCGGTTGAAGGTATATGAGAACCAAATCAAGCTAACAACAGTATCTTCGATCTTTTCAGGAGCTTTGTTTCCCATTACCAAATCTTGTTACGGAAGTGGACGTGTAGGAGGACTAGCCCGCCCTCTAATTACTTAGCCACTCGGCGGCGAATGGATTCGTTTGAAGAGACTCGGATGTTCATAAACGAGGTACTCACGTAGCAGGTGGGTTGCGGTAAACAGCAGCAGCAGCAGTTGCAGCATTCATCGTGACCCAACTGAAAAATGATTGGTCCGCGTGTGCAAAAAGCGTGACAGACTCGCGCCAAGTGCCGGAGAATGAATACATTTATTCATAAAAGACATTCTTTCGCGCCTATTGTGCACGGCGGCCGATTGCTGAAACCGGCCGCCCTCGCCCTTTCTAATTTCGCTTATCGCCCCATGAAACTAGGAATCACCGGATGCCGAATGAATGGCGCAAGTTTCGGAGTCGGCGGAACTTTCGGCCGGCGAAGGAATCGCCTTTTTTCGCCCGGCAGAGCAACACTAGTGTAAAAATGGAGACTCACTCTCAGCTTGTTCTTTGCTTCGATTATTGACTGCCGTCGTTCCGGCCTCGGTCTGCAATATTTTCCCAACGAAACGGAAAACAATTATTATTATAAGACAGGAAGAGATAGGTGAACAATAAATTCGCGCAAAGGTTAAATGGAAGTGCGAAGAAATTGGTACGAGCTCTCACAGACTAGCTGGACAGATTTCCATGTTTTTTGCCGGGGACTTGGAGTGAGAAGGATGCGAGAGCAGATTCTGCTTCACATCGGTGATAATTGCGAGGACGAAATTTATACGGTTAATCCTAATTTTGAGGTGCTCCCAGGACTGATGGGAAACCAAGACAGAAGGAGGACAATGAAATACACGCTGGAATATCGAATCGTTTCTCACGTCAGATCTTTCGAGTGTTCGACTCGGCCATGATTGGCACGCAAGTGCCAAGTATATTAGAGGGTTCGGGAGATGAAGTAGAGGCAAGATGGCTGTAGAAAAGTTAATTTAATCCTTACTCGACACCCTGAACGGGGGTGCGATGGTAGGCTGATACCAGTAGCATATAAAAACCCGAGTACAGACGAGACGTTTCTGCGAATTATGTTTGTAACCTTAATCTACGTTGGCAAAGTTGCATAACTTAATAATTAACACTCGAAATCGTGTTCAGTTAGAGAAATGTACAATCACTCGACCTAGTGAAGAAAACTTAATATCAAAGTCGAGCGGGACAAGCGTGATTGAAATGTTCAAGTAAGAGTGAGTCCGAATTTCTGCGCTATTTCCGGCGTGTGAGCAGTTGCCACTGCCAATAACAGTGGCAAATCAGCAGCTTCCAAATCCAGAGCACTTGTGAGGCTGACGACATTCGCGTCGCAAATCTCGGTGGCCAATAACATCTCCGCTAGAGCTTCGCTCCTGTGCCACATTTCCTTCAGTTTCGACTCGAGAATCCATATGCACTGGAACAGAAACTTCTTTCAATAAAACTGTTAAAGATTTTAAGCAAGAATTAATAAATAAAAAAAAAAACGTTTTATTAAACAGTCTTACGTGCGATGGCGAGTGATACTTCCGCCAAACATAGGCGAAAGCTTCGAGCATGTTGGAGATGAGCCTGGACATTCCCACAGGCAAAGGAGCAGAATGCATAGGCGCAGTGCTCGACAGGATCCCAACATGGCAAGTGTCCAAATCAGCGAGAATACAAAGTGTCTCGGTGACCGGTTGATCGATCACTGGAAATCGAACCCCGGCGAAGCATTCTTCTCGCATGCACCACCACCAATCTTTCTCCATTTCCGATTCCATCGCTCGCTCTTGTTTCCGAGTCTTTACAGCTTCCTCTTTCCTTCGTGTCTGCTTTTTCACTAGACCTTGCAGTACGAGGCCCCAAGTGTAACTAGTATCTAGCATTGACGGTGCGCTTGTGGTGTCTTTGGGCAGTTTCGTTTGGAGAAGGGTTCGAGTGAAGCCGGTGTCCTTGGCCGTCTTGTTTGTGTCCAACTTTTTCGATCTACGAATATGATTGAAATAAAAATATTAATATCAAGACAGAATAACACATTTAAAGCTAATGGACCAGCAAGCGAAAAATGCAATAAGTTTCACAAATGATACATGACGATTTACTTGAAATCTCACCGTGGCATGGGTAACTCGACGACTCCGCTTGCCTCCATCAAAGCCTCCAAGCTGTTCGATCTCGATAAGCGAACAGCACCATCCCCGACACTGCTCCCACAAGTGCGCAACACTTCGGTGGCATTGGTCGGAGTTTCCAAGACCTGCTTGCAACCGTCCAAGTTCTGGGAACTGAAGAAGCCAAGTCCATTACACTTCTCGCAGAAGCCTATGGACCTGGCAGCGACACCCGTCGTACCGGATGGTGGTTGCATACTCTTGGACGATTCGGGAAAGTTCCGCTGGATGATCTTCCTCAAGACTCCTTCGGGCAGTTGGGCCGAGGTGCTCGGCACCGTTGAGAATGTATGGGAGCATTGACAGTTATAGCCGAGTCTAGGGCGACTCAGATTCTTCGGCATTTTCTCCTCTCCGCCGAGCATGAACATCACTTGCGCGTCCTTGTTCCTTTGCTCCATCTTCTGCGGGAATTCCATCTCGTACGGCTGCGTGTACACCTTCAAAGTGTCGTAGTGGACGTCGGAATTGCCCTCCGGGCCCAACTTGAGATTCGCCATGGCCTCCTCCGTGCTGTCGAAGTCAAGTTTCTTGTTCAAACTTGGCATCGACAGTGCCGATTCTGTTTGATCGGATTT
This sequence comes from Crossocerus cetratus, assembly GCA_963675795.1. Lineage (NCBI taxonomy): Eukaryota > Metazoa > Arthropoda > Insecta > Hymenoptera > Crabronidae > Crossocerus > Crossocerus cetratus. The sequence goes on from OY776669.1 coordinate 10,896,681, forward strand.
GGTCTCTTCGGGTTCCCGCGACTCGCTCACTATAATCTTCACTTTGCTCTGCGGCCAGTCTTTCTGCTCACTGTCTGCGATTGTGTATCTGTCGGTCTCATCAGATTCGCAGGCCAGTTCCCGGAGCGAAAGTTTTGTCTGGAGCTCCAATTCGCTCGGTTTCAGCATGAAGGAATTGAGGTTGGACTTTAGGGTGGAAGTGCGTTTGAGAGGATTGACGGGCTCTTCTATGCTCGATGGATCGAGCGAGTATTGTGAAACGGATCGTTGTATCGGCGCGGTTCTACCTTCCTCTCTCTCGAAAGAGTGGGACTGCGAGGGAAGTTTGGGATTTAGACTAGAAGCTCGAAGTTCTCGCCTTGGCCGAGGTAAATCCCGATCGATCGGCGAAGTCGATGTTCTAAGTTGACTAAATAAATAGGGCCGTTTGTGTCGCGCCTGCTCCAATGCACTTGTTGCGTCCCGAAAGTCCTGCTCTTTCTGGACCCGCTTTTCTGCTCGCTTTCGCACAAGACCACTGCGAATGAAGTACGAAAGGAACGACAGGACGGAGTTGATCAGCTCCGACTTTCGTCGATCGCCGGCGATTACCGTGTGGGCGAGCTTCGCTGGGCTTCCCAGTGCCCCGTGTAAATCGCCCAGTTGCGCCCACAGTGGATTACACGGGTACCAACTACCCAATTGTTCCATCTGAAAAGCCATATATTTTAAAAATTAATAAAACTATCGAGAACAGGAACTTTAAATAGACAAACTTGGCGATTTCACTATCTTACCCTTTGGCGTTCGGACGCTGGCAATGCTGTGTAAATCCATCCAAGGTGATAGGTCAAGACAGCCGTAACAACCGTGCTCATAAAGCTAAAGATTGAAAAGTACTGTAATCACCATCTAACAATAAATTTCTCTTAATATATTACATACAAGTTCGTCGACTTGGTATCGAGTTCATCAAGCAACTGGCACATTTGCTCCAAATTGTCCCGTAGACTGTGTGTCTTCTCCTCGACGTTGACAGAATTGAGAAGAGCATCATGCCACAAAAGGGGTGTGCAGGCTGCCGAGTGACCATTCGTATCCATAAGCAGTTGAAGAAGTGAGAGGATGAATCGGGAGGAAGATCTGTACAGGCGTTCGGAGAGTAGCATCGTCTTGGAATTTGTCTGTCCATTCACATTGATCGTTTCGATACAAGAGAATCGGATACGATCGAGCATCCCCTCCACCAGTGCCATGTGTTCGAGAAGTCGAGTTTCCAACTTCCTGCATCACAAGTGCGAATCCCAAGTTCTAATTTAGAGTTTGTCTATATTTGCTATAATGATCGAAAGTTCTAATGACACGGACCTTTCGTCGCCCTCGGTGAGTCGAACGAGCATGGTAAGACCCAGTCTCGTTTTGTGCCGTTTAGCGGAGACGTCCTTACTGTAAGAACCATTCTCCGGCCAGTGTTGCATGCCGAAAGCCTCCTCGGACTCGGTCCTGCCGAAGGACGTGGAGACTGCGCGAAACCACCTTCGACGGAGGCTGGACAAGCTACCGATGCCGGAAGATCCGCTACTCTCCAAGGATTGCGAACCTGAATTAGCATCGCGTTACGTGTGAAGGAATGAAGCGCCGTTTTGCGTTCACCCTCTCCACAACAATCGATAATCTCAGTGTGCGCGCCTACTTGTTACTACCAACCAGTGACCTGTCCAAGCGCAAATTTACCCTGACTCAAGAAAGGTGGATGAGCGCGCCCGTCGCGTCTGGTCAGGACTCGAGTCCGCAAACTGAACTTCTATCGATTGCAACTCATCGAAAGCTCGGAATGAACTCGCACTTACTGCTCATCGGTGGCGGAATTTCTATGTCCCAACCGCTTCCGGTGCTCGAGCAGCTCGAGTTCTTCCTCGGACTCGTGTGGCTCAAGTCCGAACCCGACAAGTTCCCCGAACTCGGTCGCGATACTGAAAGAGAAGCCTTTGATATTTTTCCCTGCAAGCTTTCTCGGCTGAATTAAGAGCTTTATTAATTAGAACTGTTCCTGAGTTTCTGTCGGTTCTGTTTCTCTTCTCGGAGTACTTACAAAGAGTGCGTACACTCGAACTGGAGTCACAGTTGACCACCGAGCGACCCAGTCCCTCGTCCGACACTCGTCCACTATGATGAGATTGGAATTGAAATAAGGAGAGAAAAATTATAAAATTCTCATAATGAAATTGGATGATTGCGAATTTGAAGAATTGAAATTACCTCTGCCTGCACGCGATATGTTCCGTTGTCGGAAATATCTTGGAGCACATAATGCAGCGTGGCGAGTTCATTGAATGGATCTTAAAATAATCGGAATGAGAGTATACCATGTCAATCAGTTATACGCTTGGTTAAAGGGGTTTAATAAACCTCGTTAACTGCCTTATTAGACTAGTACCTTAAACGACGATCCCCGATAAGTCATGGCCACGGTGCCAAAGACCATTTCGCTCAACAAGCTCATATCGTCTTCGGCAGCTTTCTCCTTCTACCCAATGAAAGTCCAAACTGTGTAACGAACCATACTACTCGCCGCCTAAACTAGCTCCTAAATTTCTCTAACTTAATCTGCATTTGATTTGCTCCGAAGACTCAAGAGGGATGAGGGAGCTCCAATTACCTCGGAGTCACGGCCACTGGCGAAGCCAATCGGCTCTTCGCTCGGCCGCTTGATATTCCTCTCGGAGTCACACCTAGACGAACATGACCTCTTCCGGCACCTCTGTTTCTCGAGTGTGACCGAGTCGAAGAGGAGCTTTCGGCCGCGCCACTCGCACTCTCGGAACAGTAAGATCCGCACTTGCCCGTTGTCCAGCGTAAACGCCGAGTTCCTAGAAAAAGGCCCAACTTGACACAGCCTCCCAACTCCCAAGGTCTCTCTAAATCGAAAAGAAATCGGCCATGCGCTTGCAATCGAACCCAACGGAAATCCAATCATATTGACGAAAACTAGGGACGATCGTTTCCAATCGATGGGACTGGTCGATCGGTTGGCGCGCTCGCGCCAAGTGGTCCATTGAGTGGGAGCATAACGAAATTAGAGCATCGAACTATCTCGCCGCTGGTATCGGCGCGCGACATAAATAAATCGATCCGGCCCGAACGCGTCGGTAACTAGGTAAATTTAGAAGATATTCGCTCAACATAGTAGCCCCGCCTCGGCGGCAGCTTGCGCGAAGCTTTAGCGTAGAGGTCAATTTCACGGCGAAGTCACGAGTGCTCGTGTCTGTCGAGCGGGCCGCTGGTGTGTTGGTGACGCAAGCACGCCAACCAGCACACTCGAACCCACTCTCGTCCCGCCAAATGTCAAGCCGGAGGTAGCGCGAGCTTTTGAAGAGGTGGCTCCGAGGCATCACTCAACCAGTAGGCCAAACCCCGAAAAACAATGATCCACCTCACCGGCCGTGGGAAAGCTCCGGCTAAAACGGGGCCTGTATTTTCGTCGCCGCGGCAACAACTCTCTGTCATCCAGTCTTTATTCTCGGACTTGGAACTCTCCCGAAAGTCTAGGAACCCACCGTCGCCGCCACCTCGACCGATTCTTTCCCCAATGTCGCGTCCCAGTTAAAGCCTCGGATATAACGAATCCAAGAAAAAATCCCCGTCGAGCGTATTCTGCCCAGAGTCTAACTCAATGTTTTAATCATTCTTGGCGAGGCGCGAAATGAAGAGATGAGGAAAAAAACGAGTAAGTTAAGAGAGGCCGCGATAGACGTTCACCCGCAGTGGAAAGTCCCTTCCGTAATCAGACAGTGGAGTATGCGTCAGTGAGTAGAGGAGAACGGCGAGTGCGGGCGGGAAGGCCGACACTACCATCGCACGCATGCACTTCTACCGAAATAATTAAGCAAGCACAGCATTAACCCAATGCAAATGGTATAATTAGCAAGTGTCCGAAGTATGCGTTGGGTGTGCGTAGAGAAAGAGAGGGAGAGAGAGACGCGTGCAAGCGACGTGTGTAGAGTAAAAAAGGGACAGCCAGTGAATTGAGGACAGTAGTCTGACCTGTCTTCATGGTGGCGCAGGGCCTCCCGCGGGCTACTCCCGTGACTCTTCCGGGACTTGAGTAGCTTATCGAGAAAAGGCATCCTCGCCGAGACGACTGTCACCGCATGCCAGCATCGGGGAGGCGATTTTCCGCGGCGTACTCTCTATCATGCCACGGGTAACTGCACCATACATGTTCGCGGCGGCGAGTATCAGTCAACTGTAAATAAAGTCACGTGCAGCCGAGTCATATGATTGCCCGAGATAATGGTCGCCCGACGTCCTCGGGCTCTCGCCTCGCCACCGACTACAAACGGGGAGCACTGATTCGCTGGCGTCGGCTCGCTCGGCCAACAGATTTGCAGCCGCTTTCCGGCGGTGGTAGGGGATTCATGAATGAGACTAATGTGCTTTTCAGGGCTTTTCGGGGGGAGCTTCGCCGAGGCCCGCTTCCATCGTTACCGCGAGATGGATGCCTCGCGTGGGCGGCGAGCGTTGCGACGGCCCTGGGCCACAGATCACCCGGCGGACCGTGAGAGAGCGGCACTTGCTGATAAGAACCTACCGCGCTGTATTATCGATGCAGCACACTTGCTGCATCCAAGCTTCCGATCAATTGACCGCTTTCCCTAAGGTACAGCTATCGGTGGGCTAAATCGTAGTTTCTGTTTAAAAGTAAGGGTTGGTCGGAGGAAGTAGTAGGGGTTGCGACACCCCGACCGAAAAACTGCGCGGAGTTCATTGTCATCTAGCACTTTGTAATGGCGAAAATTGTGGCGATTATGTCCTCGAGATTAAACTGGGAGTAATGGCGAGGTTCTGTGAGAGGTGCGCCTCGAATGTGGAACCCTATTACTCCATTAGCCGAAAACGGGTTAGGGCACTGAGGGACATTAAGGCCAAACAATGCGAGAGTCGTTCTCGCCGAGCATGCGAATTGCAGTGACATTATCTGTGCGGGCTTTTTAGCTGAACCAGTACTTCTTTTTATTGGGACAAATCTCTCAATGACAAAGCTTTCGGAGGTATTTGAAAGGATTATGAATTGCACAAATCATCCAATTCATTAGCTTCGTCGCTAGAGCGTCTTCGCAAGGGAACATCGGCGTCCAAATTCTCGCGCATTTTCTTCGCCAATAAATATCGATGTATGTCTTCGGTATCTTCTGGATCGGCGTACTCTCGGGAGCCCTCGAACATCTTGAGAACATAGTTCTTCTTTGATACCGGCAGGTAGACTGGAAACTCGACGTTGAACAGGAGGACCAAGTTTCCCCTTTTCCTAGGATTCTCCGGGATCGGTAAACCTTCCCCAACCACTTGCTTCCGAAAGCCTGGCCTATTACGCCGAGTAAAAGTTCCTCCAGCTGCTCACTAATTACTTTATAATATCCCGCCTCTCGCCTAATTATACTCATAGCGCCGAGCAATGCAGACGTACTTTTTCTTCCTTGAAAAACTGATTCCGACATAGTTCCAATGAAAAGTACACGCGCTCTCGAAATTATTTGATTAAAATCAATGTTAAAGTAAATTGGAATTATCGAAGGGCTTTTATAATAATGGAAAATGATTGGGTAATACTAATTCTCACTGAACGATACGCACGTTACCACGGAAGTTATGGGAATGCGAAGGGTCCTCTCATCCAAAGTGCGAATCGTGATGATCGTTCCAGTAAGGGCCTCTCTTAGGAAGACATTCACTGGATGTATCAAGTCGGAGCCCTCTCTCCGGAATATGTCGTGAGTTCGTTCCTCCGTAATGAAAATTACATCCGCTGCATGAGATCAAGTTGAAATGAAACTTTACCCTTTTAGATAACACGCAACTACATTTTCACCCTGGAGAACTATTACCAGCTATCTTCGACGGGCTTTCGTCACCGGTTTCGGGAAAGACAATCTTCGTGCCGGATGGAATGCCCGGTTTGATCGGAATCGTCAAAATCTTCTCCTCCATCTTGGTGGTGCACTTGGCATCCCCAACCAGCACCGACCGCTCTATTTTCATTTTCTTAATGCCACCGAAAAACACCTGAACATATAATCCAATGACCGCCACTTATAACTAGGAATCGTTGAAATCCTTTGGAGGGGAATTTTTGATGGGAGAAAATACTTTGATATGAGAGAGGAAGGATAATTTTGATTAGACTGGATGGTAATGTGGGCAAGGTTTCATGAAGAATCGTAGGTAAATGAGGAAGGCATGTGATACCTCCTTGAGGGTCAGGTATAAGGTTTTTATCAAGGGCTCCTCCTTCGGCTTGGTGCCGCGGCCCTCGGGAAATCCGAGGAGAGGCGATGACCCTGTAACGTCGCTCAGGAGATCGGGATAAGCAGTCTCGCTTCCGAAAAACTCCCTGAGGACGGACATCCAATGCATCCGGCGATCGTAAAGGCGGAACATTTTTCAGAGAGACTCCCCGAGGAAAGCGCTCGTAAAGAGAAAAGTGGAGAAACCACGGACAAAGTCTACTGCATTAGGCGGGAGAAAATATGGGAAAATAAAGGGTTCGCGATATCAAAATGTCGAGTATACTTTTTATTCTACCTATAAGTCCTCATGGGTTCGCCATGGTAGACGTAGGCCGGAATGAATCCGTCCGGACCCGGCACACCATTTTTAAGACCCTCCTCGCCGCACCGATCGTAAACGGCTCGCCGGAGTGGATCCGAAAGCACGTCGTAAGCCTCGGCTACTAGGGCGAAAATGGGTTCCACCCTCTCACCCTTTTGTCTCGCTGGATTATGCAATATCGCGAGCCGCCGAAATCTGAAAGCATCGATTTTCCGGGATACTCCGCCGCTAACCGCCAGACTTACCCTCCAAGATACCTTTACAGGGAAACAGGGGTGGAAATAGTAAAATATTTCACTAGAAAACCAGTTTTCAAGAAATACAGACTATCAAGTTCTCTGGCTCAAAAAGAGTGAAGAGAGTGCGTGATACGCAGAATACTTAGTCTATTAGGCTCTTTGTGGCAGAGGGACTTTGTCCTTTCTCAATTCAAAAGGTTAGAGAACGAGACGCGGACAACGAACTGAGAATGCGACTCACTCACGCTGCTTTGATCTCCAAATCGTTGCAGTCCTTCTTCACGGCGAGCACGCCGTAGTAGTCTATCCCGCCTCGGCAAATGCACCCGTCGACATCACGCTCGACGCCGGCATCGACGTCGACGTCGATACAGACGCCGCCGTGGACATCTACGTCGACGTCGACGTCTACGTCATAGTATGACTCCTCCTCCTCTTCCTCCATGCTCAGGCTTTCCCGGAGAAAATTCGATGCCGAGCGAGGAAGAACCTGACAGGTGCTCTAACCAGCAATCACAATAACCTCAAGTGTCAGGCTAATATCGTCTTCAGGACGATTGAAATTGCTATCGAACAGAAGAGATTTATCAATCTATTCCTAATTTCTCACTGTTATCAGGAATGAAAAATACATGCAGCTGTTTCGTCCAGAATGATCGTGCACAATGAAGTACGCGCGCGGCTGCCATCTTCTAGTTCTAATATTTACAATATTATTATTGCTAATCATTGTATTGGCAGCTTTAAAAACAAGATTTCCCAACTCGCTACTTCCCAGCATTAAAAAAAGCCGCAATCCTGCGAAATATTGGTATTCTTTGTGATTTTCGTGTAGTTTAACGATGTACGACGATATTATTAATGATTAAAGTGTCCGAAAGGAATAGCTGTCATCCAAAGTTCCCGGTTCGTGAAAGGGCGCGCGGGGCAAGGGCGGGGTGCGTTGGTCGCGCGACAGAAAACGGTCGGCCGACACTGCGCTTCAAGTGTTTTGAACAACGAGCGACGCCCGACAGGGAAATAATGCCTGGCTTCGTGTGTTAGCTCGCGCAATTATTAAGGCCCTCGTCGCTCGAGCACATTATTAGCGTCGGTCGCGCATAATACGCCTCGAAAATCGGACAATCTCCGCTGCCACACGCAACCAGCACCCGATGGACTCCGACGAGAACCTCTCCGATTCCATTGGAGGTAAGACTTTCCCCGAGAAACACCATCACATCTTTCCACACCATTATTGCTAGGGAGGCTTTGGCCCTTTCTTCGAGCAGAGATTCGACTCGCAGCTACGAGCGGTGTTGCTGCATCGCGTACAATTTATTCGAGCGAGGTTTCGTGCGGTGAATCAAATCCCAATCTCAAATTCAGGAGACTCATTCTCACTGGACAACTGCTTCATTCGGCTGTGTTTCTAGAGACAAATTAATCTCTTAATACCAATTTAAATGATTTTATTCTCTCGCCAGCATCTTACTATGTTGCAATATCCCACCATTGCTGTGTTACATCATTACAATGTCACCCTCCCCTATTACACTCAAACCCCAAGCTTCCCAAGGGTGTGTGCGTGTGTGTGCCTGACACCGTCGAATTATTACAGCAATCGTGAAGAAGGAAGTGCCCGATGAAGATTCAAACGAGTACGATTCCTTTCAAGAGCAGGAGAAAGGGATCGCGCAAAGCGAGAGAAAGGAGGAAACCGGCGATCAGGAAGACCTGTCGGTAAAGAGTCCCGTGACAGAGGCGGGAGCCGGCAAAGAGAACGAGGGCAAGAGGAGGATTCGATTGGACACGAGTCACTTTGCGAGCGTCCGCGGCAAGGATAACGAGGGAAGGAAGATCTTTGTGCTGCAACAGGCGAATAGATCGAATCGCGAGGGTCCTCCGACTTTTCTCTGCATCGACGGCAGAATCGAGGGAATCGGTGGACTCAAGCGGAAGATACCGCGGCCGGCAAATGCCTTCATGCTCTTCGCCAACGAATGGCGTAAGAAATTGGCCGCCGAGAATCCCCGGGAGTCGAATAAGGACATTAGCGTTAGGTACACCGCCAATTTCTCCAACCTTTCCACAAGCCACCCAATAGAGTCAAAGAGAACCTCCTCTATCCTCAGCTCGGCTTGAAAATACTCCAAGCTCAAAACTACCAACAGCTTTCCTTAGGTTTTATGATTAATAATAATAATCTATTTCAGGCTCGGTCTTTTATGGAAGAACATGACGAAGGAGGTGAAGGAAAAGTACTTCGCGATGGCTCGGGAAGTAGACGCAGAGCACAAGCGCAAGTATCCAGGTAAGTCTGCAAAGCCAGCAGATTTCCCCTGAAATTTGAAAGGGCTTTTACCACGCGTCCTCCCACCAAAGCACAAAAGCTACTCCGATGCGCTTGAGCGTGAGCGCACACAACTTCTAAATTGGCAAACGAACCGCGAAAGTCATGCGACACACGAGCCCCCCTTATTAATACGCTAAAGTAATTCCCAATACGCAGAAGCACTTCAATTCACAATCGTTGATTGGTAAGGTATTCCAACAAAAGGTGGATACAATGCACCAATCCAGTGCGGGATTGCTGTAGCCAACTCCGCGGAGATTACCGACTCAACGGGCACGTGCTTCGCGACTCATAAAGAAAGATCACGGGAATTGCTAACGGGGGGGATAAACAAACCCCTCAACTTGAACACTGAAGCACGAGTAATAGAATGAAAGTGGTGGGACAGGCCTCTGTAAAATTCAATCCTGACAGAATAGGGTTTCCCTTAATACCTAACATACTTAACAAACAAAGGATTACCCTGCTCATACAAACGACTCAACATCCATCAAACTCCAAATCAAAGTAACAACTATCCTCTATCTCAATTATTGGCAAGATCCTTTCAAAGTCGAAAGATTCTTACCACTTGACAGCAAGCCTACTAGAATACCCAAAATCCACGGCTACATCTCGATCCCCTCCACATTCCCGACAAACATCTAACCGCGCAAGGAAACCCCTTCGATTGCGCAGCGAGTGCATAGATCGAAATCCGGAGTGGTAGCCGGAAGTGCTCATCCAGCGGTGCGAGCGGAAAACTGGAATAAACGTAGAGGCGAATAAGGGACGAAGTGGGAAAAAGGGGGGGAATGGATTGGATGGAAAATCGCGATGCAGGTGCGGGAGGCGGCGGTTAAAGGTCGCGTCGATTCGGGTCGCGAATGCCCGTGCGAATCCGATTCGAAAAAGAGTGGGTGCGGATTACGCCCGGCGAGAGAACGGTCGAGAGAGAGAGAGAGAGAGAAGGGCTTGGAGGGAGGAGAGAATGGGAGGGCGAGCGAGGGAGAAAGGGTGAGAGAGGAGGGCGATGAGAGGGAGGCCGAGGGTGCCGAGAGAAATATTCTTTCTCCTTCTCTCGGCTGAGTGACGAGGAGAGATAGCCTGCTCCGGCTCTGCGAGAGGAAGAGTGAGAGAGGTCGTCGGAACACCGGAGACCGGAGGTATTGATTGCGACGCGACTCTAGGAACCTGCCCGATACACCGGAGCGTGCACTACCTGCCTGCCTACACCAGCACCGCGATTATTCCTCGGCCGAGCATTTCGCACCCAGCTGAGCCACCGCACTCTCCTCCCGATTACTGAAATCGTCATCGTCCTCCTCTCCGTTAACCTGTAACACCTCACCCTCCACTCTCGACCTACGACCCTGCCCTCCTATCCACGCTCCACCGGGTAAAGCTCGAAATTTAAGACCAGTTTTCAATGGTACGTTTAGGCGCTGCCGGGATTCTTGGTGGTAAAATTCATTGTTGCCAGGAGTGGACGGTATGCGAAACGACGATGGTACTGCGCTTTAGGACGCGTTTAAATTCTAGCCATCCAGCAGCTCTGAAAGGGCTTTCTCCCTCGACTGGTTTAAGCGGATCCTGGAATTCTACAGTGCGTCCAACACGCTAGCCCCGGGTATTATCTCTCCCGGGACAATGAGACATTTTCTAATTATAGTTGGCCGCCGAGCAGTTCCCATCACTGCGTAACGCCAAGTTCGGATTGACATGCAGTTCGCCAACTGCCCCTCCGAGCCGCCGTTACGCAAGTTGTTCGCGTTAGGGGGATCGCGGGTAATTGAACAAGCCGACTCCGCAACTGTCAGCGAACTGATTAATCTACCGGAAATCGCAAAAGCCAGTTCCGTAAAGTAACAATAATTATGGTCTAGTTTAAAAAAAAAGTCGGGCAAGGGCGGAGGGAGATTGGAGGGTTCGCCATGGGTTCTCCTCCATCGATCAAAGGGTTTCGTCGCCGTCGGGCGCTATTGTCGCGGTGGCTGCTCGACAAGTGAAATTATGCAAGTGGCTCGGGGAGCTGGCTGTCCTCCGGCGGTCGCATAATCGATGACAAAGCCGGCGCGCCGCTCCGCTCGGAGTGGTCAATTAAGATCAGCGGGCGTATCGATGCCAGCTCTCTGCGCCAGGGTTCGGGATATACGGATTCCCATGCATCTGCGCGGATGCACCTGCACGCGCTCGCCGCGCAAAGTGCCTGGAACGATCGCGGGTCCGCTCACATTCGTACACACGCGCGCACATACACTCGTACACGTATGAACAAGCCGCGAGGCAATAAACTTGCCAAACACGCTGTGATGTATTTAGTTCGGTGACAATTAACTTCCGACCAGTCAACGAAATACGAGTTGAATATTGGATGCTCGATAATGACGTAGCTAAAAATTTATTGATGTTGTGTATGTACTTAGGGACTTTTTTTGTAAAAAAAAGGTTATTAGAATTGAAAGGTCTGTGATTATATCATCGCGAAAATCTGACTCGATGACTCAAGCTGAGCATCCGGGCGCTTCCCTTCCCTGGAAAACTAAAGGGGGAACAGCTAAAAACAAGACAGTGCTATTAATATTACCGCGGCGCGGGGGCTTCAATTCAAAGGGTACCTTTGACGAAGAAGTAGAATGAAAGGGAACGGTTGATGAAGGGCAACCAAGTGCGCTGGGAGGCAGAGATTAAAGGACACTGGCAAGTATCAACATGGAGAGATGAGCGAAACCGGCGGACTGCGGGGAAAAGAATCCAAAGAAAAGTGGGAATAAAAGATGTCGGAATTCCAAAAGGATGATACAGATGATAATGAGTCTACATGCAATTTTCTTGGGTCGAGAACAGAAGAGGTAAATGAGTCTGTGCGGGCGCTCAGAAGGACGCTGATCAAGAGCAGACTCCACTATAAAGCGTTGGCTAAAACTAGGAAATTAAAAAGAGCCGCAGGCACTAGAAACACATCCAAGTCGAAATTAGTATGCTATTGAGAATAAAAGATCTGGCACACCAGATCTAGAATGGAAATCCAGGTGTAACATTCAATACAACAAGTCTTCCCTTCGATCGATCTAGTTGAAAGGAAGAGCCAATAGATTCGAGAAATGGACGGTAATTCGATGAGAAAGCGAAGGGAAAATATAAAATGATAATGGCGGTTGGTAACTGCGGGCGCAAGGACCGAGTGCACAAATCGTGCGTAGCGAAGCCATCGAACTGTCGAGGCTCGTGCATTCAGGAGTCAAATCGACCACAAGACACGAGAGCCGCCTCCCCCTCCACCTGTCTCGGGAGCGATCGTTCCCGATCGATCCGCTATCGCATCAATGCCCGATATGCCAGCGAGAGGAGGCATCGTCCAAACGAAATACGCAGCTGAGCTCGGAAGCTGGAAACACCGAATTTTCCCGGGAATCGCGCAGCGCGATTCTTCAAAAGCTCAACTGCTCCCATTTACATAGCTCGCTTCCACCGAGCGTGCATGTTTTCCCATACAGCGGAGAAAAAAGCCCTTTGAAATTCGGCGGTGATTTTTTCCTCGTTCCGAGGCCCGCGCACACAGACGGAGAGGGACACGCGTGTGCGAGGGGGCGCGTGCCTGTTGCCAGTCTTTTACAGGGAGTTTCCGCGATATTTTTCGTTGCGGAAGCGCAGACTTTTTCCCCCCCGGGCACAACGACCCACTTTCAGTTTATGGAAATCGTCGGCTTCTGCGTGGGTGCGTGCGGGCTGCGTGTGTGGACACGTGGATTTATTGATCGAAGAGGAGCTCGCGAGCTTTTTGCATAGCATTATCAATCGTGCTCATCCTCGCGCGAGCCCGCCGATGCGACGACGCGTCCCTTTTTCCCGTCGGCGCGCTCCTCAAATTCGTTTTGACTCGCGTTTACACTCCGCCTCGCGCAGTCCTCCTCGCTCGATGCTAAACGCGCCCGCGCCGCCGCTCCAAGGTGTTGCGCGCAGAGAGGTTGACGCGGATTTTCGACGGAAATATAAATCGGCGCCGAGCACATATTTGCCCAGGATTCGATACCGTCGACAGATGTGTGTGCCCGCGTACATATTTGTACGCGCCGGTATGAATTGCCGGCGACTGAAATTTCGTTGGAATGATTGCTCTCATTTGCGCCCGGCCAATGGGCTCTCCTCGCCCTATCAGGTTAACCACTCGTAACATTCCTCCGAATTTCATTACAACTCAAGTAGATACTATAGCTCCAGTAATGCGAGGATTCGCAATGTATTATGAGGAAAATGGGGATGATATTTGCCCGGTTGGTGCGCTGCCACTAGGAATAGGGGTGGCGATCGTGGGTGTCCACTTTTACCACCTATGTGGATAATCAACGGGCAACGAGGGAACGGAGGAGAGAGGGTGACAGTTAGCCGATCAATCGCTCCAGCTCGATCAATACTTTAATCCCGGAAGGCCGAAACTTTAATATCCCCCGCAGCCCCCGAACAATCCACCAAAGCGTTTACAATCCTCCCAGCGCTCCGTAAAAATGTCAAACTAATTAAAGTGTTAACCAAACTTCCCTCGCAAACTGATACAAAATCCCATTCCCTTCGAATAATACCACAAATGGAATAATTAAAGGGAAGTGCTTTCCATCTAATTAAAAGAAGAACTCCAACATTGATCGGAAATTTAAGTCCAATTCCGATTCAAATATATGCACCGCCTCGTTTCCCAAGCAGTGCAATCTCGTCGAAACGACCGAAGACGCAATCGCGTGTCTCAAAAGTGAAGTCCAGTCGGCGTCAATCATCTCTGGGGGGTGTAAGTGGGGTGTAATATCTTGCAGGCTGCGGGTCCGAGGAGCCGGACAAGAGATCCGCAGGTAAATTCGTGGGGGCATGCACGGTGCTGCCCCGCAGCAAGGGTAAATCAGCAGCGCGCGGTGGGTGGATGTGGCTGGAAGAAAGGGCGAGAGGGCGAGAGGGCGAGAGGGCGGAGGGTTGCCGTGGGCAGGGTGAGGAAGAGAGAGATGCGCGCGGGTCAGAGAGGCCGGTGACGTGTATCAGGCACGACGTCCGACGACGTCTGGCCCGTCGACGTCGACGGACAGACAGAGGAGCTGGGGCGAGAGAGCGAGAGAGAGGGCGAGGGGCCGAGGGAGAGAGGAAGGCCGGATAAATAGGTCGGCCCACCCGGAACACGAGCGTTCAACCGGCCCCGGTCTCTCTCCGTAAATACGCCCGTCGATCGAAGAGAGTTTTCGAGGCCTCGCACTCCGGCCGCGCGCAGGTGACACCGCCGCAACCACCGCCGCCGCCGACGCCGACGCCGACGCCGACGCCGACGCCTCCACCGGGGGGTGGAAGCGCAAAGGATTCGAGAGTTCGCGCGGACTCACTGCGAGAGAGAGCACCGCCGCCGCCGTCGGTCCCGAGAGCACATACACCACGCGCCTGCCTGCCTTGCCTTGCCTTCCCTTCCCTGTGCCCTCTCGACATACCCACACCTGACAGAGTGTGCGAGTGATAGCGATTGATTTGCCATCGTTTTCACGGCATTCGCCTCGGTAGGCGCGACTCGCCGTCGGCTCAAGCCAACAGTGCCGCATCCCAGTGCTGAGAGTGTCAGAGTGCCACTGTCAGTGCGTCGCGAAAGAGCGGGCTGATCGGACACCCTTGAGATAGAGAGAGAGAGAGACGAGTTCCATGGTAAACAGTTGCCGACGAGCAGCAGTAATATCGAGCGAAAATGAAGATCCAATCTCCCCAACTATGACTGATCGCACACTCCGCTGATAGTCGAGGACTATCAACCCCCGGAACATATGTGATGATAAACAGTAATCTCCCTAGGGGTTGCCGCGATAAGGGTTGAATCAGGGCCTGTGTCAGTACATACATACACCGCGGAGAGGAGTGTCGAGTGAGAATCGAGCGACACTGCTGAATCGAATCGAATCGAATCCGGGAACGGAGAGAGAGAGAGTAGGTTCAGGGAACAGCAACATCAGCAGCAGGAGCGCTGGGGGGATGTAGGGCCGAGTGGAGAGAGCGAGGGAGAGCGACAAGCCGATTAGCGGGCGCGGGGGCGGTCGGGTGGCGTGCTGGAAGAAGAGAAAAAGCTTAGGAGGTTCGAGCATCGATCTCGTCGCGGTGCAGCCGCCTCTAGCATGGCGCGTCCGCCCGACGTTCGCAGGGGTTCGCCCTCGAACCGACCGCCACGACAACGGGCCGCCAGCACGCGCAACCCGCGCCACCACCACCACCACCGTCGCCACCAACACCACCACCACCTGGGAACACCTAGTGCTCGCCCGGTGGGCAGCGTGCTCCGAGAGTAACAGGATGACCGCCGGGGCCGAGTGCAGCCGCGCTCGTCGGAGCATCATCCGTGGTGCGAGCTCGCCGTGGACGACGACGAGGAGGACGAGGACGACGACGACGACGCCGCTGGCGAGCGTGCCGCCAACACTGGCTGGTCTTCCCGACGGAATGCGGGAGACCGATCGAACGCCTTCTAATGCACCCTCTCGGCTCTCCGCGCCGCGGCAACGCTTCCCCGTCCCAGTGTAAGACGAAGGGAAACAAGAGTCGTCGAGAGGAACGGCGAGTGACGAGTCCGGGGGTAAAGGGCCCATCTGACAATTCTTCCATCGAACCGAACCTAAGTAAACTGTGCTGGGAAGGGTGGAAAGGTAGGAGAGAGCAGTGTTTCTCTCTGGTAGATTGCTCCCGAGCGGGGTGGTCTGTTTACATGCGGGAGGCTGACGTCGCGACGCCGCCGCCGCCGCCGCCGTCGTCGTTTCGGCGCGAATCTCGGCGATAGGTCGAGGCTGCCGGTTGGCCGAACGGGCGCGCTGGAGGGAGAGGTCGCGAATCGAGGTCGATCCGGTCGAAATTGAATTGGCCGCGGGCGGGCGCGCGCTCCTCTCGCCAGCCAGCAGAGATGGACTGCTGCAATTACGTCGAGGCGTACGCGGCCGGACCCGCGCACTTCTATCAGCAGCAACAGCACCAGCACTACTTCTGCTACGATAGCCCCAATTCCGCGCCGTATGCCGGCTACGAGGCCCAGCCGAGCATCGCCAATGGGATCGGCCCGCCCAGGTACAACGGGACTCTGCCGCCCGCCTATCCCACAGGTACATATCCCCCGGCGGCTCCTTTAATCAACCTGCAATCTCATTCTCCCCGCCAACGATACTCCTTATTGCACTTGAAATCGTTAAACCCCGCGGGAGATCATTTAGTTTTGAAATCTCACTGCACTGGCCAACCTGCCGCGAGTACCGGACTTTTATAGTTCAAGCAATGCGAGACTCGATTAACTCCGGGTATACTAGTTGTATTAAAATATAATTATATGATATGTTAAAATGAGTGTGGAAATTGGAAAAGCATTTGGAAAATTTCATTGACGCTCCTCGATTACTATCCTTGGAGAAGAGGGAGCCGGTGCGAGTCGGGAATCTCGAGGAGTTGCCGAGCTTTTCCGATTCACGTGCGACGAAACTCCGAACTCGGAATACTTGGCAGAGTCAGCAGTAAGAGAGAACTATGCTTCAACAGGTTGACATTACGAGCATGCTTGCCTGGCTCTTAGTTAATCGGAACTCCCGATTGAAATTTGCTTGGAGTATGGATTCCCGCGATATTGATTCCCTCGAGCAGGTGCGCTTGAACGGTTGCACTCCTACGTTTCCATCTGCCTGACCCCTTTTACAGATGTACCACTGTCGTGACTTTTAAACGCGAAATCTCCCACTGCCCGCAACTCGCTAAAACAAAACCAATTTCTTTGGGAATCAATCAGAAAAATCTCCGATACATTTCGAAATAATATCAAGGCAGTGCAACTGATTATTTTCGCCATTTAGTTATAAAATTGATTAATTAACCGAAGGAAATCTCCCTCGAATCGTGGTATGTGCATAACAAACCCCAAAAGTTCCAATTGACAATGACAATGAATAGTTACTGTAAAATAAACTATGCGAGAAGGGAAAGCTACTATTAGCCTCGAATCTCCGAGTGTTAACAGTGCAATTATAGTCGCGAGGGGTGGCTCGAGTGGGAGGGGGGCGGGTACATTCGAACTACTGTCGCACCGAAAGCTGATCGATTCACCTGCTGCACAGATTACGTGTACAACCCGAAGGAGGCGAGGCTGCGAAAGGCGATGCGCGAACAGAGCCGCGAGCTGACGCGGCGATCGATTCTCCAGAACGCGATCGGCCGCGCTGCCGGCGGCGGAGTGACCAGCAGCAGCACCGCATCCACGGCCGGCGGCTTCCTGGAGCACCAGCATCCATTCGGCGGGTGCGCGCCATCCCCAGTGCCGTCCTCCCTGCCGATGCAAAACGCCGAGAGGCTCGCCGCCGAGCCCTGGTTCCCGACGAAAGCGAGCCTCCACTCGCCTCGACTCGACTGGTACGGCCAGCCGGCGGCCGACCCGATCGAGAGGCTCCAGGCCATGGGGACGATGCACCAGCGAGCGGTTCTCGACAAGCGCAAGGACGCCATGCGGAGCCAGCACGCCACTCCTGAGTGCGCAGCGGCCTTCTCTGGACCGCCTTACTCCGAGTTCAATGGGAGAGACGTCAGGAGACAGGAGCAGCAGCCCCTCCAGGACTACGCCGAGTTCCCCGAAGGCCAGAAGTGGCATCCTTACCAAGTAATTCGTCCTCAGTTATTTTCCGCCCGATTTCTGGTTGATTCAAACTTCGCACATCCTTTGCGATTCGTGTCGGCCGGCGCACTGATCCCTCTAATTGTCGGATCAATTGCCGTTCTTGATTAAAATCGAGTCGCATTCCTATCGTGCTCCAAACTCATTACCCTCGAGTTCCAACACAGAGTTCCTTACACGCGAGAGTGCGGTGTACTGGTATCGATGCGCGCAACTTAGGAAAAACGGAACGGTAATGCCATTAAGTTTAATGCTATTATAATGCATGCGGTAATGCTGTTTGCAGAACTAGCTATTTCTCGTGCCCGTCATTAACAGGAATGTTACTCGAAACTATTGACGTCGGCCTGCGCACTCATTACATTCGGCTAAAGTGTTGTCGAATGCGAGACAAAAATCTCGAATAATCGCGGTATTGGCTCAGTCGATGTCACGCAATGATAATTTCGACAGCGAGCGGGGCTCACGCACTGGCTGATACTCGGGTGTTTTCAGTAGCTCGTCGCGCGAATAATTACGGTGCAAATGACGCGCTGGCCTCATTAACATCATGTAGCTGTGTCCGATTGCGATAATTATTCCGACTCGCTGGAACGCCTTTCAAAAAGCTCGGGATTTAATGCGCCCGCGATTTCTCCGCTCGAAAGCTGCTTCGCAACGCCGGGCGGGACATAACTTTCAATTTTCCGGGCGTACTTTCAAGCGGTCGACTTATATACTTGGCCAATTCGGCCGAAATGCCCGGCTAGTTTGGGAACTTTCGTCGATAGCACTGCACGCTAATTCGCCGCGGCGTTTAATAGCTTACGAACCGGCCGAGCTTTCCAAGGGTGAAAGAGAAAGAAAGGGGGGCTCCCCATTCTCCAGCCATTTTCAAATTAAATCAATTGCCGGGTCATTATGCGCTCGCACAAATAAAAATACGAGGACTCGCTCGGGAACGATTTAATTACTTTGCTGGCTAACGCCCGGGCGGCAAGTTAAAGCGTCGAGAAGTGTAATGAGAGATGTAATAACCGGGGAAAAGTTGCGGGGCTGCGTTGCTCTAGAAATCGACCAACTCCATTTTAACCGGTTTCGCCAAGTCTCCTAGCTGGAATGAAGTTTCCCATTCACCGAGCCGACCGTTAACTAATTACCTTAGGATAAGTTAAATGAAGACTACTTCCCGACGAGATCATCTCTCGAGCGCCAATCCCTCGGAGAACTCAAGTGACAACTCTCTCCAATGTACTCTTAGTTCCCCTTGAGAGAGCGATAGAGCTCGCCGACAAACCGCTCCGAGTTTTATTTCCGCGGCTATTCAGGGAGAAAGTGGTGGCAATTTTTCTTATCCCGCAGAACGGAGCGAGTTCTCACCAGCATCCGAGGACGCCGCATCCCTCGCAGATGGGTGGCATCCTTCATCCGAGTATCCAGAACAGCAGCCCCCATGGCCACGGGCACGGGGCATGGGGCCAATTCTGTCACGGTGTACTACCACGTAAGTCCCGACGATTAAACGCCTTCGCACAGATTAGACAAGAACAAGACTTAAGAAGGAACTTAAGGTCTCACTCAATTGCCTTTTTCAGACGTCTCGGGGATGGCACGAAATGTCGGAATCCGGGGACCGCGTCACGCAGTCTTTCTCAGGGATCACCCGAGCAACAGACACTGCGGATTCCCGGAGGACGTCTCGCGATTGCCCTACACTGCGACTAAACTCGATGTCGACACCGTGCGAACGCCCTATCCATCCACTGAGCACCAGGTCATTTGAATTTTCTACCAAAACCTTCAATTACCTACTGAAGAGAATCGGGGGATGAAATAGTTGGGCTTGATTCCCATTGCAGATGCCTAGGTTAATAGACTCGCCCGTCGCTCCAGTAGCGGAGTCCTCCAACTCGAGCAAGAGCCGTCGCGACGAGGAGGAAGACACCAGATGGGAATCGAGCAGTGTCCCCAGTAACATGTCCTTGGAGGGTCTGGTGCCCACGTCGACGGTAACGCACTTACAACTTATATTGCACGCGAGTCCACCGATCGCCGATTTTAACAAAGCTTCACCACCGAACGACATTGCAGCCGCAGCAGGAGGATCCCTCGGCGTCGCGCGAGAAAGCTCAGGCGTCTCGTCGCGCGGCCGAGCGCTTCGAGGCGAAGAAGAAGAGCGCGAGCAAGCAGCCGCTGCCGGGCTTCCACCAGGCGTTCGGCTCGACGGAGATCGGCAAGTTCTCGCGATCGGAGTACTTCGTGAGCATGGTGGGCGAGAGCAGTGCCGTGGAGGCGGACAATAGTGACGTGAGTACCGAACACCGGCTCGAGATGAGCGACGGCGCGGCAAGTACGCCGGCCCAGCCGGCGGACTCGACCGTCTCGCCCTCGGCAGCCACAAGCTCCAGGAGCTTCGAGTCCGAGGAGAGCGAGGAGGCGAGCTTCGACGAGAATCACAGCGAGCTCGTATCCTACTGCGGCCAACAGCCCGCCGCGCCTCGATGGCACAGACCTCACGTCGGGCCCATAGGAAGCGAGATCTAAGGGCTCCTCCCTAAACACCCCAGCACCGAGTCTCCCAAACTTTCAACAGAATACAAAAAAGACAGATTTTCCACTTCGTCATTCCATCCTCAATCCCATACCTCGTATTGAACACCAACTTCCACACTGGTTCACGAATTGGAAAATCTGAAAGGGATTGCTCGAAAATCGTGGGACACTCTATGCTGGTAGGTGCCGAGCTCGGGGCGACTCGAGTCTCGTTAAAACGAAAGTGCAGAGAGCGGACAAGTGGTCCAGGAGTACAGATGTCTTACTATATCGATCTAGGTAAAATTGGATTAGACTGGTTATGATAAGGACATGTGCATGGATGGGAAATAGTGTGAGTGAGTCTGGTCCTCGTGGTTCTTTATTATAATCTTTATTTGTTCCCTCGGGATTTACAATCCTTTAGCACATCACCTTAATCCCAGAAACCTTATATCTACTTCCTTATATCTACCGCGACGCTTCCTCTCCCTTTTCGCTTTCCCTATTTCGTCGCAACTCGCCCTCCCCGCACGCCTGACCTCTCCCTACTCTCTCGCCTCTTCGGTTTCCTCTCCTACACATTCATCCATCCACTCCTCGCTCTCCCGCTCCTCTCTCTCCCTCTCCCTCTCATCTGGGCCTTCGGTTCCGCTGCACTCTCTCTCTCGTATATTCCATTCATTCACTCCCCCCACCCCTATACCCTCTCCTCACCACCTCTCTATCCTTTGCAGCCAAATCTCCCCCTGTCCTTCCTCTCCCAAAATTTCACCCATCATCCCCTGCCATCCTCTTTCATGCCCCCATCCCGTGCATACCTCCCAGATATGCTCCCACGTCTCTTCCGCTGCCCCACACACCCTACATTCCCTCCACCTGTCCTCCATCCAATATTTCCCTCCCCTCATCTCGTTCCCCAGCCTGAACCTGGCCACCCTCTGCCACCTCTCCTCCGCCCAACCCTTCTTCAGGTAACCTGGTACCCCCTTCCCCTTATCCTGGCATAGCACCCGTTGTACCTGGATTCCCGTATCCTCCACCACCTTTCTTCTTCCTGTTCTAAGAAGGCACAAATCAAATACTATTTTAAATACTCGAAATAATTACAATCTGAAATAAAATATTTTATTTTGGGCGGTTGGTACCTTGCTCCCCAATTGAAATACTATTTCAATGGCCGACGTCCCTGAAATACCCGTTGGAAATAAGTATTTCATTTGGACAGAGGACGAAACAGGTGCTGCCATTTGTTGCGCCACGAATCCAAACTATTTCCAAAGGATATTTCAGTGGAATTACCATCGAAATAACAGGAACGAAACCAATCAGTTTCCATAGTTTCTCGGACCATATATATGTCTGCGTGGGTCTGGCATTCCTGCCACCGGCGGCGCTGCTTCTGCTGCTGCCGCTTGGCTGCAGACAGAGCACCGCAGCACATCTCAGTGCATCGTAGAGTATATTATTTCTAAAAAGTTCGAATATATTATTTCTAAAAAGATCGAATATATTATTTCTAAAAAGATCCCCCACAAAAAATGTCGCATTCCACCAAATGCCTCACAAAAATATATTTCTAACTATTGAACCTACCACCTCTACCTCTACTTGACCAAAAATGTAATCGATATCATTAGAAATATAAAGCCAAGGCTTTATTCAAACACGAACCCAAAAAGATCTTGCCTCACAAAAAAACGTCTGCCGCATTCCGCAAATGCCCCACAAAAATTATAATTATCAAAGAAACCGCAATACTTGGCCGCCTGGTTCTTCACAAATCGAGCTTCACGCCTTTCACACCCAAACGCTTGGAATGCATATATATTTTATATCAGTTATTAATTACATTCAATATTTATATGTAATTTACATCTCAAAAAACACCTATATTTACCATTCAAGCAATCATTAAGAAAGTTATGTTCTCTAAAAAACATTGTGCAGCTTACATTCCAGCATTAACAATACAATAGTGATTTGCCATGATGAGAGGTATAATTTGAATAATAATTTACCATCTGAGCGATCTCTAAGAATTTTCCTAGAAAGACATTAACATTAACAGTATAATAGCGATTTGCGATCATGTGAGAGTAATCATTTGCATAAGGTCACTCACATCCACTTGTGTGTAGGCTTCAAACTCGATTTGTGAAGAACCGGGCGTGCCAAGTATTGCGGTTTCTTTGATAATTATAATTTTTGTGGGGCATTTGCAGAATGCGGCAGACGTTTTTTTGTGAGGCAAGATCTTTTTGGGTTCGTGTTTGAATAAAGACTTGGCTTTCTATTTCCAATGATATCGATTACATTTTTGGTCAAGTAAAGGTAGAGGTGGTAGGTTCAATAGCTAGAAATATATTTTTGTGAGGCATTTGGTGGAATGCGACATTTTTTGTGAACCCGCAGAAACCTTACTGATGGGCGGCTCATATTCTGCCGGAATTCATTTGAAATAGTATTGCAAATACTATTTGGGACATCGATATCTATTTCAATGGTATTTGCCACGGACTATGTGCATGGTAGCTCGACTGAAATAGCTTGGGAAATAGTTCGATTCTACACCGTACCAAATGGCAGCACCTATTTCTTCCTCAGTCCAAATGAAATACTTATTTCCAAAGGGTATTTCAAGAGCGTGTGCTATTCAAATAGTATTTTATTTCGTCTGATGGTGGCCAAAGGTCGAAATGAAATATTTTATTTTCATTTTCCAGTCTGAAATACCTATTTTACCCAGCTCTGGTCCCACATCCATAACCTTCTTTCCCAGTCCCTCCCAAACCTTCTCTTCCCTATTCCCCACACTTTTCCCATCACCGCCCCTCCTTTCTTCACCCTTTCCCTCACGTGTGCTTTTATAACCAAGTACAGAGTCACAGTTGGGAGTCTGACATCACAGGCTTTAGCCAGTCCTTGCATTGCAGTGTCCCGCCATTCCTGGGCCATCAACTTCAAGAGGCTGCGATCGTTTGTAACCTCTTCCCTCACTTGCCTGGCTGGGGTTGCATAGCTGTTGAGCAATCCAAAGATTACCCCGACAGCTATGCAATATCGCCACCTGATTTTTCCGTCCTCTCCGAAGAGGGACTTCATATCTAGTCAACTTTATTTTAAAAACTACACAAAATAACTCTATTAATACAAAGGAAGTATTTACCATTGCTCGGTTATTCATATAGTACTTTATACCCGCGCAGTGGCTCAGGGGGATAAGTGTCCGACTCGCAATTGGCGGGACCCGGGTTCGATCCCAACACCTGTCATCGTCGATTTTCGGCACGTTCACGCACTGCGCTGGGGGTGGTTTGGAATCCAGCTTAAAAATTGTACGTCCACCCGGTACGAGAAAAAATTTGGTGTTCCCCCCCTGCTTTATAGAAGCTCATACCGTGTCGATATGTGAATACAGGAGGTATTCCATACCCGTCGCAAACCCTGCGGCAAGTCGACGTTAATGGAAAACAATCATTATAGCACTTTATTTCTCGTCCTCGTGGTTCTCTTGTATGGCAGTTAGTCGTAGTGATAATTGAATGGGTCTGATCGTTTCGTTGTGTTGTTGAGGCAAACTACAATAAACAGACGTACGATTCGTATTGGTTTGGCTAGGAGGATTCACCGATATCAATGGGCGGCGAAACGGCGGAAAGTTTGACTAGCCAGATTAATAGCGAAGAGTACCGTCTCTAATTACTTCCCCGTAAGGATAATAAAGGACAGGCGACACTACAGACATGACACCTGCAGTGTCGGCTTGGACTAGTAAGTATAAGGATAGGCTGTAGGCCCGTCGCTGTGAATACGTTGAAACAGAATGGTGATAAGTGCATTTCTTCGGTGGCATACTCATCACGTAGGCCCTGTAGTTAGTGAATTTTAATCTAGCCAATTTTAAAGCGTATCTCGCTTTCCCTTCTCACCTCTGCGAAGGGACCAAGCGACTGACCGCGGACGAAAATCATGTCCAATGTATACACATCTAGTCGAAATTTTAGTGAGCCTCCGCGATTTCGTGCGGCTCAACACTCGCCTTACCGAAACTAGAGGGATTGGTGCTTCTCCGATTTTACACGAGCGCAATTCCTACTTGGCAAGGCTGTCGATCTCCTCGAAATCGGCCGGGAGAGGCAACTGGCGTACGAAACGTCCCGACAAACCAGACAAGTTCGTCGAGATTGTGCCTTCGAAGTCGTTGGAAGAGGCCCGGAAACGTCCTCGAGCTCTCATCGGACGAGAGACAGAGAATCAAAGCAGCACACACGATGTACAGGCGTCTCGTACGTCAAGCTTGAGTCCAGGCAACTCGTAATAGCATGCAATTGCCTTAATCAACCATGTACTTCTCACGAAAAAGAGAGCAAAGAAAAGGCAGCAACTTTTTTACACGCCAGACATTTTCAATCGACTTACTCGAATTGAAATGCGAGGAATAGTTGGGGAGCTGCGAGGAAAAATTGAGTTTATAACTCAGCGGGACTTTGAGAACTGAGAACAAAGTGTGGTAAGGCAATTGTCTCGTCTCGGGAGTTACCTGGCCTCGGCGGAACAAGATATAATCAAAAGTATTGCCAACGTGTCGAGAACCTTCAACTTGGCAGCTTCCATCTCTGTTGTTAGATGCGCCGTCGTCGAATGCGGACACGACGTGTCCGGCGACGAGCGACATACCTATATATTATATATAAATCTATAAATATACATGCAAATATATTATATATACATAACCCCGTGAAGCGGCGGAACGAAAATGCGCGACGAGGTGTCTTAAGTTTAATTGATAGGCGATTAGGAGACACGAGACACAGAGCCGGAACAGGCAAGCACGCATTGTCGCGCGGAGATGCGTCTAAATAAAAGTGGCTAAAGAAAAACCGGCAAATCTTGCCGTAGAAAGTGGCAGGGTGTCCAGGAGCCGACGGATTGAAGCTATTGCGCTGTCCTGCTCGTGGAGGAGAACGGAAAAACCGAAATTCGTTTGTCGGCGATTCGTATTAACAACTCCGAGCTCGCTTTCCAGGGGAAACTGACCTAAACTGTCTAGGAACAATTCTTACTTGGATTCTGACGATTCCGAATCAGCGGCCTGTCTTTCAAGTGGAGGGTACACACCAAATCTAGTAGAATTTGTAAAAGAGACACAGTAATGAAAACCTTTAAACATAACAGTCTAAGAGTTAATAGGGGCAACTCGAAAATCGAGGTAGCATTTCCAAAGATTCCAAACTTCGCTAATTATTATTAATGAGTCTACCAGTGACATAGTTTTCTTAAAAGCATTAGACACTTCTGAACGGCAGAACTATGTACACATAAAAAGTCTTGTATTGAACCTTCGAGAGTTTTTCAGCAGAAAAGTTTGGAAAACTGCACGCGAAACACACACACACACGCATACCGGAAAACTGTGACGCCAAAAGGAGCAAGGTGCTCCGCCACCAAGGAACATAAAGCAGGATCAAATGGTTTTTTCTAAGTGACTTTATCCGAGGACCTACAGTAAACTAGATCTAAACCGATCATTGACTTTCGACCAAGAAATTAGAATAGTCTAATTGACTTACATGTTTTTGATGAACTTTTCTTAGAGCTTAGATCAAAATGGAGGAAAATACCGAGTGGACATAATCATTCTAGTCGGTCGGATAACTAGTTATCACACGTGCAACGTCACGCTCAGTCACCAATCAACGGAGTTTCGGAGTCTACGAGCGTACGAAGAGCACTGGCTTTTCATCTTAACGTTAAAAAGTGACACGGCAAGCTCCACTTAATGTTACAGTCGTCGACAGTACGCATAGTCATCAGAGTTCGTACGAATCGTCCCCCGATAATCATTAATCCAATTGAATTAGCGAGCTTGAGCCATGGCGAGAACACATTCGATTAACCAATCGGACGAAATCGTAGAGACTTCATTAGTTGACGATCGAGTTCTGAATTTCGTGCCGGCATCCGCGACCCAAGACTAATTATAATTCGTGCCGGCCATTCTTTACCTACGATGGGACCAAATTAAGAGGGAAAAAAGCTTTTATTTCTTGTTCGCCGCCGCGCGCTTGCGTCCTATGTCTATCACCCCGCGCGCGATTCTCATCCTCATTCTGATATTCTTCGAGATTCATTTCCAATCCCGAACGACGGATCCGTCGGCATACTAGTGCCCCAGTGAAATAACACGTGTCTGCCGTCGGATCCCCGAACATTCAAACACACCAAATCTTATTCCTGACTTGTTTCTTTGCAACACAGAAACGATTTATTCTCACATAAGTTCCAACACTCTAAAACTTGACAATTTTGACTGGACAGTCGCAAATACGTATTCCCTCAAATCAAATTTCGATCCAACTGCGACTTGCGCTTGAAGCGGCAAGACTTTACGTCTGCGATGACTTTCGAAGGTGCGCGGCCTGCGAAAGTCAGCAGCTCTCGAGCCTACACAGATAGACACTGATTGGAGAGTGCGCCTGCGGGGGGCTTGTGTGTGCGTGTGCGATTATTCCCAATCGATAGGCTAATTATATCGGAAAGATCCCGCATCGACTTCCACGGTCTGTAGCTTTAAAGTGCGTTAACTATTTCGCCGGTGTGTCGTCCCGACATGCACCAGCCGCATAATGGTTTTCAAGCAAGGGCCCATGTCTAGTTGACTAAACATATTATGTATGTTGATCGATATACATCTATAAATATTAGGTTTACGCGACAAGTAGGTGAACGCGATCGCCGGGGCACTAAAGTCCGGCGCTTCGGCTCGAATCGAATCTCGAACATCGAGGGAGAAGGAGCTTCTCCCTCGCGGGCGTCCATTTCGTCAGGACGGAATTCACTTGGTCTCTGGCTCTCAGAACTCTGTGTTCTGTTGGCGAGATCGGCGATCGATCAACTTTTAGCTTAAACGTTCGAACGCGTTGCCACACTACCTATCAGTGTCCTCGCGTCGTCATAGAGCGAATTGTGATATGTGTATGATGACAGTGTTTCATGAGCGTGCGCGCGTGTACACTCGTTCACGCAAGCGTCGGAGTAAGTATCCTAGCTTTCGTCTGGGAGTCGCAGATCAAGGTGGTCCTGCGTAACTTTTAATCAAATTGTTTCATCGATATCCTTCGGGCCAATACTTAATCGATGGAGGGAGCGGTCCTCCCTACATCTATCAAGCAAGCCTCTTCAAGGCGTCGACAATTCTTCCCTTCAAACTCATTTCTAAATTGATTTATCCTTTTTAAGTTGTGTAAATAATAGAGCGTAAAGTCAGTCGATTGTATGAGCGGACCAGAAAAGCTGCGACTCTCGGATGCAACCCGGGCCACTGGTCTACGATGATTAACGCGAGCAAGTTTTACGGATAAGCCGCACGAGTCCGATTTCCAAAGTCCATATTATATTGAATCGCTTGGATCCCACCACCGAAAGAAACTACGCCAATCTATCTCGAAATATAGGGCACCTAGCAAGGGCACGTCGGTCGCTCCAGATTTTGTACGACTCCTCATTTCCACGGCGCGAATTCTATTCCGGTTGCACGCTGAACGTTACGTTACCACTTGCGTATTTTATAATAAGAGGCGGGGAAAAAGCCGCGACTTGGGAGCAGCGGAGCGGCGCGTTCCATGGGTTTCATCACGCGGCGGCACTTCCACCCGCTCCAACATTTGCGTACATGATTTGCAACATTTCGCACTTCGTAATAGCCCATGACAAGCGTACACCAGGAGTTCAATTAGCGATCAATCTGCGGTGCGCGAGCGTGTTAATAAATCAAACCTGGTGGACCACTATGTTACTCCCCGACACGATCACACCATAACCGCCGTATATTACTCTAGTCGTTCTACGAATGTTAAAGATATCATCGCTAAGTACATACTCGGGTTACGGTGTGCTGCACTTACCAAGGAGGGGCAATTGTATTGTGTGTTGCATGTTGTGTACGATTCGACGAAATCACTCACCGCAAGTCTGGGCGTGTCACTTGGTCGCACTCTCTTTGCCGTCGTCGTTCTCATGACACGTTTCCGGCCGTCTTCCCTCGAGCGTCCTCCAGACTGTGTGCGTGCGCCTGAAATTTCCACAGCTAAATTCAAGCATGATAAGACATAAGTAGTAATTGTAAGATTTCAACTTGCGGGGGTAAATATGAAAGTCGGGTTGGTACCTATGTCGTCTTGTTCGTCAGAGTCGGGAGCTCTGATTTTCATTTCCAAAGTGTTACTTTCATTCCGAGGTACCAATTCAACAGATTTCTTGAGAAATCGACGCTCAAGGAAACTGAGTCGAAATGGACGACACAAACTACCCTCGCAACGAAAAGACTGACACGCCTGGACTTCGACTATGTATCAATCGGAAATCGTACGCTCCTAGTTCTACAAGTGCCAAGTCGCTGTATAAAAAATGTACACTGAGAGGAGACCCACACACACACCTACACACACGTACACACACGAGCGCGACAAGCCAGATACACACGGAGTCCATTTAACACGAATTTCTCTCCGAATATCAAAAGATCGAGTGAGTGAAAACGAGTAAGAGCGCGAGGTTGCGAGCTGTGTGAGAGATGAATAAAGTAATGTCCTTGCGACAGAGGGAGACGGCTATATTTACAAGTTCGATTTTCCTTCAGATCATCCCGAATTACCTGCCGATCCCTGCCGGCCTCTTTCCCTTCCCTTCCACCTCGCGAGGGATTTTGGGAAGTGCGGCGCCCATTCACAGGGTTTTCGAGGGCGCCGCCGGCATCGTACCGCGCTTCTCCCCCGACGGATGTTGCTGGTTTGCCACGCCGCCAAGTCCTATTCTTTCCAGGAATACTGAACGCAGTGCAGTAAGTATTTGCGATTTTTTTCTTTTAAAAAGGAAACCGCGAAACCAAAGGAAACCGTTCGGGGAATCAAAATGTTAAGGTTCCGGTGAAACAAATTCCAAGATTCTTAAGTTCGTTTTGGTTTAATTCTGTATCTGACTGATCATTTTATAACTTTGTTTAACTACGTTCGTTTGGTTGAAATTGTATTATTTTCGCCCCGAAGAACTTGCAGAACCGAACCCCATTCCCAGAATACGTTCACCACCCAATGCGCGGTGAATGTTACTGTTCATCGGAGATGCACACCTTCCTCCATCACCAAAGATACAACTGCAGTATGTTGCTGGACGAGGCGCGGCGACGTTATGCAATCATCAAGATGAAGAACGAGAGGTGTCGGACTGAAACCGAAAACAGTACCAACTACGAGTTCGAGGCTCGAAGAACTACGCTCGAGGAACACTCCCCGCCGGAGTCTGCCGAGAAACCAGCCAAACTTACCCAATTCCCCCATGAGTAATCTCTTGGAAGAACCGTGTCACTATTGCGAATTGATCATTATTTCACCCTTCAGTTTGTATTCAGGCGTTTAGTTGTATTAGTTTTTCCTTTGAAATACAATTCGTTTAGTTCTGAGCCGCCGGTTTCTAAAAATCTCTCAGTCACCTGAGAATATCATGGCACGATTGAACCTGGACAAATTGTAAAATGTCATTTTCATAGCTGGCAGGCTATGTAATCATTTCCAACCCCCCAGAAGAAAGTGGTGAGTAGTCTATGAGAAAGAGTGTGGAGGACCAATAAAATGAAATTAGTCGCTTCCACGTTTTGGGCGGTGCTGTCGGTAAACAAAGGGTTTGGAGCGGGATGCTTTATCAAAGCGATCGTAATCGCGGATGTTCCTGCGTCTCGTGGCGGCTTTTCTCAAACGCCTCGGTGTCGAGCGGCGCTCGCTTACAGTTTTATACTGGGATGCGAGCCCACGAGAACCCGGAATCCCCGGTGGTGTCAGGTGAGAGAGCTACACTCGGGTGCAGGTAGCGATCGCTCGGATATATATCCGTGTCGTAAACGACTTACACGATCGAGACGTCTTCCCGGGATAAGAGGAAAAAAAGGTACATTTTATAGCGGCAGCTTGCCACCGTGCTGCATCCGAGGGACGAAACCGCGCTCCCTGGAATGATCGTTTGTTTGCACAGCGAGCATCGGCAACTGTTTGGTGCCGGTGCGGTGGATGAAAGACGTAGGAGGAACACCAACGAACGCCAGGGATTGGCTCTCTCAGGTTCATTACAATCAGGGATAAGAGAATCGAGTATACTTGAAACAAACAATATAACACTTTTAAAAAATCAATCGAATGAATTAATCAAGTACGTCGGAAGCTGGAGCGTAAGGGTCCGGCGAATGGAACTAGAATTACAAATCATTTGCGGGGGGTTGCGACCAGTAATCCGCCAACAAGGAGAGTCCTGCCAGGACCACCGGCGACTCGTAGATCAGCGAGTAATTACCTTGGACAAGCAGGCAGCAGCTCTCTCGTCCAACAGCGTCTGGCAAGAGTAGAGAAGAGCGAGGGGCCCGTTAGGCGGGGGGCGCGTCGCGACGCCAGCGCGGATCGCGAGAGCTCTCTTCCTTCGCCACCGAACGAAATTGCTAGGACAAATATCTGGCGGGTACGGAGCGTCGCCGTCGCCGTCCGAAATCATGCGCGCACGATGGCAAACAAGCGGGCGGCGCGGTCCTGCTCAAATATCCCCGGATACTCTCTCGCGTGATACACGGTCCCGCGCGGCCCAGTCGTAACCCTCTGTTGATTTTTGTCATTTGACGCGAAAGAGAGCGCGCGAGAGAGAAAGACGTGAGCGCAGGCCGGCACGCCACGACCGATTTAACTGTCTCTCGCCTTGCACCTGTGCCCTCCTCGACGCGCTCATCGCATCGTCGAGAGCCCTCTCGCAAAGTGTGTGTACTCCCCGACGCTCCGGGGATAACGAGGCCCCGCTTGATCTTTTGAACTCGCGGAAAGCTACGCTCCTCCTCCTCCCCCGGACCCCGCCACCTTCGTATTTATGAAACAAATTGTAAGCTGCTCGAGCCGCCTCGAAGCGGTTCCCCCTGGCCTCTCTCGACTTTGACGATCGTTTAGTGGGCCGAAATCAACATTCCCCAATGCTTCGAGGAAAGTTCCCAATCGCCGGGGAACCTCTGACGTTCTCCGATCGCAGTTTACCTAGCTATGTACTCGCTCGCAGACAGGGAAACCGATCTTATCAGTTCCACCCTTCTCTTTCCCAACCGTCTCTCCATCCCCACCCTCGTTTACCATCGATGAGGAAGATTGTTCAAAGTCATAAGTGTAGACTTGAAAAGAGTCAAGTTTTATAATTACGTCTGGAACTGCTCTTCAAGGAAATAAAGACTAAATTAATAAAAACTACCCCCTAAGTCTTACTGCGCGATGCAAGAAGCGGGAAGAAGGTGTTGTTAGTGCATGGCGAGCGGAGTTCTGCTCCACTTCGTAGTAGTGTTGAGCACAGTACGTAGTATGTAACATGTAGCAGCAAGTTGCCGGTTGGTATCTCTCGCAAGAGTATCGCCGGCGGGGCACGTGACAGGCTGGGCCGTCGGAGGAGAGAATAGCGCGCGCGTCGGCGGCGACGAGGTCGGCGAGGTCCTCGCGCGTGTCCTGGCGAGACTGGCGCGCGTGGGCGGACTGGAGAACGCGGCCGGCGAGGTAAGGATCGACCAACCGTCGAGGGATCGTAAAGCAGCGTCGGGCATCGATTGGCCGGTAAGCTTCGGGAAAGGCGTCGACGGGCCCCCGCTGGACGATCCCGAGGAAGCCTGGAGTTCTCCAGCGAGGCGGCCGTTTCCAATGGAGACAGGCCGGGCTGACCGCCATGCTGGCGGCGAGGCTTCCTAATTTACGGGCCGGCTAATTAGCACCTGTGAACAAGCGGGCTGGAACGTCGCGCCTCGATTGGGCCTCGGCCGAGCCGCAGGCTTCGGGGACTCGAAGAGCTTGCGGAGAAAGGATGGCCCCCCGCTCTAAGGTGAGACGAAGAGGAGGACCTCCTTCCTCGGCGAGTCCTGTGCCTCGGGACTGCCTCTGTCTTTCTGTCTGTCTATCCGACTGTCTGTCTGCTTGGCTGTGCTCTCCTCTCCTCGGACGACCGCTCGCTTCTTCGCCGGCTAGTGTGAAATATCGCGCCCAAGTGTTACGAGCAGCACAGCCACGCGGGCACACCGCGCGACTCCCGATTTTTCATCCCTCTCGCCTCCGCCTTTTCGCCTCTCTTTCTCCCTCGCACCCTTGCCTTCCCTCTTCCTTTCTTCCTCTCTCACCTTCCGCGGAATCGCGACCGATTTTTCCTTTTCCCAGACGACCTCTCTCTGCGTCTCGCTTCCTGTCGCGCACCCCCGAGCCCGACTTTCCCCGCCCTCGACTTTCCTTGCTCCGGTTGTCCTTGTAGTCCCCGGCGAGCGCGTTAATTCGATCGGCGATTCGATCGATAAGCGATCGAGGTGATAGCGGTCGCGAAACCTCTTCCGGGGTGGCTCTCGGTCCAGGGGAATCGAGTGATGAGAGTTGGGGGTCGTTCCAGAGCGAAGCAGGGAACCTCGGCTACCAAAGAGAGTTGTCATCGGCTGGCCGTCGCCAGGACAGAGAGTGCAAGGGACTGAAAATGATATTGTGATTGGAGTGACAGTGCAGCAGGTGCCAGAGGAAACCGATGCCCAAGTGTTCTTACTAAAGATGGTGATCAGAGTTCCTCAGCACTGAATGGTCCCGAATGAATTGCATGTAGGAGACTGGATTACTCTTCATTCGAAAGCAGTGTCTTGTGACATTGAGGAGCTGTGAACAAGCAATCGGTCAGCCGTGAATACTAAACTTGGAGGCCTTAATCGAGCAGAAGGAAAATGCAACCAGCAAACGCACCAGGTACCCCCGGCTCTCCAGGGAGGTCGAGTTGTCGCGAAAGAGAACGCGACAGGGAACACGAGCAGGACCGCGAAAGGGAGTGTGAACGCGGCGGAAGAACAAATCGTACAAGCCCTGTGGACGAAAGAGATGAGCAAAATGAAGACAGAGCTGCTATTTCGAGGCAAAGTATTAATTCGTCTGTCATGAGCGGGAATCAGGGCATCCCTTTATCCCTGTCGCTCGAGGACCGAGAACTCTGGACCAGATTTCAGTGCATTACCAATGAGATGATTGTTACAAAGAATGGAAGGTAAACTATGCGCTGATTAATGTGGGTTTCGTTGATTTAATAACTGGTGATTAGCAGTAAGGAATAAAAATTGGCTAGTGGTTAAATAGAGCAGACGGTAAAGTTCAAAGAGATCTTGTCAAGAAAGACCGACGCGCTGTGAGGTACGAGAGCAACATGGCCACTCGACCTACGCAAAAATGTATTAATTAGAGCATCTGTGCAAACGAGTTCGAAGGTAAAAATAATAGTTCTTGAGCGCACAAGACAAAAGAGACGTGCACTAAACTCAAAGGGCTGGCAAGCCGGCACCAAGTGTCGGATGAATCATACGAATGTTGAAATAGCAATCTATCAGTAGTTTTCCTATTCGGAATGCAGTGAATTGATGGGGAAAAAGTGGAGAATGATATTTCAGTCGATTGAAACCGCCATATCTTACAATTTCGCGACTGCTACATGATCTCCAAGTTTGCACACTCCACTTCCGATCGTCCTAAGCAAATCCCATAACGGTACCGGGCGAAATAGACTCTCATGAAATGGTACTTTCTCGAAAGAAGGAGTGTCCCGAATTTCTCAAATTTCGCTCGAACGCGAGGGATGAAGCCGTCAATCCGGGATTAATGTCAGCTGGGCTTGCTGGACCATGGGAATCGTGTCAAACTACTCGAAAGGTTTCCCATAATTAGAGTATGTGAATGAGGGAAAAGGAGGCGGCGGCGGGTTAAAAATCGGTGTCGCTGTTAAATGGCACCGCGAGATCAAAAGATAAAGCCGGCTACGTTTACGACACGCTGCATTATTAAAAGCGATTACGGTTTGTCGATCGGGGTTACCTCGCTGTTCGCCAGGTACCAGTCTCAGATCGTAAGCATCATAAAGTTTTATGGCGGCCGAGAGATCCGATCCTTTCCACCCCGGATTCGCTGGGCTCCCGGCCGACGGCACCGAAAAACCCTCGCTGTTTTCGCCTATGTTTACCGAGCTTTGTTAAAACTACCGAACAACACGGCTTTCATTATCACCTGACCGAAAGAAATTGCGGAAACGCATTATGCCCTGACAATGTAACCCGGCGCCCTTTGGAACATTAGGGAAAAGGGTAGCAGTTCCGCTGATGATCACCAGGGGCGAAGGGAAGCCCTAAAACTTATGGCCGATTGCCGAATAATTGTCCGATGTATTAGTTGGATTATAATGACGGTTTGGTCCAAGGTGAAATTGACAATGAATCTCGACTTCCAGGCGAATGTTCCCAGTGGTAAAGGTGGTTGCTCGAGGACTGGAACCTGCGGCGATGTACACGCTCCTCTTAGAATTCGTTCAAGTTGACCCGCACAGGTATTTAATACTCCAGTTTCCAATAATTTCATCCAAAGCTTCTTTGACATGATTTGGAATCTCTGCCGAAAAGAGTGTATGTAGTGGGAGAATCGGTTGGAGCGGCAGGCCAGATTGATTCTGGCAGCAGCGGCACCAAGGGGTGGCCGAAGGACACTGACGTGTATTAATTATCATAGGCGTCTTTCGCCGCGCGGCGGCCCGTAGCGCCGTTAAACACCGATTCTAAACTGGTTAGAGCATTATTTTTAACTTGCCGTCGATTCGTCATCGGCGTCCTGCTGCGCCCGACGTCGCCAGTTCGCGCGACTTTATAACTACCATGCGAATAACGGCACGGCCGATCGAGAAAGGAAGTTTGATTCATGAACTCCCCACTGGCTCCCATTCATTCAAAAGTTCCTTAGATGAGGCATTACGAGCCACCGTCGCTAATTGGTTACGTTTCGCATTATCGTGCGACCGCCTCATATACATCTTACTTGCCACTCAAAGCGAAACCGGCACCAAACTTGCCTTTCCGGACGAAAGTGTGGTTGCTATTATGTATTCTCCAACAATGAACTATTCGCGAGTACTTATAGTACGAAATTTTGTGCTCTCCTGAACATTGAATTGGTGGAATTGTCAATTCTAATAAAAGGCGCGGATTGACAATAATGTAATTCGATTAAAAAGTATATATTTCGGTTCATTTGAACCTGTAGATGGAAGTACGTGAATGGAGAATGGGTACCGGGTGGAAAAGCGGAAGTGGCACCACCGAACCCGATCTACATTCACCCGGAAAGTCCCAATTTCGGGGCGCACTGGATGAAAGAGGCAGTGTCTTTCGCGAAAGTGAAACTCACAAATAAGTCCAATGGAAATGGGCAGATTATGTTGAATTCACTTCACAAGTATGAGCCACGTGTGCACTTGGTTCGTGTGGGTGCCGAGGAACAACGCACTGTAAGTTGCTTGGTCAGCCTCCTTTTCAACCACCCTGCTTTTGAAGACCTGAAAATGTAAAAAAAACATCTTTTTTAGGTCTTGACTTATCGTTTTCCGGAAACTCAATTCATCGCAGTCACTGCCTATCAGAATGAAGAAGTGACGAGTTTGAAGATCAAGTACAATCCGTTCGCTAAGGCGTTTCTCGACGCAAAGGAGAGACCCGCTGATCCACAAACTTATCCTCAATGTGAGTCTTCTAATTAATGAAATTCACATTCAATTAATATTAAACATTCTTCAAATATCCCTTTAATAAATGACTTATTTGTACTAGACACTGGTGCCTGGTTTCTACCGCAACCAACCATGAGCTACGAGTACAATCCTGCTCTCGCAGTAGCACAAAATCAGGCCTCGGTAACAGTGAATAATCATCTGTCGAATACCTGTACCGTCTCGAGCACCGGGCACAGAAACCCATGCAGGACAGCACCGTACACTCTAAGGCACAAATACGTGCAAGATGGTATGTTTCTTAAATTTCTCCTTCTCAGTACTACAGGAAAATCACTTGAGAATCTATTTGGTCGCCGCT
Organism: Crossocerus cetratus; assembly: GCA_963675795.1. Classification (NCBI taxonomy): domain Eukaryota; kingdom Metazoa; phylum Arthropoda; class Insecta; order Hymenoptera; family Crabronidae; genus Crossocerus; species Crossocerus cetratus. The sequence goes on from OY776669.1 coordinate 10,932,905, forward strand.
AGTATTGTGCAACAGACTTGCCTACATTAAACTCGCTAATTCGTACATGAAAGTTGCATGACTCCTCTTAGAAAATCTCTTGAGCCCAGGAAAGTGTCTAGCTTGTCGTTTTGCAATTTTTTCCTTATTCTCCACGAGATGTAACTATATTTTATAAAATAACATTTTCTGAGAATGTGATGCCTGACAAATAGAGAAAATGTAAAACACGCGTTAATTCGATTACAGAGCAACGACCAGATCCTTATAGCCCAGTACCTCTTCTCCATTCGCCTGCATACGTGACAGCGCCCGGTTGGTCGCCAAGGAGTCCCGAGTCCTTGCAGAATCTAAACCCAGCTTGTCTACCATCGGCATCCTCGCAAGAGTGGCCAACATCGCCATCTCCATCACCGACATCATCCTCCCACACTGTATTGAGCAGGGGAGTGGTGGGTACAGCATCCACCACCACCGTCACAGGATGCACCCTTTACGTACCCTCGAACTTGTCCTCGGTACCCCAGGAGCATGCACATTGCACCGACACCTCAGCCTGGATTCACTCGTCCAGCCTCGCTGAGCAACAACAGCAACAATCCTACTTGAATCTCAATCTGCACCTGCATCACCAAATGTCACCCTATGCATCGGTGCCGCATACAGGTCCGTGAGAAATACTTTCAATTCGACAATTACAATTAATGAAATGGGAAACTGTTGTATTAGGGAGAGTGTGTTATAGTGAATTAAGATTGGACGTTCGGTAAACCAGGACGCGGCAGAACATCCCTTTTAGACAAGGACATTTCTACTTTGCAGGCTTGCATCAGCCTTTACACTCGAATGGTGAAGAAGCAGTTCCTCCAGTGGAAAATACAGACTATGTTCACGAGTATCATGCATCTCCTGTGCAATCGACTACTCCGGACCAGCACCGTCACCAGCAACATCATTCGCAAATGTTGCACTTGCAACCACTGCAACAGCCAGGTGCCGTGTCTCCCGTTAGTGTCGATTACGATGCACCACCTAAGGAACAGCATCACATACCGCTCGGATATCCGGAACAACCTGCAGAGAGTATGGGTGAAGTTCAGCAAGAGGAAGATCGAAGATACCTGACGACAGTGATCGACCGTCATCACCAACACCATCATCAGCATCATCATCATCGTCAAGAGGCTGAAATGGCTCCCGGCGAGCATCAAAATAGTGCCTGGACACCGCTGACTCCACCACCTGCGGCCCAAACAGAGATTTGACTCGATTACTACCTAGTGATACTTCTGCCTTGCGTGTGGAAACTCCCACGACCTTGAGACGCGCCTTCCAGTGGATGGATGATACGATGGATTTCGGTAAAAGTTGTCGCAAATCATAGTTGAATTTGAAAATGATGTAATAAGGATGGAACTGGAAAATTGTTGTGATACTCATTGTTATTAGTGATGTTTGATATTTCTAATCTACGTGTAATGTCAGCAACCACAGACCAATCAAATTTTAGCAACGATAACTACGACAAAAGCGGGAGCTCAATATCAAGCCTGTATTTACCGAATGAGAATTGTATGTAAATATCTTATTTATAGGAACGTGCTTAACTTTTGATTCGAGTATTCGGTGTAATGAGAATTCGTAATAGAGATTTGGAGATTCTACGGAGATAAATTTATGAAACGTAACTAATTAGGTGGACCATGAGAATAATGATAGAAAATATAATATCTGGCCTGTGTACGTTTGAGATAATCAAACGGAAAGTACGAGGCTACGATTTCTGAGGGAGAAAGATCCGTCCAAAAATCGTGCCTTAAGTACACTTAGCTAAGACATTCTACGAGATATTGTAAAGGTGCAATAAAGTTTCTGATAATGCAAGAAATCTCTTTATTCCTTATTGTACTGAGCATTATCGCATAGTTCGAGTACGTTAGTATAAAAGGCACTTTTACACTCATAACAAGTTCAATTCTTACTCTTGGATGCTGCGAAACTAAGATACTGAACACTGTACACTTTTTTCAGGAAGACTAGAAATAAATAATAGTAATTATTCCGCTACCTAATGGGGTCGATTCTTCAAAAGAAACGTAATAACATCTAATCTTTATACAGTTTTGCAAATGCTTTATAGAAGATAGTACGCAGGATTTCGGTGTCGCTGGTCGTTTAGCCGAACCAATGATTGCCCATGCAATCTCTGGTCCACTCTGTTTGACAAACCCAACACCAATGGTAGTCACAGCCAGCCCTAGTGCACACCATGTGCATACATCCTCCTGAAAATGGATAGACAAATCAGATTTGTCCACTATTTCAAATTTGGTTGAATATGTACCATCTCTTTCTGTCGGTGTCCGGCATTTAGGACAGGGTTTCGTTGATATTTGAATAGTCTTTTTACTCGCTTCGTCCCACTGTGCCTGTAAACGTGATAAATTGATTTGGGATGTTCGAACATAAAATGATACTAATGTGAAGATGAAAGAGCAGTTTGAGCATCCCAAAGGCTGCTTTCCGTACGTCTTTGGCTTTTCTGGGATCCACCGAATAGCCGTCAGATCCGGAGGCAGTGTTAAACGACGTGTGTTGCATTTCGCACTCGCCTACGTGATACCCTTGGAGACATCTCTTGCAGAATACGTACTATAGGGGAAATCCTGGTTAGTAATGTTGGATATTGAAATAAATTGGGTAACAACGGCAGAGATATTTACTCCACAACCACCGATGCACTGTATCTTACGGCATTCCTCCTCGGATTTGCCGTCTTCCGGGGATGGTGGAATGATACCCATGCCACAATCGGGTCTTGGACATAAAAGACCACCTGCTCTCAGCACATACTCCTCTGTGCCGAATCTTTGATATTGTTCGTACTAAATAATAGCGCATGTATCAGAATAACCAAAGAAACAACAAGCTGATCGAAAAGCTGTTTCAGCGGAAGTACCTGTTCGTGAGTGAGAAGATGGAAATGATGTACTTCGGGAATGAAAGACTCGGGACAGCCTGCTGGGCAGGGAAGTGTGTAATATCCCTTAATGTCATCGAACTGAAATTGCCTATCCCTCAGGCGAACTATACAATATTCCCGAAAACAATCTAGACAGGTCACATGGCCCGCCTCGCATGGGAAAACCAGCACTGTATCTCTGCAGAAATTCTCAAATCAACAATCTCCAGCTTCACCTGGAAACCTAGTCTTCCCATTTACCTAATATCTGTGCATGCGAGACATGGAATCTTCCTCAAATTTGGCTTAACAAGATACAGTGGAACTGCTTCATCCTCCTCCCCTAAAGTGGCGTGCTTCGCGCATTTGAAATAGAAACGACCATACAAAACTTGCGACTCTGTGTCATTAGAAAGGGATGCTGGTATTGGACAAAAGTCATTCTCACAATGGACTGTGATTCTATGTGGCAACAATACATCCTGCCAACTTTGTGGATCTCGATCCACAGTGACTGCACCACTGTTGCAGGTGGCACACTTTACCCTGAGTTTTCCAGCAGTTACAGCCTTACACGGTGCTGAACAATACACGTAAAAATGCGCTCGGTTTTCCTGCTGCTCTGTCACCAAAGGAAAGTGAATTGATAAATTACAATTTCTTAACTACAAACTTAGACAGTGGTCCAATTGTAGAAGTGCAAAGATCTGCAAAAGCAGCACACTAATAATATCTATAAATATGTTGATAATTTTGAAGCACCTTCAATAGTTGGTGGAGTAATATCTTGCTGGTTAGAGTCATCCAAAGGTAGATCCGTCAGTGTCTCGTTCATAGGCTTACTGCCGCTATCATTTATATCAGATTCAACAGATTCATCAATTGTACTAGACGCACCTTTACTCTTCTTCAGTTTCTGATGCGGAGTCCTGACTGCGTGCAGAACACTTTGCTGCCCCAAGTCACAATCCTGCAAACGAGAACAAGAAACAAAAATATATTCTCACTCTCGTGTGCACAGACATCTCTGTAATCACTGAATACATTGACAAAAAGGGCTAAAGATACATTACAACTAGTAGCAAGCAAGTGCGGAAAGTAAGGTTATACGGTTAAAAATGTTATTGAATCCTGTCTCAAGCTCTGTTACCACAAAAACGGTGAAAGCACATGAAACTTACTTCGATGATAGTCGAGTTGTGGAGCTCCTTGCCCGCGAAGATAATCTTAATGTCCTCGGGCGGTAGTCCCATTTGGGGTGCAACGATTTCCTTCACATTCCGTATATCCCACTTCGGATCGAGATCGACGGTGAGTGTGTTGCCCGTGTTCGTTTTCACGTAGATCATCAAGGAGTTCGTGATACGTCGTTTACCGAACCAGAGAAGCTGTATCATCTTGAGGCAGGCGTTTTTCAGGAGGTTAAAGAGGAAGCTCATGCCGACAGTGATCCAACTATCAGCTGTTCACTGTGTACTACGATAACGCTACTACAAGAGAGAGGGAGAAACCTTTTGGTGCGTGAGAGGAACAAGGAAGGGAATACGCAACCAAGAGTGAGACGTTCGGAGCGATAAAGAAGGGAACTAATGAATGAAAAGTATCGGCCAGTAGGATGATTACTCTCGGTGCCTTTTAAACCACGTGGCATAGTGCGTCAGTGACATCGAAAAACCGGCCGCAAGAAGTACACGTGTAAAACTATAAAACGTAACACTGAATTTGACGAAGTACAAAATGATTTCGATCTTGGAAATGCACGTGTATTCTTGTACATGTATTGTGTGACCCGACTCATTGTTAGTACACAGAGCGAACAACAGCTTGCTACTCATTATAAATGTATATTTGTCCATCTATTTCGTTGGTAAATACATCGAAAAAAAAAGCGAAATACATTAAATACTTCCCTACCAGCATTCGGGGTTCCCTGTCCCCGAATAATAGACCGTTCTGAACGGTCTTTCTACCGATATTTCAAAATTCCTACAAAACCCAAGATTCGTATTGTTTCTTTAATTTTCTATCTGTCAATACCTCTATTGACTTGATTATCGGTTTAGCCCTGTCGGTCTTACGAGATTGCATTTTCGAATGCACCTTCAGCGTGTCAGGCTTTTCCCCAAGCGTTAAATCGACTTGCGATGTGCTCGCTCGGGACTCAGCCTTCTTCTGCTTTATCTTGACCGGTGTGCCCTTGCGAGATTGCATTTTCGCGTGCATCTTCCCGGAGTCTGAATTCTTCCCGACAGTTAAATCGACTTGCGAGGTGCTCGCTCGGGACTCAACCTTTTCCTGCTTCATCTTGACCGGTGAGCGTGCCAGCCCTGATGCTGATTGATTCATATTGAGTCGTTGCGCGTATTTCCGCATTCGGTGTATCTTCCTCAATTCTCGCAGCGGTATGCCCTCTATTTCTTCATCCCCACTTGTGCTGGGAGAAGGCTTGTTCGATATATCGACAACCTTTCTTTTCCGGGGGAGATTGGTGTCTGTATCGATGGGCGTCGCAACCTCCTTTACACGACGAACAACAGTTTCCCCGATAGTTGCACGTGTCGGCTGGGGATCCTCTAAATCTGAATTGCTGGCGAACCGTTTCAAGCGCTCGAGTGAGCTATCGCCGGTAGTCATCAGTGATTTCCTCCAATTCTCATCGGCATTTAATGGGGACACGATCAAAACTTGTGCGGGCTCGGAATACTTGCGTAACATAGCCTTCTCAACATTCTGAGCCTTTCGGAACTCGCTGAAGGACATCCTGCCGCCGTTTTGACCACCCTTTTCGAACTGGACGTCTTCCAGGAGTGGATTGAAGTACTCGTCGGCCGAGTCCATCCAATTTCCACTTGGATTAGGCGCGACTTTCCTCCTCCCATGTCTCTGTGTTGCCTTCGTCGTTTTTGGTCGTCGTGCAGCCTTGGATCTCGGGTTTTCCTTCCCGAACGAAGCTTCGCGCCTGACTAAACATTTTGTAGCGTTAAGGATTGTTATGGAATATGTATCGGGCTAAAATACCTGAAAAATGCTTTCTACGCTGTTCAACTTACTCCTTTGTGATTCTCCGTCGTTTTTCTCCCCAGCATATCTTCTTGTTTGCGTTGCACTGTTGGTAGCAGGGCTAAGTGCCATTCGCTTGAACGGTGGCTCGTCGTCACGGGAATCATTCGTAACAACTGGTTTGAGATACTTTACGATGTTATCGTAATTCTTCTTTACGAATTCTTCCCACAAACGATCACTCGTTCCAGTATCCATCAAGTTTTTCTTCTCGTTCTCAGCGGATTTTCCCTTTGTTCCGTGTGCCTCGTATGTTTTGGGAACATAATCTTTTCCTACGGGCGAAACACACTTTATGCCATTCTCAATAGGATTGGGGGAAAGATAACCTCTCACTTCATTATGTTGATTAAAAGACTCTAGGAGATGGTTTAAGGGACGAAATCATTGGGGAAGGAAACTATGAAACCTCCGAAGCCTTTGAAGGGTACAGAGAATTAATGGTACTGGCGCTAGAATTGACACTGGATGCAACGTCGCCATCTTGTCACATTGTGGCATCAAGAGCCAATAAAGAGCCCCGTTTCTTACGAGAAGGAAGCCAATAACAAAGTTCCAAGAAATGAGAGTAAATATGTCAGGAAGAAGAGAGGAAGAAGCAATTAATCATGCGGGCGAGAAGTTGAGGTGAGTAAGAGACGTAATACTAACGAAAGCAATTAACTGAATTCGAGAAAGGATTATTTACTTAAGTGAAGCTCGTCCGTCTCTGCATCGCTGATCGTAATCGCAATTTGTCTGAGATATTTTGGAGGCACATCGCGCAGAAGTTCATCGCCAGATCGTCCCTCGGAGGATTTGACGCTTCTCTTGGAGCCTTTTCTACGACGCGGATCAAATATTGGCGATTCGATTGCAGGCGAACTACTTCCAGACATTGTCACAGGTGTTCGACGCACATTCCTTGGTGAGTGATAGAGTAAGACAGTATCCTCGCTGTCGGAACTCTCGATTTTTCTTCTCATTCGGTCGAAGATCCGAAGGTTCGGTGTACTTTCCTGACTGTGATCGGAGGACTTGGATCGTCGAGCTTTCCTTCTCCTCGGTGTAACAGATTTCTTTTTTCGCTTAGTGAAACTGCGCTTCTTTGCTCTCCCAAGTTCAACTTGTGAACTTGACCTTTCTCTTCTGGTTGGCGTCTTCTCCGTGGAATCATCGCTTTCGATTGCATTCCGGAAAGATCGTTTGTGAAGACTTGTCAGGAAATACTTCCTCTTCGTTTCTTCCAGCGACATTTTCTTCCAGTGTCCCGGGATTCGAAGCAGTTCGTACCAATTATCTAGCGAAGAGAAGAATTCGATTCAACTCGGGCGAACGATGACTGCGAGCAAAAGGTAACTATCAAGGAGTTCCGAGCGTACATATTTGTACACAGTGAGAGATTGGCCCCTGTGTCGCAGAAGGTTGCGACGATGACTACTATAGAAAGATAACGGACGTCGCTTCCGAAGGAACGACCGAGAACGTGTTTTTGCATAGAATCCTGCCCCGAAAGGTTGTAATGTTTCCAGGCATAGGAATCAATATACCTCTCTGCGCACTATAGAACCGCGATACAGTCAATAGACCAACTCTACACTGCGAATTAAATGTAACGAAGCTTCGAGAATGTCGTAACTGAAAATGCCAGTACATCCATTGGTCAGCCGTCGAATAACCTAGGCATAAGCGTGAGACGATAAGGAGCCGATTATTCAAACCCAATAAGATTACATTCAATCGGTGTCGCATTAACTCGAGATTGAGATTGAGTTGTCGCAGGACGGCAGCAAGACGCAGCGTAGAAACCTCAATACTTCCCAAGCAGTAAACCTATATTATTAAATTGAATTGTAACATTAAAGCTCAAGCGAGGAATGAAAGACGTCATCGATATCGGCAGGGTTTACTTCGCGAGAAAGGGAGCGATCGACTTTTCGGAGTAAACCTGGATACCGAGGAACCGATAAGTGCTGCACCTCCTCTGACACAAGATCAACGCTCGCTCACGAAGCATCGATTCCCAGCGATGCCTGCACACATTTACCACCTATTACTCGACCAGACCCAAGAAATACGTGGGAACTCGATCTTTTTACCTTTGCCCTGCGGAGTCGAGAGATGCCAGCCAACGACGCAGTTACATGCACGGATAAATCCTCGATGGAAGGAGACCGGGTGCGAATTTGCGTGGTGCTTTCTGTCGCGTGCTATCTACACGTATTCCCCTCTCTTCACGGCACTTGCGATCGGAACATAACAGCGAAAGGATTCTTCTCCTTTCAGTATCAAGTTTCGAGAGAAAACAGCAAGAAATAAAGTCAGAAACTCGAAGTTGCTCCAATTACAACTCCAAGTAATCGTCGAAAGTTTGATACACCACTGAGCGAGTGGACGTTTACCTCAAACTTAATCCCAGAAAGGCTAGGAAAACTATGTACAATGCGTCGCAGTGTTTCTCCCTATCGGATCCCTGAGGTTCTCCCGAGGGAGCGGGCAACTTCTTACTCGAGTACCAGGAGAGAAAGGGAGAAACATACGCGGTTGGTTGTAGGTTGGAGAGCTGGCGCGGGTTGGGGGGCGTGCTCGTCTCTTTCTACGGCACTGTGTCAGCTTTGCAGGGGCCTAGTACCCGCGGTGCGGATGGAGCTGCCGTCAGTGCATGCGGACTCGCGGCGTCGTGTAGGTCGCGCGCTTCCACCGTCGCTCTCGCCGAGCACACCGATCCGAGTGGTCCTGGCGCCTTTCTTACCGCCGTTCAAATATTTCCCTCGACAACCGCCCGAGTAACCTCACTCCCAGGCCCTCGGGAGCGGAGAGTATAGAGATATCGTCGGGATTGGCTGAGAGCGTAGAGGCCTGCGAAGTCCTGCCAAGTTGTGCGAGGGCGGAAGGTGGATTGGTAAGAGGGCAGTCGCGCTCGCGGTGGAATCGGGCTGTTTTCTCGAAAAGGCAGAGAGAGCCAGGAGGATGCCGGCGGACGCCGAGCTGAGCAGCCTGCTTAGCAGGAGGCAAAGGATCAACGACGAGCTCGAGGAGGGCAAGGAGGTGAAGAAGCAGTACAAATTCGTAAACGTTTACACGGAATTCCACGAGCTCTCGCGCCGAGAGATCAAGCAGTACGAGCAGACCTTCAACAGGTGAGGAGAGCCGGGGAGCCTCTTTTTGCTGCGCATTCGGAGCAACCACGCCGATTCTCGATCGCACGACAATGCACTCTCCGTCTCTTTTCTCTTTCTCTCCTTCGACCTCCTGCTTTTGTCCCGCCTGCCTCCTTTGTCGGCCGCCCATCCTCTCCTGGACCCTTTTCGTCCTTCTAATATCGCTGCACTGCAATCCTACGCTCCAGTGCCGAACTGCCCAAGTGCGTTAAACTTCCCAATGTTTATCTATGTATTGCTCTCTCGCGGTTTCATCGGGGAGGTTCGAGTGACACTCTTTTTTCACTTTTGTCTGTTGTCGTTGACGATTGTTGGGGAATATTGTTGATATTGGGCTTTTGATTCGCGGAATGTTTATATGTAAGCGAATGTGTAAAATATTTGTAGATTGGTTGGCCGGTCGCGTGTTTTTTTTATTGGTCTGCTCTGATTTGGAGCCGGAGCCAGAGATCGACAATGGAGCCTGTGCTTTTTGTCCTCGTGGGGACCGGCCTCCACCCAGCCGAAAAATCCGGCCGAGCTTTTGTGCCTCTTCTTATTACAAGAGCGCTCCCTGCAGACGCTCGAACTGTGTCATATTCGTTCAATAAATCCCGACGAAAGCTTGGAAATGTTCGCCAAACCATATTTAACAGGCGCAATATTCCAGCTCTCATTCGATAAAATCCCCAACAAAGGTTTAATCAGCAAATCAATACTGCATGTTCTCTCAATATTAGAATTTCGTTCCATCGTCCACAATATTGCAATTTCGTAATCTGCCGATATTCACCAAACGATTTATCCTTCGCGTATTTAATGTCCGTTTTGTGCTCCGATAAAAAAAGGCGCCATTCCGAGGGTGGAAATTGGATCAATCGAAGCAAAAATACGCATTGTTTTTCTATGCAAATCAATCCTATCCGAACAATCGGCGGCTCGGCGTGTTATTTTGCCGAGTGTTCTTTTCATTTTCACTAGAGTATGAAGGTATGGAGGCGCTCCGGGGGACACCGGTTAGGAGAAGGCCGAGAGTTACTCTACCATTTACGACGACTGTTGACACTTTTTGTATCATCAATCGAGTACGACGGACTGTAAAGGGAAACAGAAAACGACGGAGGAAGCTTGGTAAAATAGCTATCTAAACTTAGAAGAAATTACGGGGGAGTTATAGTGCAGGAACTAAAACCACGAGTTGGTGGCACGCGCTCCTTTACACCGGTTTTCTATTTGTTCTCTGATAGCTAATCTGTTTCACGTGGACTGGCGAACTATCTGGCTTGGTTGCCTGCTTACACGAGCAGGCCTCTGAACTATGAGTCGTTCTAATGATCAACACCAATCTTCCTATATAACGAAATGACCCAAAGTGAGAGACTGTTCTTATCACTAAGTAAACACGGCAAAACGAATCTTACTTTGAAATTACTATAATTATTCCTTCGTAGTTAACCAAGCGATTAATACTGTTAGCCATTCTGGTATGATTATCGTATCCAAGCCATGCTAATGAAATGATAATTGGCGCGATTAATTCACCAGCACGCAGCGATGTAATAACATTGTAAACAGCAACCCAATTGGCCAGAGCTCATATTCCACTCGCCCTTCCTCGTTACAAGCGATCGGACTTAACTCGTTGTTTAACATTACTCTCGCGATGAATCAAAGCTCCTAATTATTTCATCTACTTCATTGAACTTCGCATTGAAATGTTGATTGCTGCTACGCAGCAGGCAACTATTCGACACTAACTAACCACTGCTATACCGAGAGCTTCCATTATCGAACTCAAGATTCGACCTACGCGCGGATTATACTTATCGTGCGCAGATTGCGATTCCCGAAATAGCTGCACTCTCTTACTCTCGTCTGCATGAGTCCTGATAGTCATCACTCTCTGAATCACTAAAGAGGACGTACTGAATCATTCACACTCAAGTCCGCGTAGTGCGCTAGCAGCCTAAAGCGGAGAATTGCCAAAAAGGAGTCAAAGCGCAATCGCGCTCGGATAAAACTGACTGAATCGAATTGGCGAGAGGAGAGCGCAAACGGCGGAGGTGGAGCCGTAAAGTGGGCAAGTTTAGGAGGGTCGGAGGAGGAATTAAAGGAGGCAGGAAAATTTGAAGCGAACCGCTCGAGAGACGAAAACAGTGGGAAGGCGATCGCAGCGCGTCCTGCGGATCGGGCGGTGGTCGGTGATTTTTCAATGGGGAGTGGGATTGTTTTTGGCGCGGGTTTGCCGGTAGTTTTTATCGCGGGACGAAGCGTGCCGGAGGGGCTGGCCTTTTAAAATACCTGAGAGTGGCCGAGCGTGCACCCTACTTCTCTGGCTTGTCAAACCTGCTGCCTTGCTTGACTCCGAAATACCTTGCGAGAGAGGAGCGCGCGAGGAGGAGAGGAGGAGAGGAGGAGAGGAGCCCGGGGAAGAATGGAAGAAGACAGCAGCCCGAGGTCGTCTGCCTTCTGCGGGCTCTCCTCTCCCTTCATCTACGTCTACGCTTCTTCCACTTTCCTTCCTTCCTTCCTTCTACCTACCCGCCGCGCTTTCTCGAGCCGCCGCTTATTCTTTTTCGCCCATTTTCTTTCGCCGACTCGGTTCGCGTCTAGTTCGCAACTCGCCCCGGCCGTTCTACCGTCTGCGGTTTCGTAATGATCCACGCGGCTGCCTTTTCCACTTTCGGTCACTTTCTTCCTCGCTGCTATCGCTGCCGGGCAGATATACGCGGCCGCAGCTGCAAAGCCACAATAAACCCACTGGCGGTTGTTCACCATTGTGAAAACTTGCAGAGAGAGAGAGGGAGGGAGAGGGTCGAGTATCGCTCGGGCTATCGCCGAGTCTTCCTCGTCCGGACGGGAGGACACTTGGCCCTCCCGCTCTGAATCATTCCGATGATGAGCCGATCGGCGGTTTGGGAAAGTGGATGCGATACTCGGGGGGATGAGTAACGCCGGGTTGGATTGAATGACGCTGCCCCGACACGCGATCGGACGTACCGTGTAAATAAGCAAACTGATACCGGCTGTTATCGAGACTAGTCTTTTTGTGCGGTGTGTTATTCAATTCGCTCTTTATCTCATCCGCCGCTCATCCCTGCTCTGCGATCGCCGGTGTCCAGTTTTCGACGGTCCTACTCTGCGTAAACACGATTACGCATTCGACGCCAGTCCAAGTCAACCTGGAATTGTCCGAATGCCTGATTGGGAAACTTCGATCAATATTGGTCTCGAATAATAGACTTTGATTCCTAGCTAGGTTTGCACGGACGAAATTTCTCCTAGCCGCGATAATGAGTTTCGAAATTTCTCCCCCGGATAATCCAGCCGTATCGCTGTCTCAAGACCAACTTATCCGTAATCTTACGCTACCCCTGACACCATTCGGCGAAACGCAATATACACGCGGTCGCATGCAAACCGCACGGAGCCAGCTTTTTCTCGTTTAGAGATCACCGACTCTGTACCGTATGCCATCCCGCAGATAGTTACCGCTCGGCCAAGTCGACAGATTGGCACGCTGCAAGAAACTCCCGACACGTGTGGGAAGTTTGTCACGGATTTTACCGGCAATATTGACAGGATTAATTCGCGCTGCGGGAGGAAAAGGAGTATAAAAGTGGATTGTCCGGAGATTGGAGAGGGAATTCGAGTCGCCGTTAAAAGTCGAACTTACGTATCGAGAATCCGGCGAGGAAGCAGTTATTCTATATCAAAGTCTAAACCACGAATGAGGAGGTCGGCGAGCAGGCCACGAGGTTGAAGGTCTTGGATTAAATGATGTCTTAAACATAATCAATAAGATTGCGTGGACTTTAAAGCGGAGCTTCCTGTATTCCAACAGAGATTGGCTTGAGTTCGCTTTAATTGAATTTCTCATATTAAAATCTGCAAGTCCGAAGCCCACGACTCTCGACGTCGCAGATTCGAACGAGTTCCATTGCCACGAGGAAAGAGCATTTACTCGCAAACTTCCCCGTCTGGAATTAAGAAATTAAATATGCTGCTACTGGGAAAGAGTCGCGCGGGAGAAACCGCCGGAGAGACTTGTCGTCGCACGTGAAACGTGGTGCGCGACGCGAATTACGCTCTAAGGTATTGTGTTATTACACGAACGCGCTGCTATTATTGCAGCGACGGCGCTGTGTGAGTCGCGCATTGTTTCATTATACCGGGACGACATAGCGTCACACTTCGAAAATGAAAAAGAATCTCGCTGCCTCACCTGCTGTCACGTGCGTAACCTGATAAATGTAGGTAGCGGGTAAGAAGTGACTCCGTGAATTTGCGTAGCGCGCGAGATTGCGTCGACTTTTTGCAAAGCATACGTCGGCAGAACAACCGTACAAAAACATCGTTAAACATTCAACTTCCCTACAATTAAGCATGTCATTTGCGAACCTAAAGGAAAACTTGTTAACAAAGAAATGACCACTTCAAACCTAACACTTTACAGTTGAAAAGAAGAATGACGTGTGTAAGGAACACTCTGAGATGCAGACTAGCAATTAATTGTCCGGAGGGTAGATATCGCGAGGAGCGAGCCGATCTTCCGCATGCTCGTTTCCCCAGTGGCAGACATTGACATGATTCATGAAAGTCGTTCGTCACGTTCTCCGTGGGTGCATTTGCCTACTGGAAGATCGTTCTCTCTATTGCGCGTGCGGAAGAGCTGGCATGCTCAATTACGGTCCATGAATCCGAGTAAACAGCGGACAACAATCCGGTCTACATTGCGGAAGTGGTGGGGACGCGTAGCGCAAACGAGCCTGTTTTACTGATCCCGAGGCACTCGCTGGCACAACTGTTTTATGAATTCAGGTGGTCAAATTAATGTCCAGGAAACGCGGGATAGAGTTATAATATCTGTCTTGATAAAAGTACAATGGGGAAGCAGTTACTTTTCAAGCGCACTATTTGCAGAAGCCTGCTGGGGAGTTAGTTATTAGTTCCGCTGATTTAATTGAGCGCGAGTTCTCTCGAAAGCGGAAAACACACCATCCGCCATCGAGGGGAACAATTAACAAAGTGGTAATTAATGGGGACATTCTTTCTTTCACTTGGCGGCCTTTCATTTTTCAAAGGGAATGCAGCGGGAAAGTGCACGGCCATTCATCGCGCAAACGGGGACTGGGACCTTTATAATTTCATATTTATTCAGCCGGCGGGCAATACTTGATCCGCTGTGCATTGGTATTCGATACAGACGTGCTAGCATACTTCACCTCGACTAATTCCCGATAGAGGAGGGTCTCTCTTCTCACACAGCGAGCGCGTTTAATTATACGGGCGTCGACCCGCGGGTTTACTTCAACTACGGTCACTCGAATCCCTTAACTAATCAATGTCCGCATAAATAATTCAATTACTAAAGGAGAAGTTACTGCAAAAATGCGAGTCATTAGCGTAGATAGAATGAATTCGATGGCCAAATGGCAAACCTTGATTCCCAGGGATTCGGCAACATTTGTCTTTCGATCGGCGGCGCACGTTTCTCCAAATGGAGGCAATACACAGTCTACCGAGGCGTGTACACACGCTTCACTTTCCCTTTCGCGTGTCTCCTCGTCTGCCCAGGAGAATATCGATCGCCGATCGATTTCTGCCCCAGTAACACTGCCATTGTGCATCGGCTCGCTGAGCTATTTTCTCCGCCTCTGCCGTAGAGAGGAGCAGTAAATTCTTAAAGTTTCGGTCTCGAACGGGCTGCTGTTTCTCCCGTGTACATACTTTCCCATCAGTGGCATAGAACACGCTCGATTGGCTCATGAATCTCACGGATCACTGTACATAACACCCATTATCTCTCTAGTGAGCCGGTTGCAGCATAACTAATGTACTCGTGGGAAACGATCGAACTCCCCGGCCAGTTTCTCTTCGGTCGGTTGTTTTTCTCGTGAGAATGCAAATTTCGAGCGATGGAATTGTTCGCAACACTCAGAGTATATGTATACCGCGGACAGAGTTATCAGCTGGTTGGTGTCCCGCGTTTCATTCCAGGTACTTTCGAAAGTGCTTATCAGTGAGATTTGAGGAACGTGACGTCTTTGACATTCATTAGGGAATTCCAAGGATGTGCTTGATCATTTTGACTTAGTCAGTTCGGTTGCCGGTTCGAGCGGGAAAACCACACCGCTCGGTTCTTGATGGTTTAAGACAGAAATTGGGCTGACTGTTGCGCTCTCTGGTCTCATTCCTATCATGTAATGACTCTCCTGGATTCTGATAGCGAATGCCCGAATGCCACGCGAGCGATTAGCTTTTCGCAGTGGCAGACGAGCCGAGGCCAAACTTGGCCTGCGTAGTGTCGCCGTCCAATCACGGGCACCGTTATTTCGCAGCCATTCGAACGAATCGCGCGTACCGAATACGTAACACGCGGCTTCATTCGACGGTCTACTAGTAGAATTCGCGAGAGTCGCGAGCACGGCCGAGCCGTTTTTCAGCCGCGCGCCTCATGAATTGCAGATCGGAAAGATGGCACGATGTCACCCGCTAGGACTCCAACGACCGTGATACTCGCACATAACATGCACATCTACTTACTAAGCCAATCTTACGGAGATGTTTCAGTAAATACATTTGCGGAATAAAATTATTAAACCTCTAATCATATAGATTCTTCAGAATTATTAAAAACTTCCCTCGATAAGTGAAGATAACGTCAAGGTGGCAAGACATGAAATAGAAAATTAAATAAAACTCGAACAACTCATGTTGAGTTATCTAATCTCAAGTGTCGCGTTCACTTCTAACACTAAATAAATTATGCGACGAATGAACAATGCCGCACGCAGTCCTTTGTGAGGTATCGCGCAACCTATTCCCCGCCGAACGAAATGTGTATCGTTAGGCGACACTTCATTACCCCGCGAATTCCGGCGACTCAGCGCGATTCGAGTAGATGGCAAAGCCGCCAGGCACAATGAGACCTTTTTCTATTCAGCAGTCACGAAACGCCTGGGCACACTTCTCTCTCTCCTCGCTACTGACTGATTGTCTCATAGGTCCGGCGCCACTTCCGCCGGATTTTCCGCCGCTTTAATTATTTCCCGGGCCAACGGCACGCCGGCCCGTCGGCCCGCATTTCCGAGCGATTGAAAACGCGCCGAGAGCCTCGCGAGGGCCGACGCAAAGCAGATTTTCTATAGTCGGCGCAAGACGACGGAAGAAAGGTCGCAAAGAAAGAATGGACTCGACGAACGCGTTAAGCTCCGCGGCAATTCCATGCGCGGGTGCTTGCGGGAGCTTTCGCGGGAAGGTGCGCGGCTGCGGACTGTATTTTTAGAAAGTGGGTTAAAAGGATCAAGATTTGTGGGCAGCGGCGAGCAAGCTGGCCTCATGGTATTTTCCGCGTTGCCTATTAAGCTGGTTTATCGGGAGATTATTCCGCGCAACTTCCCCCGGGGAAAATGCGAGCCGAGGCCGTCAATTTAAGCCGAATTTAATTAATATCCAAATCCGAGGGGAACTTGCTGGATTTGAAATTCGATCTTTCATTACTCACTCTCGTCTCGAGCTTTCGGTCGACTACTCCCTTCCGGATGTGCATTTGTTATCAAGGATACGCGTGAAACGTCATCGGCTCGGTTATCGGCAGTTACACCCTTCCGAATCAACGATAACTTTCCCGAGAGCTAGTCGAGTCATCGCGATAGCACTCGGCTACAATCGCGTCGCGGCATGAATCTTTACGCGCTATTCTTAGAGAGCGGCGGAGATTCGTCGGGTTTCGAGTTGAACTCTCGACGGGATTGTGTATCGACGTGTGGCGGGCGGCGAGATGTTAAAAAGGAGGACTGACGTCTCGCCGATCACAAAAGGAGCGCGTGTGCACACGTGCATGTGTGTGCGCCGGGCGATTTCGCGTAGGAGAACGGGAATGCGGGGAAAAAAGAGGCCAGATGGGAGAGCACAGGCGCCCGGTCGAGGACGAACAGGACATATCCATATAGGATACTGGACGCGCCAGTGATTTTCGCGCGAAACCACTCTCCTTCTGAAACTGCTACTCTTAACTCAACGCCATACATGCACCCAGTATTGTCGTTCGTGGAAAACGAATAGACACATTATAGAACCTGTCTAGGCTTTTCCAAACTTGGAAATCCTAGAATCGTTCCTTTAACGCTCAATCAGCAAGTTATTTAATCAAACTCTTTGACAATCTTTTAATAATAGAAATTATCATTTTCTTATTCCGTTTGTCAGAATTTTAAGCAATATTTTCAATCATTTATACAATAACAATTTTGTTATCCGTCCGTTTTCCCTACGATTTTACGAGTCCGAATTCCAAGTGCTGCTTCGCATCTTCGCAAGAGCACGTGCACTTGAAACGAAAGAGACAGGTGGGCTTGGCGAAGTGGTCCAAGCTCTCGGGAGGGATTTCCCTGGCGAGAGGGGTAGCTCCTCCGCAGGATGACGTCTCTCGCGGCGGGCATCGATTTCACGTAGGAGAAGGTGAACGCAAGGAGAGAGGAAGCGGGTCATACGCGAAGTACAAGGGGCTGAGGAGTAGGATATCGTAGTAGTACGCTCGATCTCACCTTGACCCCGTTGCCTGGTCCTGGAAAACGAGGCGCACGCCATCGGCACCCGTTGCCATTAGCTCCTCAATTGATCCGGTGATAACAATGCCTGCACGACGCGTTGCCGGGCTGGCCTACTTATCGATTCCTTCGAGCCACTGTCAACAGGACGCTCGCGAGCTTTGATCCAACGGTTCTCGTAAGCCCGATTACTTTCATGTAACGGCGGCATGTGATTCGATTAGTGGGATCAGTGCCGATCACTTTCCCCCTTTCATGTTACATCGATCTGGTAGCAGGAGAGATTTTCGGAAGTCGAATGCCATTAATCCACTTTGGGATTATGATCAATTGTTAAAGCTTGACTGTTGCAAGAGGAACTGTTGGCTTTGGAGGTATCACGATTCATGCGGAACGCGCGCGTAATTGCAAAAGCGACTATTTCAAATTTCCACTATCCTGGATAGAACTGACCTCATACTCGTCGCAATTAACCGGGTAAATTGTAAGTCCGATTGAGTTTATGGAAGGTTGCGTGCCTCGAATCGATTGACGTATTACTGCAGGATTTCCCACTTGGAAAGAGTATTGGAGTAGCAGAGACATTTTCCGCGGTGCAAACGGGCGAGCGGGATGCTCGATGCGGGTGCGCGGACTGATGGAATTAAATGGTCGAGGGCAATCGTCGCGGAAACTTGTTATGGAAGAGCACTGGGAGTTACGATGCTTCTATAATGGTAAACCGATAGAGTTAAATTCCTCGGCTGCACAAGTCACTGGCTCAAGGCGAATCGATTCCCTTGAGCAGCGACAACTTTCTTTCCGCGAGCAATTGTGCGAATAAGAGAGAATCGCCTTGGCAGAGCCTTATGTACTTACTGCGCCTTTGAGTCTGTCGCCACTTGGAGCAACTCGCTTTACAAACAATAACTGCTAGACTTCACGAACTTCGATTATGTAAATTTTTCCAGAAAGTCCGGCTATTTCCCAAGTTTCACCAAATGTGAACGTTGAATTGTTATTTTCTCTCACTCCTTTCGAGTTTTATTAATACTTTTCATGAACTTCAACAACTTTTCCTTACTTTCTCGGTTCCCAAAGTTTACTCGTTCCACCGAACGCGTAACTATCCCTAACTCTATTATCTAAGCCCTGGAACTTCTATTGCAGTTTGGTAATCAGAGAGCGAGAGCTCGCGTTTCAGGCGCAGAGTAAAAATCGGCCAATTAGAAAATCGAATTCGCCACGTGTCCAGGCTCCAATTGACCCCATTAGTTGCGCCGTTCCCTTCGTTAGGCCCGCCGGGTTAGCAAACATTCCGCGCGCCCGTTCGCCCCGAACACGCTTTTTCATCTCATCAGGTGGGAAAAAAGCGGCGCCGCAGCCGCTCGAGAATTAGATATTCGACTCGGACTCCGAAGACACGCGTCGAGCCGCACACATTCTCTTTAGCGCGGTAGACTGCTGTCGTCGTTAATTTTGCGCGGCTTCATTTAGCACCGTGAAAGCGCTCAGCCTCTTTTCCACCGTCCTCCGCAATCTCCTCTTCATTCGGAGCAGTTTTTCACTTTTCCGCAGCAAATCCACGGAACAGCCGTGAAAACGATCTTCTCCCTCGCGGGTCGTCCCGAGGAATTCCTTGCTCAAACGCACCTAGAATCGATTGGCTTGGAAAGGTTCTTTCCTAATCGGCATAGTTCCAAATGCAAATCGGCGCTCTCTCCGCGACTGCGGATATATCGCTTGAAACGAGTGTCGCGCGGGAAGCATCGCTTATTGATCAGCTGGTCGACGCTTGACCGTCCTCGTAAACACGTAACCTTCGACCTTTGCGATTCCGAGGAGCTCCTTTACCCCGTTCGATCTGCGTGTCTGCCAGCTCCAGCCAGACGGACACACACATGCGCTCTCCGCCCGCCGGGCCGCCACTCTTTCTCTTTCCCTCTGCTCCTGCGTCCGATACATCTCCGCAAGGGACGGGGCTCGGGGGATTTCTAAGAAGCGTCCCCGGCGAAAGGGCACCAACAATAAGACCAACCCAAGAATCCCGCGAGTCACGAGGCTCGCGCCGTCATTGCGTAATAATAATCGATATAATGATCGAGATGTCGTTGATCCGATCATTATCGTGGAGGGTAAAGCTGCCTGCCGATGAAATAAGTGTGCAAGGAGAGCCTCGAAAGGAGGCCGTGATTGATACGCCGGCGGTTTTCTTATCTGACCGGATAGCATACCGTTATCACGACACCAATGCTGGCACGCGCCACGCGCTAATCGAACGTGGCGAAAGAAAAGTGGCTATTCCTACATTTTTCCTGACGGTAGGAATTTCTAATTAGTACTGTACGCGGTCGGCTAGCAACTAAGACGATCGTACAGGCAGAATTACATGTCATTCCGAGAGGGCGCATAATCTAAGTTGACTCGAGCCAGCGATTAGTAGCAACTGAAATGATCACCTTTGGATAATTGGGAAAACATCAGGCTCGCAGGAGGCTAAATTGAGCTCGGCAAAAGTGAAAAGTAGAAGGGAAAGTCTGGCCAGGAACCGTGCCAGGAAGTGTTAAATATTCTGTTTACGAAGGTAGAGATTGGGACTTTCAATCTGATTAAATGCGCCTGAGAATCTAGAACACTAGTGTGTGCATTAAGAAAATGTTGCGTAAGAATGAGAGTGATAAGACTGGGGATATTTAATTGGCAGGTTCGATGCTGGACATGATGGATATCTCGACCTGGCGGAACTCAAGCGGATGATGGAGGTTTTGGGAGCACCGCAGACGCATCTCGGCCTGAAAGCCATGATCCAAGAGGTCGACGAGGATCGAGATGGCCAGATCTCTTTCCGAGAGGTTTGTTCTCTATTTCCAAGGGTAATTACGAGGATGGGAAAGCTTCGGGGGAACTAGGAAATGAAAACTGACTTAAAATCATAATGAGAAAGTGCAGAGATTATGAGGAAACCCGCGGATGCATTAGCTCGCTAATAACATCAAAATTGCTCGAATGACGAGTTTGTCTTCGCTCGAACTCTTGTAATATTCATGAACTCCAAAGATAGACGAACGTTCTTCCTTCATCAGAATCCAGTACGATTCATCGATCTGACTACTTGATTAAAAGAAGACCACTGTCCATATTAGCACTAACCATAGGAATTCTTGGACTCGGAAGATTACTGAGTCATTTCCGAATCCGAAAATTGTATTCGCAACAGGTGGGACGTACTCATGAATTAATCATAATCGAGCACCAAATAAAAGGATTTCGAACACGTGCAAAATGTTACGCGATCAAAACATTTCGACTCTGTTGTAAACACAGTCGCAATAAACCATTTTGGCAATATCTCTCGAGCCCACTTCAATTCAATATCAAAGTCAAACTATTGGCTTTTAATCCTGCAGACTGGTTGCCCTATATTTTTATTTACTTCGATTAACGTTGACCTCCGCTCCTGTCCTTTACCCACTTGGTCGATGTGCTAGAACACGTGCGTCACTAACAAGTACTCTTAAAAATAACTCATTAAAAATAGATCCTGAGAAGATGCAGTGCAATGAGCCTTGCCTTGACTGTCATGGACCCTTCCATGTTTCCAAACAATATCCATGCGTGCGATCGGCTCCTCTTAACAATCGCTTAGCTCGAATGACTGGGGCTACCGAGAACCGGCGGCAGCACAAATCCGTGCGTGAGTTAAAGTAAACCGAGATTGGCTTTTTACGGGAATTCGACGAACGCACCTATAAAGCTCGGGCCAGAGCTCGTAAATATATCGTTCGACAGCCTAACACCTCTCGAATGCGGTTGAAAGGCTGTTTTTATCTCAGACTGATACGGACAACGCGTGGGACCCACGTGTAATTCGGTAAAAATAGTCTACCCCATGGGATGCCGCGGGCCGCCGGCCCCCTGAAACCCTAGCCAACCTTGATGGACCTTGCGAAGCCCTTTAAATCTTTTTTCTCCGATCCAATCCACGGATTTTAATTAAATCTCGATGGGAATTCTCGCTCGCACGGCATTTCGTTAAACGTTAAAGAGGAACGCACAGAGGCGAGTAATGAAACTTGAAACCCTTTATATAAAATCGCATAAAGAACTCCTGCCATTCTAACGTTACTCAGAGGAAATTCAAAACCTGGCTCGCTGAAACTGTGTTCCCGCGCGAACGCATTTTCCCTGGATTTATATTACTCCTCGAAATGTTTAAACATCCTGCTGGAAAGTAGGATTTGTTCGTGCTGGCCTTTGCGATTGAAAAGTTAACATTGGCCGAGAATGAGTAATTGAATGATTGTTCTGCACACCCTTTGGTGGCTCCCGCCTGTCTAAATAAGCTCGGGCTGACTCACGCGCGGGCATGATGAACATAATACGGCCGGAAAGGGTTCGCGGGGCACGCAAATGGCGAACGGTGTTTATGCGCGTCTAGCTTGTGGGGGGTAAAGCAATGAGATTCTATTTCGGTGGAGAGTTTATAACGCACTGACTCCATTCCCCTCGACACCCCGGGACGCGGTCATTAAATTGGGGGAAGGCATGACTCATTGCTATCTACACTGCAGACACCTCTGTGCTTCGTGTTCCCACCCGCACTTCTACCAAACGGCTGCAAACTCTTTTTCATTCAAGCCGGAAATTAATAGTGGAAGATGACTTTAGTTCCCCAAAACCCAAAAAATGAACTTCAGAACATTTGAGTTCACTATTAGTAAAGCTAAAGTAAATAAACGTGATATTAAACTTTCCAAGTGACACGTTTTGATTAAACTTTTACTTTCAACAATAGAATTGAAAGTTATAAAAAATCGAGGGTTCGCCGTTGCGTATTCAGAGCGAGGACTTTCGCCGCTGGTGCAACCACCGAGGAAAACGATGCGCGAATGCAAACAAGCCGGAGTCATCGCGATTGCCTCCGATGCTCACGTATACATCACGCGTGCCTCACGATTCCCCGGGTGTATCTCGACTTGCCATCAGAAAATCGAAGACAGAAGCTCCTTGACTTGACAAAGGCTGGAAGTACGCGGCGCGATCTCGCATCCACGTCACGTCGGTCTCTATGACTAAATATGTAACTCTCCTTTTTCCTCGAATCAGTCATACTACACTCCCTTACACGTGTCGCCTTCCTGTCACCAAACGAGAAACCTTGTGATTAGAATGCCTAGAATGCGACACAAACGAGACGCCGCCAAGACACAAAACCCAAGGAAGATTAAAAAGAGCGCAAGTCCTTTCATCGAAGCTCTACCAAAAACATATTCCCGTCTCGAATCAAGTGATTCTCCGCTAAAAGGCAGGCGACCTTCCGCGAGAGTAAAAGAACCCCAGCAAACTTAACAGAGTTAGACCTCCAGACTGAAGATTCGATTAGGCCGAGAATTAGATTCATCCTCGCTCGTCTGCTCGCTTTACGCCTAGCGGCGCGACCACTTCTAATTAGAGTGTCATTAAGCGAAGGAAGCAGGCATTACCGCTCGACCGAACTGCGCGATCTTACTGACGATGGTGCGAGTGATTCGCGCATATCCGCGGCTCGTTTACCCACCGTGAATCGCCGTGATTCATCGTCCACGATACAAGCAAAGCCACTCTCTCTCTCTCTCCCTCTACCCCTGCGACCACAGCCCGAGTGACCGGCGGTCACCGAGCTCGCTTTTATATTCACCTTCCTCTTACTCATCGTTTTGATCGATAGGAATTACCGGCTAATGCGTGTACACGTCTTTCTTCATTGTTCAACGTGCGTCCCCGCCCCCTCTCTCTCTCTCTCTCTCACGCTGCTCTCTCCTACTTGTCAGCCGAATGCGACACGGAAATTCCAATCTGCCCGATTAACTTTGCCCCGAGACAAAGCACCGCCCGCGATTCTCCACGCTGGCGAGCAATGGCACGTAAACGGCCCGATTTTTCCCGTACTTGGTCAATGTGACAGATAATTGGCTGGGAATTCCAAGTATCAGCTATGTTCGTAAAATCCCACTGGAGCTCAGCTCGTTCCGTGTCTGAAAAACAATTGTAAGAGTGACCGTCTATACGTGATTAGACTGTTAATGGGGAAAGAGGGTGAAGAATGAAAGTAAAGGTGTGAATGGGTTTTTAGATGGGACGGGCAAAACTAAAGACTGGTTTTAGTGGAAAAGGAAGGAGACTAGTGGCGGCGCGATCATTCAACTCTGCCAGAAATAGGCTGCCTGCGAAACTCCATTAATATTGTCTGCTTCGGGGGATATCGTTGATCACTTTTCATTACGTGGTTCGGCGACCTGCTGCGAAGAACTGCTACCTGATTTATCAATACTAAAGCTCCGGAGCTTTAATTCAACGATTCCATAAATAACCGACTACCGCAACACACTAATAAGTCTCAAAGCATTAGAAACTTGTCACAAAACTATTTGATGTTTGATCTAACCATTCTAACCGGAAGAATGGTTCTCGAAATTTGCATGCCAGTTGCAACTGGTACCGAGAGCTTGCGGAAGCTCGTGGCATTTGATACTAGGATTGCCGGGAAAGTTCAAAGGGTCGAGGTTGTTAGAGGTAGAATGGAATGGGCGCGTAAGTGGAAAGGCGGTGGCATGTCTGGCGTAAAGACGGCAACAAGCAAGAGCGCTTAATCGAGCGATCTTATCTCTCGCTCCGAGCAACGCACACACGATTTCCGGCTTGTTACAGTTTCTACTGATCTACCGCAAGGCACGTGCGGGCGAATTGGAGCAGGATTCTGGCTTGGGTCAGCTCGCCCGGCTCACGGAAGTCGACGTCGACGAGGTGGGAGTCACCGGTGCCAAGCACTTCTTCGAAGCTAAGGTAGCTACCAACACCCCTTTACCCCAAGGCCCGGTCGTGTCGTTCCCGGCGACCCGCTGGCCGAGTTAAAGGGAGTAGAGTCAAAGAGTCAAGCAAGCGCGATGCTTTACAGATCGAGCAACTGCGGAAGGCGAGCAAGTTCGAGGACGAGATCCGCATGGAGCAGGAGGAGCGCAAGAGGGAAGAGGAGGAGCGAGCAACGAGGCGAGCGCAGTTCAGGCAGAAAGCCGCTATTTTCAGCAACAATTGAGTCTAGAATAAATGCCGGCGGAGTAGCTCGAAGCCCCTTTTCACACGTCGCTGGCACTGAGCAACGACTGCTGCCCGCCGCCGATCGACTTTCAAATTGACCGGGTGCGCGCTGCCGCGTGGAAAGCGATCGCCGCCGATATTGCGGCCCTCGGAAATCGCGATCGGTCCCCCCCCCCCGCCCCCGCCGCTCTCTCACTCTTATATCCTCCACACGTTTCTCTAAAGATGCAGTTGGACAGATTATCCTCTGTCCTTTCTAGTTGCCGCGCACCGCCCTCGCCGCTTCTCCTTTTTTTCGTTGGCCGCAATTAGCTACTGGTTTCGCAGAGACAGAGCGTGGAATTCGGCCGAAACGCCGGCCGGATGAATCGCGCTAATTTATATTCACTAGGAACGAGGACTCGATGTCGCTGGGAGCTTTCTCTCCGGTTTAGCCCGCTCCTTTTCCTCGGCGCGGGTGAAACCCATCCGTGTCTCCGGATGTATGTACTAATGTAGTGTGCGGGGCGAGACAGCCCGGGAGGAATCGGAGAAGATCGATTGCGATTTCTCATATGGTAATGTCTGCGTCGCGATCGAACAACTACTGCTCGAGGAAACGGAATATCGTTCTAGACTTTAAGAAAACCGCCGCGATTCTACGTTTTTCGGCTGGCAATTGGATAGCTAGAAGCTGTTGAGAAATTCGAGAATTCTATTAGAGAAACCTGTTGTATTTGAAGCATTTATCGGCGAGAAGCGCAGCTTCAACCCTTGTTCGAGCGGTGACGTTTGTGCACTTGGTCGTTGCCAACGAGTCTTATGTGGAGCTTCGTTTGAGGAGGAGGTGGCGCTCGAATGCGACGAATATTTTACTACTAAGACAATAGGACAGTGTAATGCGATGTAACTAGACCGCTCGATGAAAACGCACGACTGATACACACGTAAGGTACACTTAAGCACGTTATAAATATATATGTGTATGTTAGTTTATCGGCCTGTCGCCAGTACAAGTCCCGCGCGCGCGCCACTGTCACACGCTTTCACAGATTGGCGCGGAAAATAGATAGTTATGTTTGATAAGGAATTCGAACCAGCTGTGCTGGGATACTTTCAGTGAAACCTAACGATTCCAATTTTATCAGAATGCATAATTAAGAGTCGATTCTTCGCCAAATGTTACGCAATCATCTCGCAGTTAGCTGAGAAGCTTTTACATAACAGGACGATATGAATTTTATTTAATGACAGAGAATGAACCGGTGCACTTTCTGTTTGAGCGAAAGAATGCTCGGCAATCCGTGATGCCTACACATGCAGTACGTGAAAGTGTGTGACAAAAGCTTCGCTCGAGCAACGTAATCCTTCATTGACTCTACATGGATTGATCAGAAATCTTGGTTCAACAAGCGATTTCATAGGAATCGTACTGATGAAATGCGAACAATGACTCGCGCCCGGTTGTTCACGCATTCGTAGCCGTGCATTTAAACTCGTATGTAAATATTAAGGATCGTTTACCCGATACTAACACAATTTGTTAAAACTGTAGAGTGTAAATAAGAGTTCGTCCGCTTTTCTTTTAAGTCTTTTCTACGTTACTCGACTCGCGCGCCCCTCAAATTCAGTAATGGTACACTCTAGGCGTTGTGATATGTAAAGCGCGCGCGATTCTACGAGTTGATGTAAAATAAAGTATTGTTTGTAAAAGTAACACTTGAGTGTTCGTCTTTTGTTCAATTCGGATTGCTGGTGATTGTTTACTTACGTATAAAGGCTTTGATTGGAGGTGCTCCTATTGTAGCGCCGCGATACCCGAAAACACATCCGGTCGGAATGGAATTAATGACGGATCAGGTTACTTGAAGCACCAAATCCGCACAACAGTATACCTACCGAGCACTGTACCACGAAGGAGGTTGACTAGCGCACTCTGGTGGCCGCAGCCTCGCCGAGCAGCAGGTGCTACGGTTTGCTGACTGCGCTCTATCCATACTGCGTGGATCAAAGCCTGATGCCTATCATGCCTATCAACTTAGCATGTTCTTCATACCTGTGTACATGATTTCATAAATACAATTTGCTACAAATTTGGCCACACAGGTAACTCATCTATATTTGCCTGATAATTTTTCGTGCTTTGTCTGTGACGTAGTTGTGTATATATTGCGGGTATTTGATGCCTCATATACAGGCAGTCACTGCAACGGCGCAACTTCTCGCTTCTCTTGAGCTTTGCTTTGTCTGGCTTTGTCCGACGACACGTGGTCGCGTGACTCATATTTACCAACACTTATGCATTTGAGGCAACCCCGGTGATTCTGAGGTCATCGGAAAGCCTGGCGCTGTTGGGCAGGCCTCAACAGAGAGCTGTCGGTGCACGACAGTATGTAGTGCAGTGCCAAGGTGTGTAAACGATGAAAAGCAAGAAAAGTATACCATAATTGGAGTCAGGATGCAATGGAAATCCAGCTGACACGAAACCTTTTCATATGATATATGTATAAAGACAATGCATATAATATAGACCAAGAATATGTCGGTAGTCGGTATGTAATTATTTATATTCTATACAAGTCAAATAGACACCAACGAGATTCTTGACCTTTATCTATAATCTATCAGATTGGACGCTGGATATAAACACACTATTGCCAGTGTGATTGCAACTGATTGCAATTGATTGCAATTACCACTATCACTGCCGCTATCATTGGGCGTTGACGCGTGAAGGTATTATATATAAGAAATGAATCAAGATGGATCGAAAAGACCGTGAAAGGATTGACAGTTGTTGCGACACTGTCGTTAGGCATTTAAATTTGGTCGCTCTTTGGCCAAAATTATTAGAACACAAAGTCTTCAACCGAGACGATGTGAACATTCCAGGATGGACGGTAAGTCTGTAGTGTCCGAGTATGCGATTGGAGCAAGATTCGCAATGATGGATTTTGTTTTTATTTAGAAAAGTCTGAGTGATCCGGAGACAATACGCGATGTCTTTTTGACCGTAAAGACACGCGGACCCTCTGCGTTTCAATCATTAATATTCAGCTTGAGGGAAACCGAGCAGGAAAGCTTGGCGGATCTGCTGGAAGGCCGTAAAGTTGAATTCGAGTTAAATCGAGAATCCCAAAAGCAGAATAAAACTCGTGACAAGGAAAGACAAAAGATGGAAGTGCGAACCGAAGGGGGTAATCGTGACGTAAACAATGCTGAAGAAACAAATGGGTATTGCTGCATATAGAGACCTTTGTTGTTTTTTTTTATTGTAATTCTACTCTGTCCTGGCATGTATGAATCTACTTTTCTGTAAAAGAAATGAAACCGGCACACCAGGCGCAGCAGACTCGTTCTTCCATTACATTCAACATGCGGATGAACCGCTGAAGATCCGAGTGCGAAAGGCCACTGAATTTTTGGATGGTCCTGCCTTCAAAAACGTCCAGCGATATCCGATGCGGAGTAAGCCGCGCGGACTAGTTTTAATCATCACTAATATACACTATAGGTATTCAGAAGAGCCTCCAAGAATTTCTGCACAGCACGACCACACAAATTTGACTATCCTATTTGAACAGATGGGATTTCAAGTAAAGAGCTATAAAGATTTGACTGGACAAGTAAGAGTTTGATGATGAATGTTACAATTAATATACAATGCAAGCTTCAAGATTATGTTCTTGTTCCATAGGAGCTGATGAATCGAATAAAGGAGTTCTCCGAATGTGAAGAGTTGCGCAAAGTCGATTCTTGTTTCGTAATTATCAGTTGTCACGGGCATATAAATAAGGAAACTGAATTAACAGAAATACTAGGCATAGACTATCATACATTAGAGACGGGACCAATCTTCAGGACAGTTTTATGTAGGGAAGTAACGGACTGTTTCAAGGCTGAGACATGCCATCACCTCGCAGAGAAACCAAAAATATTCATCTTTCAAATGTGTAGGTCTGTAAGCCCTTTATACCTGACACAAATGCAATAACAAGGTACACAAAGAGTTATAACTTGATTCATTTCGACATGACTGAATCCAGGGGCAAGGAGAAACAGAAGTCTATTGCTTCTCCAAGAACCACGACAGATACGTGCAATTTTTACGACCCGCTATTGCCTGTAGCACAATCAGGTTTTATAAAGCCTACCAAAATGTCAGTGAGGAATTACGCAGATATGTTAGTCGCCCATGCAACCATACCTGGGCACGTCGCATTCCGTGATGGAGTTACTGGTAGCTGGTTCATACAAATTCTTTGTGAAGTCTTTATGAACTATGCATGCACAACTCATATTCAAGACCTGCTAAATATGGTAAGTCAGGCAATCATATAGTTTCGTATTCTTGATAAAGCCTTTCTCACACAAATTCTCCTTACTAACACAGGTGGACGAGCGACTAAACACTGTGAGAACCATCGACGAAGAATGTCAAACGTTGGAGATAAGATCGATGGGTTTTAATAAGCATTGTTACATGCACCCAGGTCTTTTCGATGAAGCCTCGTGAATTTTCGAATTTGGAGTCACCACTGACTGAACAACAAAAAATCGACGATCACTTAACAACGATGTTTGTATATTGCTGCTTAATAATGGGGACGCTGTTTCCTTAAAACTGCCATAAGATCGTTTTGTCTAGATTTATAGTACTTCTAATGAAAAATGTTCTTACAACCCTAATTACAAGTGGTACACCAACCACCACGTATAAAGTAACTGAATCTAATTTCGTTAATCTGCCCTTCCAAGAAAACGTGAGATTATAAAGTAAAGTTCGGCAGTTTACTTCTAGAGCAAGACTGCTGAAAGTAGAATTCACGGAAAACGAGGACTCAATACGGGTGAAGGATAGTCATGGAGTGTAGGAAGAAGTTTCTACTTGGCAGCTGTTTCGCTCGCGCGGTGGAGTCGCGAAAGAAAGTGCGCGAGCTACTGGCCGGAATTTTGGGAGAGAAGTTAGTGTATAAGGGGAAATAGATAAGTGTCAAACGCGCGACAAATTGCGATAACACAAGGAGAAAAGGAATGCCTGTACTTTTGCCTGTCAAGGGGCAAAAAATGGAAATAATAGTAATAACGCGTTCTACAGATCTAAGACTGTAGGTGAACATAGAAGCAACTGTTTGCATGTTTTGCCATTTCGCTTGGTGCAGGCTAAGTACTGGTATAATTATACGTGGCAAGCGCGGTTAGTGATAAGTGAGTTAACGCGATCGTATCAATAGATCGGATGATACTGCTACTCGAGCATAGGTTTATTCTTCTTTCCCATAAAAAAACGCTGGCTTCAATCCGCTCTGACGACTTGGCGCCAATCTCTTTTGTTACCATCAATTACCTCTGCATCAGGTGAAAGATTATCCGAAAGAATACATAATTAGTATAAAGATTGCGCGTTCGACGAGCGTGGCTTTTTGATCTTCTCCAGATTTTTGATAACGAGGTCGTGCAAGGAGCAGTACCGGTTCCGCACTTCACACATTATCAGCCACAAGCTCACGTATTCCTTCTCGTCCAGTTCTTGAATCGCTCTTCTGTAGTCGCTTATGTGTGGATATTTTGCTACCTTACTAATGATCTTTCCTCTGGATATGAAGTACCTGCAAAGCAATGATAAGAGTCGGAATAACTTGCCGAACGTAACAGAGGGGAGCTGTCTACTTTTCTTCTTTCTCTTTTACCTTGAGATCTGGTCGAAAAATGCAGCAGCCTCACTTTCAACAGATTGTATCTCAGCAAGTGTATCCTCCTGGATCGAGACTCCAAAATTATTACCGTCCTCGATTTTTGGAATTAAGTAGGAGACCCACATTTTTAGCTGAAATCACAGTGGAAATTAATTGCTTGGATCAACATCTTTTTGTTCATTGAATGCTACCTCAGTAGCTTGAGGTTGAAAACATACCAAATTGGAGTCTTCCAGGAGCTGCCGAATGTAGGGCTTCACTATATGAATAAGATCGCATAATTGCTTGTTGCACGGTATTGGACCGTTTGGCAATATCATCACTTTGGTTCCACTTGTGTCTTCAACATTGTTCTCGGTCTTCGGTCTCTTATTGATTGGCCCATCTTCGGAATGATTAAGTATTATTGGATCTGGAATGGGTACATTAAGATCTTGATGGACATCCGATAGTTTTCGGTTGCAAAATCCTGGTGTCTCGAGTAATTCATTTAGCTTGACGATCTTCTCAGGAAATCCTTTCAATAACAGATGTTCAGCCTGGGGAAGAAGGAACATGGTAAGTGAAATAATTTCGTTGTTTGTTTTGAGTTTTTTCTCTTTGCAAAAGCACAACAAGAAGAACAGGACAATCAGTCTTGTTTCAACAATGAGAGAATGATTACCTTAGTTTTTAAGGAATCCTTATACTCTTGAACCTGCAAGACAAACTTCAAGGGTAAGTAAAATTTAAGTATGTTGAACATTTGCAAAGGGTCAATGATATTGAGTATAATTGCATAAATATAACCATGTATCGCAATCAGATATTTAAAAGGCAGCTCCGACCCCAAAAACATAAGGCTTAGCCCCACGAATATGCTATGTTCTTTCATTGAAAAGTGATCATTCCACAGATAATAAAAGGTACCAATTGAACAATCGTTTATCAATGAAGGAACAGACATGTATGAATGGATCAGGATACCTGAACTTCAAGATCATTAACAAGTTGCAAGTTGATATGAAAAAGCTCACTCATCAGAAGCATTCTATAATAAAGCAATCACTCACATACATACATAGAAAATGAAAAGTGCAGAAGGTCAAGTTATAAATGAAGACCCGCTTGCTGTTTGCCCAAATCATGAAACAGCCAGATGAGGGAAAGCCTCATGAAACAACGCGTCAGGATCACTAGGGAATAACAAGGACCGAAAGCTATGTAAAGCCCGAGTCGCGCAATGCCGGCGGAGTGCAACGACTAACCTAGGCACTTGCACATTCCGCTTGTCAATTAGGCAAGGAGACTTTCGCACAGCCGCATTCCCATCACTGATCGCGATACAAATACTCGCAATTCCTTGGCTTACCTTCTGTGCTGTACTCTCAGCCATTATACGGTTTGCAAAAAATAAGTTTACAAAATATAATCAGAATCAGACTGCTTCTGTGCCTCTTTGTTGGTAACGTCCAACTTCAAACAGGAAGTCGGACGGCGCACACCAACGCGGTCACTTTGAGCTCATATATGTATGGCGGCCTCGGGCGTCCGAGAGAGACGGCGACAGAGGGCAGGCCAACCGACTCGACCGTCGACTGCGAGAGACCGAGGGCAGGCCAGCCAACTTCACCGTCGACCGCGAGAGACCGACGGCAGGCCAGCCAACTTCACCGCCGACGTGACGTCGGCCACGCTAGCGCGGCGGCCGGCGAGACCAGTTCGAATCTTACCAGCCGATCGATCGCCTCGCCGCGCTCGTCGATCATCGACGCCGCCTGTAAACCTAATCGCTAACGGTCTTGACAATAAACGTAATTAGGTGAAACATCTCGCGTCTTTTCTGCCCTACTCGGCCTAACCATCTCACCCGTGCGTCCGTTGGAGTGGCCAGAGACTAACCGTCTCTGCCAACACCTCGCGCGCGCCTCGACCGGAACCCTCGACGTTCCGGCCCGGTATATGCCGCGTCCGAGGCCGAAGCCACAAATGGTGACCCCGACGTGATTTGCAGCACGATACGCGAAGAATCGGCGATCGCTCGACCACCCGTTCTCGACCGCTAGCGTCCGCGAAAACCACGTGCTCGGGACCGGAAGAACGTTATCAAGCCGCCATCTTCCCGCAACACCTTCGCCGGTCAACTACCCTCAAAAATGCCGCTAAATAGGACACCGCCGACCGGCGAGCAGGACCCCGCCGGCGAAGACCAACAGCACGAGGACGACCAACCGATCAGCCTTTCCGACGACGGGCTCGCCGCCCCCCGCGGCCCGCGCTACTCCGATCCGGGGTTTCTCGCGCTCGACGCCGCCAGCATGGCCCCCAGGATCCAGCTATCGGATTTCTGGAAAGACGCAGCCGACTCGTGGTTCAAGCAAGCCTCACTCTTTTTCGCCGTCAGCCGAGTGACCTCCGACGCTTCCAAACTCGCGTACCTCGCGACGCGACTCGACAAGGAGGCTTTCTTGCATATTGCTGACCTTGTCGACGACAACAGCCGCGGCGACCGTTACGCCGAAGCAAAAAACCGCTTAATCGCCGCGTACGAAGAGAGCGAGGACGTGAAGCTACGACGAGCGCTGCGCTCAAGTAGCATGGAGGGACAAAAGCCGACGCTAATCCTGCGCTCGATCCGCTCTCTGGTCGGCCCCGCGACTCCGGACCGCATCGTCCGAACCTTACTACTTGAGGCCCTACCGGAGGATACGCGACGACTCCTCCTCATCGCCGAGCCAAATGACTCCGAATCCGTCGCCAAGATAGCCGACCGCCTGCAGGATGAGAGGAGGTGGTCGGCGAACGTGACGGCGACCCGCGAGTCGCACGCCGACGCGTGGCGCGAACCCCCGGAACTCGCCGGGATTACCCTCCGCCCGTCCACCCGCGAGTTCCTGCAGAGAGAAGTCGGAAGACTCGTCGAAAGGACGCTCGCAAGGGAGGGCGGCCCCTCGAATTCGAACGCGCGATACGCCAGGGAAACACCGGCGGCTGCCGGAAGCGGCCTGTGTTTCTACCATGCGACTTTCGGGCAGCGAGCCCGACAGTGCCGAGCACCGTGCACCTGGCCGAGCCGAGAATCTGCACCACCCGCCGCGCCGCAGTACACCGCGTCAACGGTCGAAACGGCGGGAAACCAAAACGGCGACCTGGCGTAAAGGAGGCGACGCCAGGCCCGCCAACGACGACGCAACGTCTCTGCATCACCGACCACGCAACTAAAAGCCGGTTCCTCATCGACACTGGAGCCGACATCTCGATCCTGCCGATACACGACGCACCGGGCGTCTCCGCACCGCTGGGCGCGCTGGCGAACATCCGACTCCAAGCCGCGAACGGAACACCCATCGCCGTCTACGGAGCACGCAGGTTGAGTCTCGACCTAGGGCTCGGCCGACGATACCCGTGGACGTTTGCCGTAGCCGCCGTCCAAGGGCCGATACTCGGAGCCGACTTTCTCCGACACCACCGACTCCTGGTGGACCTCGCGCAGCGGCGGCTCATCGACCCGCAAGCCAAAGCGTGCACCGCCGTCGCGGCTACCAGCTCGAGCCAGCCCACCATCACTGTCGTCCGCCGCGACCCGATCGCCGAACGCTGGCTACGCGAATACGCGCAGGTGACACAACCAGCCGCGCCGCGAGGACCGCGACACAGCGTGCAACACCACATTATCACCAAGGGAACACCGACGTCCGAACGTGCGCGCCGACTCACCGGCGACCGGCTCGCCGCCGCGAAAGCCGCGTTCGACGAGATGCTCCGACAAGGAATTTGTTGCCCATCGAACGGCCCCTGGGCTAGCCCGCTACACCTAGTGAAAAAGGCGAACGGGCAGTGGCGTGCGTGTGGTGACTACCGCCGACTAAACAGTGTGACCGTGCCGGACAAATACCCGTTACCGCGACTCGCAGACTTTACGTACAGACTGCGCGGCTCGGTAATCTTCACAACCCTCGACTTACACCGCGCCTACTACCAGGTACCCGTCGCCCCGGAGGACCGACCGAAAACCGCCGTGATCACGCCGTTCGGTCTTTTTGAATTCAAAGTGATGACGTTCGGACTCTGCAACGCCGCGCAGACGTTCCAGCGACTAATGGATTCAATCCTCCGCGATCTCGACTTTTGCCACGTGTACCTGGACGACGTGCTTATAGCATCCGCGAACGCGATCGAGCACGAACAACACGTGAAGACTGTGTTACGACGGCTCGTCGAAAACGGGCTGTCAATCAACGAAGAAAAATGCGTCTTCGCGCAACCACGCGTCCGCTACCTCGGCTACACCGTGGACTCCCACGGAATCGCACCGCTAGCCGAACGCGCGACCGCGATCCGCGAATACCCGCGCCCGCGAACAATCACCGAGCTCCGACGTTTCCTAGGCATGTGGAACTTCTACCGCGAACACATGCCTAACGCGTCACACACACAAGCGCCGCTCGTCGAAATGACGATCAGCAACAAAAAGAACGACAAGACACCACTCGTATGGAACTCGGCAACCGAACAGGCGTTCCAGGACTGCAAGGACCGCCTCGACAGAGCCGTCACCCTGGCGTACCCGCGAAACGACGCCACGATGGTACTCCGCTGCGACGCCTCAGACGTCGCCGTCGGCGCGGCCCTCGACCAGACCGTCGACGGACAGTCCCAACCGCTGGGATTCTTCTCGCAAAAGCTGGATAAGACCGAGAGGCGGTACAGTACGTACGACCGCGAACTCTTGGCCATATTCCGCGCGATTCGCCACTTTCGGCACCTCCTCGAAGGACGAGAATTGATCGTAGTCACGGATCATAAACCCTTGACCCACGCGCTCAACCAACCGTCCGACAAAGCGAGCCCGCGACAGCAGAATCACCTGCAGTATATCAGCGAGTTCACGACGAGAATCGAGTATACAAAAGGAGCGGACAACGTGGTCCCCGATGCGCTCTCACGCATCGAGGAAATCCAACTCCCGACGATCGTCTCGACACAAGACATCGCCAACGAACAGAAGAACGATGCGGAGCTGCAACACATCCTGGAGTCCCCGAACACGCCGCTGCAACTCCGAAAACTCTGCGTCGACGACTCCGAAACGGCGATCTACTGCGACGTCTCGACGCAAGTAATCCGCCCGTATATCCCGCAGTCGCTCCGACACCAAGTATTTCGCGCGGTGCATAACCTCGCACACCCCAGCGGCCGTACGACCAAGCAGCTGATCGCGCAGCGATTCGTGTGGCCCAGAATGTGTAAAGACATCCGACAACGCGCCCGGGAGTGTTTACAGTGCCAGCGGAATAAAATCCACCGACACACGCGAAACGCGCCGCAAAGCATCGAAGTGCCGAACGAGCGTTTCAAACACATCCACCTGGACATCGTCATCATGCCACAGCTCCGAGGATATCGTTACTGCCTAACAATGATCGACCGCTACACCCGATGGCCCGAAGCCGTGCCGCTCAAAGACGTCACAGCCGAAACAGTAGTCCACGCACTGTTCGAAGGTTGGATAAGCCGTTTCGGAGCGCCGGCAACGATCACCACCGACCGAGGCATGCAATTTGAATCGCGCCTCTTCGACGGCGTCGCCAAAATGCTCGGATGCAACCGCATCCGGACAACGGCCTACCACCCCGCCTCGAACGGGATGATAGAGCGATGGCACCGGTCGTTCAAAACGGCACTAAGATGCGCTGACACCGACGATTGGATCGCCGCCATGCCCACCGCGCTGCTCGGCCTACGCACGAGCATCAAGGAGGACATAGGCGCCAGCGCAGCCGAACTAACCTACGGGACGACACTCCGACTCCCAGGCGAATATTTCATCGACGAACCATCGGCGGTAGAGCATAACCTCTTCCTCCAGAGGCTTCGCCGAAAGATTCGAGACCTGCGGCCAACGCGCGCCTCCAACCATCAACGCCCGCGCCCATTCCGACACCCGCGACTGGACGACTGCACGCACGTTTTCGTCCGCGCCCAAGACATCCGAAAGCCATTGGAAGCGCCCTACCGTGGGCCATACAGGGTGATCCAAAGGCTGACGGAGCAGACGTTCCAAATCCAACTTGACGACGGACCGTCCGTGATCTCGACCGAAAGACTTAAACCCGCCTTCCTCGAAACCCCTCCCGACCCAGCACCCAATCCGTCTGTTTCAGGCACAACATCGGCCGCCATCAACCAGGTTACATTCGCGGACGCGCTCAAGCGGCGTCCGCTCTGGGGGGGCCCCTATGGCGGCCTCGGGCGTCCGAGAGAGACGGCGACAGAGGGCAGGCCAACCGACTCGACCGTCGACTGCGAGAGACCGAGGGCAGGCCAGCCAACTTCACCGTCGACCGCGAGAGACCGACGGCAGGCCAGCCAACTTCACCGCCGACGTGACGTCGGCCACGCTAGCGCGGCGGCCGGCGAGACCAGTTCGAATCTTACCAGCCGATCGATCGCCTCGCCGCGCTCGTCGATCATCGACGCCGCCTGTAAACCTAATCGCTAACGGTCTTGACAATAAACGTAATTAGGTGAAACATCTCGCGTCTTTTCTGCCCTACTCGGCCTAACCATCTCACCCGTGCGTCCGTTGGAGTGGCCAGAGACTAACCGTCTCTGCCAACACCTCGCGCGCGCCTCGACCGGAACCCTCGACGTTCCGGCCCGGTATATGCCGCGTCCGAGGCCGAAGCCACATATGTGTGCGACATGTTCATACTGCAAAGTCGGGCGAAACTCGATTCTCGACAGCATATACATTATTAAAGGTGCAAATTCATGGGACGCTAGGTTTGCACGTTGTCGCCACTTTCAACAGTAGCGCGCAAAACTCCAATCAAGAGTTACGAACCAAGAGAAAATGGAACGTCTGATTGGACGACAATTTGCACATGAGTATACCTTTGACAGCTGCTCCGGTATTAAGGCGCCACTTGCAAGTGTCTTTAAACGATACCCTCGAAGCCAGCGTTCCCATGAATTGACACGATTTTGTAAAAGCTTACTGGCAAAATTAAGGAACATACGTATATGTTCAAAACATGTTTATTCTCCTGCTGCCGCACTCGTAAAACAGTACCAATAAATAATATCTACAATGCTCACTACATACCAGGCTCATTCGAATTACATGCACACCAATATCAATTTATTCAGATTCAATGTTGGTAAATACTTTATTTAGCGCTGATGATGAATAGAGACTATGGAGAGAGAGAGAGAATATGCGATTCGAAGAGCTAATTTTAAGAAAGAAGTGTTGTGAAGATTAAAAGCTGTTACGTCCCAATTCAGCATTGATACAGTGAATTTCATTCAAGTAGGTGGAAAGAAAGTCCAAATGGTCGAAATTCGACGTGTAAGACGGCATAGTTAATGACAATGAACTTAATGATGGTTATTCTTACAACAGTGTTTCCTTATATAAATATATATATATGTATATATGTTTAAGTTTATGTATATCTATGGGTCTGTGAACTAAACAGGGCTAGGTGAGCTTCTTTGCTTTTTGATAGAGTGTATCGACGACTTTGCCCATGCTATGTACCGTGTCCAGTGCGATCTCGTAGGTTTTGTCGCGAGGCGCATCTTCGAAGACAATTAGAACTCCCTCGCCCTGGTCGAGGACTCCGCGTAACTTCTTGTCCAGAATCATTTGGGAAAGCTTTTTCTCTACTTGCGCCAAAGGCAACGATATGCAGGACGCAATGTGGCCCACCTGAAATAAGAAGGGAAAGCATTTGATAGAATCCTCGAAAACTAATTACTTGCTTCATTACGGATTGCAAAGCAGTATTGGTTTACCTGGACGCGGGAGTAGGGTTCGACCAATCGACAGAGATTCTGCTCCAACATCGCATCGTAGAGAGAGCCGAGGTGAGCACGCACAATCACGTCGTCTTCCAATTCTTCGCGGAAGTTCTTTACGGCAGTCTGGAAATCGGCGAGCGAACGTTTGTGACTTGCTTTCGCGACCGCACGCATTGCGTCCAAATCACGGCCTGAGTATTTCACAGTCAATTTGCCGGACATGATCGATTGTACATCTTCCGGGGTGCGCAGCATAATTTTCGACAACAGCATGTACTTGAGCGCTGTCAGAGCTTTTGGACTGTCGACGCTATCGTAGCTAAAAATATATGCGGGTCAACATGAATCATCGAATAGGCGAATGACGCAAAAAATACAGGAAAGTATGTTTTAACCCAGAATGATCTCCCGAATAAAACAGCTAATTCAATTTACCCTTCAAATGCTTCGTAGAAGTAAGAATATGCAGTTTTAAAATCGCGCTCATCCGCAGCATGCAAGATACCAGATTGCAGATCAAGCGCAGCTTGCATCTTGGGTGGACAGTAGATAGCATTGGCAGTGGTTCTGGCACTGGTCAGGGCAGCTCTTGCTTTCGCCAGATTACTCAAGGCATGGTACGTTTTACTCTCGAGCAATTGAACCTCTACTAACAACTGTTTATCATCCAACTTTTTAAGTTCCTTCAGCAACACTGAACCTAACTGTAGTGCTTCGCTAAACATCCCGGTGTCAAAGTACAATGCTATCAGACGTGCCTCCAGCGATTGTCTCAGGAACGTTCTGCGCTCCTCCTTTGCCCATTCAATGCATTCCTTGCATAATTGTACCTAGAAGAATAATCGTAATGGATGATTAGTGAGTGTATGTTG
Source organism: Crossocerus cetratus (assembly GCA_963675795.1). NCBI lineage: Eukaryota > Metazoa > Arthropoda > Insecta > Hymenoptera > Crabronidae > Crossocerus > Crossocerus cetratus. The sequence continues at coordinate 10,971,965 of OY776669.1, forward strand.
CAGCAGTGGAGGCTGATGAAAAACTTACTTCTATTCCAATTCCAGCTTCGAGATCTAAGAAAAAGTCTACGAGTGAGCGTACAAGCTTAGCAGCTTTGGCTTTGCTGATCAAGCTGAGAAAGGGTCTGGTTGCTTTTATCAATTCGGCGAGTTCCTTTGCTTTGCCCTCCTTTTTATAGAGCTCCCCCAGGTGCAGAATACCCTGCTCCTTAACCCTAATGCTCTCTTCATCGTCCTCGGTAAGGCCGATACTTGGGTCGGAAACGATTTCATTTAACAAGGATATTCCCTCACTGCGATTAGTCATTGAGACGGCTTGCGCCCGTTCGAACAACATTGCACCGGCCATCTCTGCCGCTTTGCCTTTCTTTTCACTTTGGAATTTCGTTGAGATTGCGTTGCTCCAGAACTGAGATTTGATGCTTGCGGGCTCTGCTTTTTGTTGGTAGGATCGTCGCTCTTGCACTTCCTCGGTTCAACAGTTCGTAAATTTACTCACTCGGCGGGTGATTTCTCGAGTTTTCTATCGCGCCCTTAACATACACTTCGAACTCGCTCTCTGTCTCGCTGCTGTGATCTTTGTCAATTTCTCCACTCCTCTTCGCTTGATCCCCGGAACCACAAAACTCGTGTCATCGTGCTACGTGAGTCAAGTTCACTCAAGTTCAGTCGACTCATATCGAGTTAGATCAAAGATTGGCCACTCTTTTCGCTAGCGGCAGGTGTGTTCGTTCGTGTGTGAGCTCGTCCGCTCTCTTCGTTCGTTCGTATTTCGTTCATTCGTTCTTTTCTTCTCGCTTTTCCTCGCGTCGCGCGCGCGCCCCACCTCGTCCCCTCATTGTTCCTCATTGTTCCTCATCACACAAGCTTGTGCGAGTCGCGCAAGACTCAAACTCCCCTAGCCTCATTTCTCCATTTTCCCCCGATATTCCTTCCAGAATATAAACCTAAGTTTAAATGTATTTAATTTGAGAATATAAATAGAGACTGGTATCCGTCTCGAGCTATGCATTTCTTTATTTACTTCAATATATCTAAGTTTATAACGGTAATCAATTCGAAATTCAAACCGCGGTCGGTTGAGGTGTGATGGCGTGATGTTTTGTGATTGTGATTCTTGAATATGAATTTCTGTCAAAGGGAGAAAAGAAAGAACTCATGTATTATACGCATCGAAGTGGAGTCGGGTCCGTTATAATGCCATTTGCAGTAATTTGAATGGATTCTCTCTAATCTATTGCACGCGACGGCTTCTCTTAATTAAGGATTCCTCGTTCCTTCAATGCAGGACGAAATGCGTGAGAGGTTTTCAGGAATCCAAATAAAGTCTAGTCTATCGTTTCAGATAGCTTTATACCTGAATGTATTGCTATACCCGCTGTGGTTCATCATCATGATTATCAGTTTGGATGCAAAAGTACACATAATATCCAATGTTTATTTGAATAGCGTACTAAACTGCATATTTAACATTCAACCGATCGCCGAAACGAGACCTTTCAAGGAAACAGTATCTAATTGGCAAAATTGCCTATTTCTTGCAATCAAGTATAATCGGTTAAATGTTAAATTTCATCTGCAATTCTGCCTTTACTTGCTGTATTGATGCTATTAGCTTATAATTATGGTTCTTTCAGTTCTATCGGTTGACAGTAATCTATAAGGTACTAACAGTATCTGTATTTACAATACTTTCTGTGTTAGAAGCTGGAAGATTGTACTTAGGATACCAAGGAAATTTAGCTGGAAAGGTGAGACCCCGTACATTGTGCAGATGTGTATTCATATCCATGTGTATACATTGTATATTTATTTTACCACATTATGTGTTGTACGTTAATTGTTGAGTATTGCATTCATTGAACAATAGTCTGGTTTCAGCAGATTCCTGAACTGGCTGGCTTCTGGCTAATTTCCACATTGATACACCTTCCACTGGAACTATTTTTCCTCCTTGATGGTGGCACTTTACCAGCGCTTGAAGAAATTCTGGCTAATACGTGCATAGTAGCTTTACTTGTGTGGGAAATAGTAGCGGGAACAGTTGCTTTGAAGAATTTTGCCAAAACAAGAGCCAAAGTCTTTTATTTGTCAGAGGTGTACGGGCTTGGTGGGGAGTCAGCTCGAAGATGAAAGAGTGTCCTAATAGAAATACGTATGCCTATCGCGTTGGGGTACCAGTTTTGTGTAGCGTCACTCTATCCTGCCCTACATTTCCATTTCTAAGAAACGTAAGTACCCTGCTCAGAATTTTCCTAAGTGTCCTTTGTCTCCTAAAGTTATGCTACAGTTGGGTCCTCCAGATTGTTCTCTTGATAGAACTCTTGAATGGCTTGCACATTCTTACGCAAATTGACTAGATACGATTCCATTTCCTTCAAAAGCGCGTCGTCCTCGATACTTTGCCCATCGGCGAGAGCTTGTAGAAGTTGTGTGCGTGCGGGTACCGCTCGTGATAGTAGCTATCGAGAGAAAATTCGATTTTAACTACTGTTGCCTTCAGGAATCAAGAATTTCCGAACATACTCAACTGATGAGATGTTTAAACTTACGCCAAATAATTGTTGCGCCACCCAACCGTGGTAGGGTTCTAGCGCATTTTTGTACGCGATTCGTAAACTTGCAACCAAATCTTCTGTTGGCGAGCCTGACTTGTGATCCTCGACAATATTTTCGAAAAATAGCAATATCATATGTAGAGCCCTGAAATGCATTCTTGTTATTGATTGGTTCAAACAGACGGAAGTAGACAAGGGTAGGCATAGCGTGTGAGGTAGTGGATGACAGAGATGAAGGGGAAAAATTATAAATAGGAGAGTAGAGACGAAAGCGAGATGGCAGCGGCGCTGATTGTATATGTATGTATAACAAATCGCGTACACATCTTGTCAATACCTTGTCAACCACATCAAGGCATCAGTGGCCACGAGTTTATTGCCTCCAGTTACGGTCGCTACTTCCAATAGGATCATGTCTTGAAGTGTGGCATTTTTCTCTTTGTCCATTGCAAGCCGGCTATTCAGTTTCTGCGATTGAAACGCCAGCCGTTAGGAGAGCCGAGTAGTAGCATTAACCGTTTAAAGTTGGACGATGACTTACATTAATGTTTCCTTGCATATCATACCTAACAGGAGCGAATATTTTGCCAAGTTTCTCTACAAGTACATAATGTATGAGTAGACCACTACGTTCAAATGAGTTTTCGTAAGTGCGATAATTATTACACTATCCATTCGCAATTACCCACCGACTATTCGTACAACTTCGCTAGCTGCTGATAGGAATTCGCCAGTTGCTATTTTGTCGGCGATCACTTCAGGAAAGTGAACGCGAGTTACGACTCCGTTTTGGCTCGCAGCTAATGTGTCAGGGTCCTTCGTATTCGCGGTTTGCATGGCTGCTACCTAACGATTCCTGATGGCTGGTGGTTACTTCCGATCTACTGTTTCCTCTGGCTGCTTCGACAGTCTCGTATGTGTCTATATTCTATGCACTGGGTGTGTACCAAGCGACTATTATGTCGACTCTCTCTTGATTCGTGACGTTCTTCAAGTATATCCGAGTACGATTAGGCATTAGACTTACGTGGCGCACGCGAACGAAAATGTAGCACCTGCAGCACTGCAACTCGACTGAGCTTTCAGATTCTTGTTACAATTTTAACCTTTACTGCACAGCGTGTGCTTGTACTAGCAGTCGGCAGTGTCTACTATAGGAGACTGCTATCGGCAAAAGTAGGCTTGTGCGATATCATGTATGACATAATTCTATATGTCAACTATCATAAGCACATATCCATATTATCTACTTCCGTAGACGCGGAGAGCGAAAGACGAATGAACGAAGCCTTGACTTTTCTCGATCGGGAGTGGGGAAAGGGTAATTTCAAAGTAAGATCAGACTCGAGTACTTTTCCAAGAAAAGATTTATGCAGGACTCATTTGGTTACTTACATACTTGTACATACATACACTGATTCATTTATGTACACGAATACAATCCCTCATGGATGTATGCCGGCCATATACACGAATTCACGTTTGTATGTGTAGACATGAACGACGCAAGTCCTTTTAACGCAAGACTCTGTCTACAAGTCCTTCTGGTGGCTTCACCGGAGCTTCGTTAGCGATTTCGGCTAGATATATAAATAGATCTAGTGCAGTACCTAAACTCTGTAGACTATATTGTCATCAGCAAGGCGACTCGAACATTTCGGGGCGACGCGTTCCCTTTAAAGCGGGAACTCCTCGTAATTGTACATTAACTCTCACCTAGGTACACAACTCGACGTGATTATAATCGCATAGGTAAACACGCTGGGAATGATCTCTGCTTGTGAGTAGTGACCGACGCTATCTAAGGAATTAAGGTGTAAGGGCAACACTAGGCCACTGCACGGAAGAACGCTTTTTGTCGCCGCCAATTTTTTTTCCCCTTCTTCCCCAGTTCTTTTTTTCGCCGTCTCCCTGATAAAGAAATGACTGGCTGGATCGGTGGTAGGTGCAGTCTCGCGTCTGTAGTGAACTAGAACACTTTATATATAAAAAAAGAGGACTTGACGCTGCGAGTGGCTCTCCGAAGACTTAGGAGGAAACCCGCGCGATCCAGAATCCGGACAATCGTATGGCTACAGACGTGTTCCATACGTACGCGTATATAGTAGCATAGGTGTACAGATATACATACATATGTACGTACATACGAGTAACGAGTAAAGTGATGGGCGCACATGTGCCCCTAGATAAGGCATGCCGGTTTGATTTGTCCACTTTTGATCCGAACGACAGTCGGTTTCGTCGTGCTTTTTCATCTTCGTAAGTTAGGGAAGATCAAGAGTATGTGTTGGATCGGGAGATGTGTAGAAGACAAGGCAGATAGAGACGATTGCACAGGAAGAGTCAGGTGGACCATTTGATTTTCAGGGATGTCGGAGAGGCTGGATATAGGAGAGTGAGGGGCTCTCAGGTCTTGAGGTCTTGAGGTCTTGAGGTCTCAGGAGTCGGTTTGGTTTAGATCGAGCGCGGATAGAGTAAGGATAGATTTCGTTTATTACATTAGAAGGAAGTAGGAAGCGGGTGCTTGAGGAGATTCCCGACAGAATCCTCCGCAACGAGAGTAAGGGTGGCGAGGCAGTGGAGTGGTGCCGGAGGAACCAAAGCTTCGAACGGCGGTCGTGTTCCAGGAAACTGACGGGAGCTCACAACCATACCGCCTGATGTTTCACGGAGTTCAATCACTCGTACTCCATGCCTCGATCGGACGACGTTCCTGTACGAGAAGGAAGAAAATTGCTTACTGTAGAGAGCATGATAGAGAAATATATAATTAGGCAAATAAGATAAACCGTCCCCGGACGGATTTCGCCTTACCTCTTAGCATCAAACGTAATATCGTGGCTATTGTTTTGGCGTCGCCCTGCCGAGTTGTTAGAGAAAGCGGTGGTTGAAATCTCGTAGTTAAACCAAGGGTGATAAGCTAGCAAAGCAGCGCACGACGGAGTCCAGAAGGTCCGATCGGACTGCAGTGGAATGGTTTCGGCTGCAAGCAAGCTTTTCGAGAAGGACCTGTTGAGTTCAGGACTTGCTGGAGCGGAGAGTCGACCTGGTAACTGGGTCTGATTGACAGTAGGAAGCGTAGGCCGGGTAGTTTCCGAAAGCAAACGCCCTCGACGGGAAGGGCTGGACGAAAGGAAGAAAGGTGGCTGTTGGACGGTGACGGTGACACTGAGTGGCCTGGTCAGTGCAACGGTGGTGTGCTGGGGGTCCCTTTTCACCGGGTTACGATTGCAGTCGATGCCGCCGCCGCCAACGAATACCCTGTCGACATAATCGAAACCGCGTCCCATGATCCCATCACGACTGTGTCCGAGATCGAAGGTATGGCCGAGTTCGTGGAGAACCGAGCCAAGAGTAGTGGCGAGGCAGCCGCCGTGAGTGCCGCGGTAATTGCTGTCGTCCATCAACTGCTCGGTGTCCACTAGGGTGGTATCTAGAAATCTCGATAGAACTTGAGCCATGCAAGTGGGCCAAGTATGAAGACAGGCCGAGCCAAAGAGTGCCAAGCCTCCGCCGCCAAGTGCAGCGTGTGCTTGGGTTCTGGCAAGTGTGTCTTCGTGCGTACGAGGGTTCGGGGCGCCCCGGTATCTCGTACAGGAGAGAAACGCCAAATACTTGCGATCTTTCGAGGCGAGTGGCCCGCTCATCAATTCCCTCGCGATCAATTCCCAGAGTTCCCGCTGTTTCATCGCTCGAGCTTTGTCCACGTGTAGCATACTGTGCATCACCAGACACTCCGGCCCATCGAGGTCTCGCTCCAATTGAAAGGTCTTCCTACCATAGCCTGCTTCCTTGAGCTTCTCAGCCGTAAGGGTTTGCAGTAAACGCGCGCCCAGTCCGATTCTAGTCGCTGCGCTCTCCGGCGAACGATCTTCGCCTCGCGGACCCTGGAAGTATCCATCGTGACCAGCGCAGATCACGTAGACCGGCGTCACTCGCAATCTCGTCCCTCTAGGCTCGTAGATTAGCGCCAGTCTTTTCTTCACCCCTCCCGCTTCGAGTTCCAGCTTGTTCGGACCTCGGACTAGTTCGATCAGGGCGCGGAACTCTCCACCGATCACAGGCCACTCGGAATTTGTGTTCCTCTGGCTAGTGCAGTTTCGGTTTCGTATGTGTATGAAACCGCACATCACCGGAGCTCGGCCCCGAACTAATACTATGCTATAGTGTAGTCTCTCGCCATCGTCCACGTTTAACACTGTTATACTCTCAGGATTTCCATTGCGCATCGCGTTATTTCGCACATCCTCCTTTACATTTCGCCGGTATAATAGCTCCTCCTCTTCCACTTGTCCACGTCCGCGTCTCTCTGTCTCTCTTTCACCATGCACAGTTTTCTGACAGTTGTTCTGGCAGAATTCTTGTCCCAGCGTTCCTTGTAATGTTACATGTCGTTGATCGTTAACGGATTGTCGGTATTCGAATCGTTGTTGTTCTTGATTGTGATGATTCTGCTGTTGCTGCTGCTGTTGCTGCTGCCGGTCCGGCATTTCTCCTTTGATTTGATCGCTTCACTTGGTAACTGAGTCGGTTGTTGGTTGGGAGTCTTGTCAACAAGTACCTAGGCATCAGGTAACTATCATCAACTTAAGGCTACGTCTTTCCTTCGCTGACTATCACTTAGTTCTCATTAAGCAAGCAGCTGAGTCGAAGACTAATAAAAGTAGAGGAGAGTCTTTCACGAGTTCCCTCAGTTTTGTTTATACGACTGTACTACTATTATTCTTCTAGGTTCTACGGACTGCACTGACTATACTGTAGGCGGCTAAAGCGACAGACATCCAGAGCACACCGATTCGAATACCCGCGTCGTTCACTCAATGCTTCGATCATTCCAGGACGTGCTGCAACCTCGCGGGACCACTGGACAACTCTCTAAATAGCTTTGCGACTCTTCATTCTTCGATTCGTGCTCCTGCCATTCGTGCATCGTGCTATTAATGGACGCGTGACAAGCTCGGAGTAAAATAGGATTGCTGGAGGATCGGTGACAAAGAAAAAGTCGCCAAGATCGCCAAGGCTCTCGCGTCCCGGGCTATTCCGTCTACGTAGTGTGCATGGGCGCCATAACTATAGGTATACGTAAAATGCACCAAAGCCAGATGAAAGTTTGACATACCATAAGGACAGGTCGAGGGAAGAATAGGTTTTAGCAAGAGGCCGCAGTATTTCGCAACAAGACTCTAGGAGCTGGTATCGGCAGGTGCACATGCGAACAGGATTCCTAAGAACACGTGCTGCGCGTGGATGCAAGTGAGAAGTCGGCTTTCGTTCGGGGGGGAATTGTGTTCGGCTGACTAGGAAGAAGCCTTTCTACTTGACAGGGTACCGGCAACTTACCACTTTCTAAGTAGGGTACTGCGAGGAAAGGATGCAGCGCTAAAAGAAGGGCGCGTTCAGCCGACTCGGGCTAAGGTGTGCATGTGCATGCGTCGAGGGATAGAAAGAGAGAAAGGACTGTGGCGCCGAGGCCGAGTCTTCGGAGGTTGGTGGGTTGCAGTACTACGGCGCGGCGTCGTCGTTGTGGCGCATGCAGCATTAGCATCCATACCCGCACCCACATCCGCACCCACGCCTACACCCGCACCCGAACCCGCACTCGTACCCGCATCCGCACCACTACTACCATCGCCACACTTCTCTCCTATGCCAATGCAGCGCTCAACCCTTCTCAACCACTTAGTCGATAGCACTCATCCTCATTTCTTCTACTAACTCTGCTGGATGTCACTCCCTTCCAATTTAGCGCACTTCCCACGATTCCTCGCGTTTCTTTCGGTTGTCACTTCTCTCGGTAAAGTCAGAGACCCTCTCTCCGATGTTTTCCTTGCACGATGCTCCGCTCACTTCTGAACCCCTAAGGCTTCGCAAGTGTGAAAGAAAAGGATTGTTAGATATGTTTTCGATCAACTGCCAAAGCATTGGCTGGTAGAGCTGTGTCGTAATACCGAAAGCTACGTCACCTGCGCAAATCCACTTTGGCTTGCGGTTTCAAAGTTGTAACAGAGGGTCTGTTAACAGGGTCGCATGGTCAAGGGAAATGCGCGCGGATCCATGTCCGCGCTGCGATTCTTCGCGACGACGATGAAAGCTAGGGAAAGCGGCGTGCACATGTCAGTGTGTCGATGTAAGCTCTTTCCTTCTCTACGGTTTGCGGGGGATTGTACCGGTGGCCAAGAGCCGTTTCCTCTCCACGTCGGAGCTGGATCGCGTACTAACCCGCAGGGGTGGCTAGCACGGAGGCCGTCGGCGTCGCCGACGCCGACGCCGACGCCGTCCAGTTTCCCACCGCCGCCGACGCCAGTACCGACGACCTTCAGTGCTGGCTGAGTTAAACCGATCGATAGGTACCCTTCAATAAGAACGCTATGCGTTTGCTTATCCGCAGTAGAACAGCCAATTGGTTCAATTTGTTTGTTCCCTCGAGGGAAGAGGCCTGGATTTTCCACTTTGAAAATTATCAACCCAACAAGTGTACATACAATGCATCTTTCAATACGGTGCACTTGCAAGCACTTAGCAACAAATGTAACGATTTTGTTAACTTCTTTTTATGCTTTCGCGATGGAATAGCTATTGAAAGAGAATCACGACCGAATCGGTTGTTTTGCCTGTATGTAGTAGCATGGCGTATAGTCTCATGATACAGACTCATTTGTCTTGCGGTGAACGAGCGATCGATTGGAGCGTGCACGTGGATTGTAAATACTTACTTAGATGCTGCAGAAGAACAAGGGTAATTTGCGAAGCATTGCTGCCAGGAGGTCTCTATATGCAGGCGGACTCGTGAGCCGATGTCGATACTAGCAATGTGTCAAGGGCACTTTGACATTACGGTATAATCACCCTTGGTACCAGGCTACCCGTCATAGCCTCACTGTTATTCCATTCTATCGAGATACATGTGTTTCTTTCTTTCAAATGCAACTCTCACGCGAGCACATGCGCCACTGTGTGCAATTACCCGTGCCATTTTTACAATTCCGCGACTAGTGGAATTCGCAAGCGCGATTTTCCCAAAGATTAAATCCTGTATAATAAAAGAGAGGGAAAGGATTGGGCGAGGAAAAGGGAAAGGGGAAGAGGGGGCTGTAATGGAAAAGGGAAAGGAAAAGGGAACGAAAAGGGAAAGGGTGAAGGGTAACATGGAACGGCTGAGAGATGAGTAAGTAAGCAGACGAGTACTTGCTTACATATTTCTTGGCGCGGGGTTAGCGACCGTGAAAGTGCTCCCTTGTGAAAGTAGATCGAGAGTTTTTCAAAATCGTTGTGACGATTGCGTGCGCTCTCAAGCGGCCTACTTACTGACCGGTCGTTGCACTGAAGCATCATTTCCTCAGTCTTCTCACCTTCGGCTGCCCTCGAAGGAAGCGAGTACATTCTGAAGGAAAGTACAACTCTTCGACTCTCTCGGAGAAACAACTCACTCGCACAATCAGTCAGCTAATTCTCCGGCGATGGAATTTCCTTTTTCTCGACACCTGCTTCTTGGCTCGCACACTAGTTTCTTTCGCGTTATGGCATTTCTCAGTTAACAATCTTGCCGATTTGATCGGGCCCTCATTATAAATCTTGTCCATCTTGGACATTTCTCTTATTATCTACATTTATGACTAATTCTAAGTTAGACTGGGATATAAATTGTGAGATTACTAAAATAAGACTTAAGTAATGCAATGATAGAATAGCCGGAAAGCCGAACGGCGCCTGGGAAAGATTTATTTTATTACCAGTAATTAAACTGATTAGTTTTATGTCCGAAGATGAATCCAGTTGGATCACTGTCCGACACCCGAAAACAGATTACCCGATTTTATGAAAATCGTTAGGGCCATGTTCAAGATAAAGTTTACAACATAAGTGTTCATTTATTAGTCTGGGATAAGGTGGAGTAAGTGTGAGAGAAAAGAGAGTCATCCCTTATCACAGAAAATAAGTTGTTTCCCGCATGACTAATGCAGATAACGAAGCTAGACGGGCGATCGGAGAAAAGCCCTCACCAGTTTTTCTAGACGAAACTCCGAGGTGGGCACATGTGTTGAAATTGTCTTTTCTCAAATAAACCTACATTCCGGCGCTCGAATCGAATCGAGCCTCCTAACAGTAAAAAGTAGACATCAATCGAAACAGGTTGATAGGGTAGGTGTACTACATGTATTATGGGTTGTCAGCCTCTCGTGGCAGCGCTCTCTTTCGATTTGGTGAGAGTGAGCAACCATAAGGAAGTCATAGTCTCTATATGTAAAGCAAAGGAGCACGGGAGCACGGGAGCACGGGAGCATGGCGAGAGTAGGCCAATGCCAGTGTCACTGGCACGAGACTAGTTCGTACTCCTCTAACGAGAGCTATCTCTTACTTGCATTAAGAGAAAATCCAGCTCGCAACTTATATTACAACGCGGCCCACTGCGATTTACTCTCGCAAGCGTTACGCTACGCGCCCGGTTGAGAGTAGAAATCTCGAGAGTGCCTCTTGCAAAACATAATAACAAAACAGAAGCGAACGAGGACGTTAGCAGATATCATCGAGAGCTGCTCTCGAGAATTTTACTCTCAAACGGATCCACTCCTTTGCACTGGACGCTCTCAGTCCTCAACTTTTTCTCTCCCACCATTTTTTATGCTCCACATGTCATTTTTTATTGCGGAATTGTGTAGTTACGCGCGCGAGGATTCCAGCGAATTATCCTGCGTGCCCGGTTGAGAGTACAAATCTGGAGAGCAGATGTTACGAAAGACTAATAAAGCAGGAACAGAGAAGAAATATCATCGAGATTTCTACCCTCGTGGGAATCGTTAAATTCTTACACCCACGCAGGATATTATGGGAGAAGTTGCTCGTCAACGTACCCCCAGAAAGTTGAAAGTCTCTTTGAAAGCCAAAGCTTCAATGGGACAGAGAGAGGAAGAGAGAAACGCGCGTTGTCCGATGCATTTGAATTATGTCGCTCATTGCCACCGGCCGGTAATAATAAATATTCAACTGACAATGAGAAGGTAACCCGCTAGTGTCAGAGACGAGCGGGAAGGATTGGAGTTAGAAAATGAAGGAAAACTCGAGAATCCTGCTGATCTTCTCAGTCTCAACGACCCCGGCCCCGGCCCCGGCCCATTTAGTTCATTGTCAGAGCTCTGCGGCTTGCTCTCTACATGTATACATAATTAGTGACATATCAGGTTATGACATTGTCACTGCTAACCATTTCCAGAATGCAGCCGCATTTATTTTTTCACTCGCAAGTGCAAGTTGCATGTGTACTAAATAGTCGGAAAGAAGCTGTTTAGGGGGGTGGAAGTACTGTTTGTGGCTGGTTTTTCATTTATTCTGATATGATAAGTATTTGTAGATTAGTTTTCTTATAATTATGACCCTGTCTTAGCGCGCATCATGTTGGTATCATTGTGTAATATTTTTTATTTTCGCATTTGTAAAGTTATCAACAATTTTATTAATTGCTAAATTCAGTTTACAAGAACTTGTGGTCCACTCGAATATACAAATAAAGATTTTAAATGTACGGTGTAATTTTTGAGTAAACTGATAAAAGGTTCAGGTTTGTATGTCTCTTTAATTTTCAAGCGAATTACCATTTGAATGTTACGGAAATGCTTAAAGTAGTCCGAAATGGTAGACCGACTCTATTTCTTTCTAGTTGACAGTTTGCTTACGATTCGTTAACGGTAGGTTGGTAGAGGGAGAGCGAGATCGAGCGACATGAATCGAGAAGCATTTGGTCGGAGCACGGCCTGGTCGGAGGAAGAAAACGTCTCGGCTGGTCTACCTTTCTAGAATTTGATATCAGAAAGGCATGTAGCAACACTGCTACATGGTTTTGAAATGTTTTTGTCATTGAGTTGTGGCACGTACCGACGATGAAGAAATGCGCTCGCTCTCTTCCCTTCTGCGAAGAAAGATGTTTCGAGCAGATCTCTCCACCGAGGCTAAACAATTTGAATTTGGCTGAAAGGTGCATCGTATGTTAGATTTTAAGAAGGAACCACTGACATAAGTTGCCTGTTCCAGGTTGGCAAAAATTAATGCGAAATCGGCAAATGTCAGAGATGGCTCGTCTCGTAAGATCCGTTGCAAGCGAGAATGATGATTTAGTTAAGAATTCCGCGCCGAGTTCGAAATAAGTCGAGAGGACCTGCCACTAATGTCCTTGACACGTTGAAAGCGAGATTCTGCTCGCACGTGCTAACTTTAATGGCTTACGCAATCAATAGGTAGGAGGTGTAGGACTACGCATGCAGAAAAGAAATGAAATGAGACGAGACGAAGAGGAAGGGAAGAATCGGCATTCGTTTGCCGACTGATACTTATTTACCTATGCATCTCATCGATCTATGCCTTTGTCTATGTCTATTGTATGTATGCCAGGAATGATAGTCCAGTTATTCGAACTTATAGAAATTGGCAGCGAAAGAAAGTTGCTAAACATTGATTTGTCTTAATCTAAGATCAACTGGGTCTGCGAGTGCTTTAAAGGAAACTGGCCATTTCACTGAGTGGAGACTCGCATATTCACACGAGTTAGCTTCGCCCCACATGATTGATTGCGTAAAGCGGGCGAGAGCGGATTTCGAAGCGAGCGAATTGACAAGAGGAGAAAAAGAATGAAGGAGGCAAGAAAAGTGCGCGATATGTGTACTACATATAAGGGTGAATCGATGGCAAATACATAACTTACAGATTCTTTTTTTAATCGTCTGGTTAAGCGGGCGATCGCGATTGCTGGCGCGGTGGCAACTCGTCGTCGCCTTGACCGAGATGAGATGAACTCGATCGGTTGGTGTGTGTGCATAAGAAAATGAAAAAAGCAGACCTAAAATCGAATCGGCGCTGGCGCCGCGATTCGAGAGCTCGAGAGAGCTCTCGAGCTCTGCTCTCCTTGGAACTTTCTTCTAATGATCTCCCCCGATTCCGCTAAACTGAAATCGCCCTCATCCGCCTCCGGACGAATCTCCTCTCCTCGCTAATTCGGCCTGAGACGGATTTTCCCAGATTGATATTCCGCCGGCTGCTTTCGCAATAGCGACGAAACAGGTTTGACAGAGATTGCAGGTTGTTTACTTTCGGCGGGCGGGCGTCTTGACTAATTTGCACGCGGTGGCTCTATGGGTTTCGGGCTTCGGAGCGGCCAGTGGGCTCATCGCGTTCGTGCACCGCTGCCTCTTTCACAAGTTCCCAATAAATCCTGGACAACGGATCTTCGGGATGGCTCCACTGATAATTACGAAAAGGCCTCGCGGGCGTGAAAGCGACGCGACACCGTCATAGGAACCACCCCGCCACCTTTATAATCGCGCATCCGCAGATCGCTTAGATTCTCATCATCTAGTTATCCCGCGCGAGCTTGTTTTATACCCGATTTTCTAAACCTCTTCCGCTCGAGAGGAAAGTACACTTTCCGGATGCAAGAAGTGTAAGTCGGACGAGTAACTGGGCCAGCTGGGCAGAGGGGAAAAGGGGAAAAGGGGAGAGCGAAATGTTAGCAGATTAAAATGAACTAATGGACTGGTGTACTATTAAACTAGTCGGAAGAAAGTTGACAAACAGTTTGGTATCAAGAGAAGCCTCCAAGAGTGGGAGATTCGAGGAAACAAAATAGTAGAACGCAGAGGCCTCTTCTCGGTGAATCGAGTGCTCTCTAAAGTTCCGAGGGTTTTCTTCCAAAATCTTGGGATGGAGGAAAGGGAAAGTGGTATGTCAAGGTTGTCCACGCGATTGCCGACTCTCTTCGCTCGCCGATTACACGGGGGTTATTTCGGCCCACTCATCAGCATGCCATTTCGGAAAGCCAAAAAGTGGGCTAGCGCCAAACCAACTGTTGGATTCGTCTCCTCCATTCTGATGTGCGACTCGAAGCAGAGCGTGGATGGAAATCTGATGCGAGCTGGCCAGTGTGTTGTTGAGGAGCTCGGACGATCCCTTCGATAACTGCTGGATATTAAAACGAATCTAACATAAAACCATTATAAGGTCACTCCTAATAGGAATGTGGCCGATAAGGTAATTACTTGATGGGTACATGCCCATATAAAATCTTAGTTTTCGCTACTTGTCGGCTCCCACCCCTTAAACCTCTGCTACCCTTCAAAGCCCACCCTCTGGAACTTAATATTCCTTGACTCAGACTCAAGTACAGACAGTCCCAAACATACTTAACGCTTTGATGGTTAAACTTGCGAATTTGTTCATACTTTCGCCATACCTTGCTAGAAATGCTGTGCAATTTTGAATAAAATATGCTAAAATGCATCAAAATTCAAATGAAAAATTCATTATTGCATTTATTCACGAGACGAGGACGTAAGAATAAAAGTGCGTAGGGCAAAGTCGAGTGGCGTTACGTGCTTTCGATCCTGCGCCAAGAGTTTCGAAGAAACTGGCAATGTTATCGCTCGGCATTGACCCCCGCATATCCGCATGCACGTCTGCGCATTCCCAGATTCGCACTGGCGTTCGCGATTCTTCGCACTCGCAATATCGCGCGATGGGAGCGTTCACTCATACCATAATTGTCTAATCACCGAGGGCGCGTGTACTGTACATAAATCATAACTCGAGCGCGTAATTTCCACGATTCCGAGGAAAAGATGCACATGCGTCGGGCCGGGTGGCTCCGAGTGAGCAGTGAACTCTGTCGGCGCGACAGGGCTAACTGTAGTCTTTGAATTTGAGAGTTAGGAATCGCTCGCAGTTGTAATCGAAAGTCATCGACCGTCCGAGGCGGCGTCGAGTTAGAAACGGGTTTCTTTTCGAAATCGATGTAATTTCGGCTGAATGGAAACGAGGCTTGAATCTCTAGGTGTGTATGTACTCGCTACACACGTACGCGATAGGATACGATGCGATAGAGTGTTTCGAAAGAGTTTGGCCTCTTTCGACGATGTGCGGACCAGATCGAAGTTTCGGGGGCTTCCTCGGAGGCCGAAGCTCCTACGGCTTCGTCTCCTCCTTTACGCTACGAATCACACTCGGGCCAATCTCTGCCTCTCGGCTCTTTCGCCGTGGGAATTTTAATATTGCGAGTAAAAGTCGAATTTGGTGAAGGGAAGGTATTTCCGTGGCCTTGCGTGCATCTTGCAGGGATAGTCGTAAGTTCGGAGGCAGCACGCTTTCCATACAGGCTTCTGGCGAATGGGCGGCACAATGGTGGTGCAGGGCGGTGAAATCGGCGGGCAACTCTTTCTCAGCCAAGGAGACCTTCCTTCCCACACGCAGATCGCCGGCGTTTTTGGACACGGGGTGCAAGACTGCCGCGAGGCAATTAAATGTCAGTCGACTCCGCGGGCGGTCAGACTTCTCTTAAAAGAGGAGCTGACATCTCATGGGATTCTAGATTGTACTAACCATTTTTGCAGAAGTTGAAACCAAAGAATCCGGGGAAGCTTGCGGGACGAAAATGGCGATTCGAGGATTAGATTGAGTCAGGTGGGGATTTGTTCGGAAGGGCAGGGTTGATATAAAAGAATTCTGTAAAACTATGACATCGTGAACGGTTTAGGTTTCCGGTTAGTTTGACTGGCGTCCGTCTGGCAGTTTAGCATTTCGAGACAGTAAATTTCTCGGAACAACCGCGAATCGCGGATGATTAATGCTGTTATTGCGGCGACTTCTCGCACATTCGTTCGGATTTGACGAGCTCGCTGCGTCACCGTCGGCGTCGGCGTCGGTCTCGGCGGCGCTTCGCGCTCGCCCGCACTCGGCCCCCATGATCTCGACGGCAGC
Organism: Crossocerus cetratus; assembly: GCA_963675795.1. Classification (NCBI taxonomy): domain Eukaryota; kingdom Metazoa; phylum Arthropoda; class Insecta; order Hymenoptera; family Crabronidae; genus Crossocerus; species Crossocerus cetratus. The sequence continues at coordinate 10,988,257 of OY776669.1, forward strand.
CGACGCGAGAAATCGGTCTGCTCCTGCGAAACCTGACCTGCATGAACGTCTTAAGTGCTGTCGGTTGGCTTGGTAATATTTGGTATTGCCCAGAACGAAACCTTGACTCCGAAACACCGAAACACACATTTTACTTGGAGGGTCTCGGCAAACTCGGCAATCAGAAAGATAATTGCAATGGTGATTGCAAGGAGGTTGCTTCTGGAAATAATGGTAATTCGACAATATTTCCCGCTATATTGGAGAGCTTCGAGCGTTCAGCTCAGGCGTGAAGAACATCATTTACTGCTAGATAGCAATGTACACAACTTCCCTAATTCGTATTCTTATATTGAAAATGGTAATTCCGACACAGAAACATACTTCTAATCTTGCATCTAGTTATTACTCGCAATAGTTCATTTTGATGCAAAAGTATTTGATAAAAATTCAATAAAATAAACTTTTGTAAAAATCCAATACCAAAGTTCTATTTCGCTTAAATTCGGTATACAATTCTATTATCTATCTCCAATAATTCTAAGGATATAACACTTGTTCTCCCTTTTCCCCGAACAAGGGTTCACCTCATCCCTGAGAACTGAACGTTGGTCATTGAAAAAATCTATCTCAAACGATTGTCTAGCTAGAAACTGCTTCTAAATAAAAGAAATCGTCGACATTTCATGTGACTGTGTCAATGTTCCGTGCAACATTTGAATACGCAAAGCGAGGGAAGAAATGTCCCGGGAAGTGCTATACGTAGAGAGCGATTGGTCTAAGTTTACAATTGGGGCCAGGCCGAAGCGTAGGCAAAGGCGAAGGCGAAGATAGGGAAAGCAAACGAAAGCAGAAGAGAGCACGTGGTCATCCTGCTTTCCGGGTGAGTGAAAGAAAAAGCTGTCGGATTGCGCAAGGGATTTAGATGGAGAAGGCGTGCGTGCGTGAGAGCGTGCGCAAGAGATACGTGAGTGCGTGTGTAATGCGTACGTAGTGCGTCCTAGAGTAAGTAACTGCTTGGGGCGGCCATGCCGGAGATGACGATGGGGCAGTTTAGACGCTTAGAGCTCAACGGACGCACATACGTAGGCATACGTAGAGTTCATTCGCTGGCGGTCCAGCCGCTTCTCCAATCCTTTTACTTCGCTTTGGCTTCTGAGCGCGGGAGAAAGAGTTGAGTCAGTTGGAAGGTACTCTTGGAATCAGGTTATAGCCAAGGTTACCAATCGGAGATTACCCAAATACCCAGATACATATGAATTAATCCTCCTGGGCGGCATGGACTGGCGATGGTAGGTCCGGTACGCACTGCTATACATACATATTGAGCTGTAAAAACCCGACCTTTCATAAATGCATAAACTCGATTGCCCAAACTCTTTTTGCCAAGTCTCTTCAGGGCGCAAATATACAATGGACGCCGAATCAAGTCTGACGAGATTTCTCATTCAAACCACTAGAGAATAAGATATACATATTTCATTGGAAGATGAACAATAATAGAGGCACTAAGAGAATGGTTTTGCCAAACCGCGGAAGTAGCAACTAGCTTGCCAAAATTCTTGCCTACTCAACTCATTCTTACATAGATTCCCACATTAAACTCAAGCAGTGGAAAACTGATTTTCAACCCCATTCTTTTAGTGGTCCGACTATAGTTGTAAGGGTGCGAGTATTGCATAGTTGGAGCACACTCGTTCTAACTGGCAATTGCCGTTAAACTCATAATATGAAAAAAAACAATCTATTCACCTCCATTTCCGTCTTATTTTGATTTTCTAGTTTACTAGGAAAAGAATAGGTCAGTCCTTTCGGTTATTTCTACTGTTACACATGTGTACGGTCCTGAGACCGTCACTGATAGGCAGGTTGGGAGGGGAGTGCTCCGTTTACCTGTCCATCCCCCGCAAATTGGCCGCGCGAGGATTCCGGAGCTCGTTAGTCAGGAACGAACTGTCCGAAAACGCACGTCTAAATACCACTCTGAAGGCTTCACGAGGAACAAGAATTTAGGCTACATTGACATAAATCAGTGAACGTGAAGTGACAGTGCCGTTCCGTGGCAATACATACTTGCAGCGTACACGTGTGTAACTAACTATACACATGAGTAGCGGGAGCGGTGAAAGTTGAAGTTGGGATTCCTAGGGCTGACTGCTGGTGGGGTAGCAGATATTAGACGTAAATAGGATGACGCACTTTGGATTCCATGGAGTAATCCCGGCATTTGGGTGATTTTCAGTAAACAACTTTATTTCGAAACCGTGATAAAGTGACTGTTCATGCTGAACAGTGAAAGTTATCATCGTCCTGTGGGGGAAACCCTCGCGGAGAGCAAAGGGATGGTCAGACTTGTTTGCGTAGTTTGGGCATGTCGAGGGCCTTTTCATCCTATGTCTCTAAATCTGTCTTTGAGTAGGCGAGTCATGCGGTGTTCGGGAGCTTGTCTACATAAAGTAAGGGTTATCATCTATAAATATAGTAATTCCACGGTATTGGATTTAAAGGGACATCTTCATTATCCTGAAGATTATTCTGACTTGGTAGCTTCGTCTTGACGTTCTGGGTGACAAACCCTTGGGGAAGGCAAGGGATGATGAAATTGTAAATTGTGCAGTTTGAGCCTTCGTCCTATCTGCCTACATCTCTGACTCTAATTGGTGTTATCAGGCATAAATCTAGTCATCAACCAATAGGGTCAGAGTACGAGAGAGGTGGTCGAATGGTAAGTGCATCGTCACGGGGGTACGTGAAGAAGCTCGCGTATTTGCGAATTCTCCCCGCACTCCCCGACACGAGTAGCCCCCTCATGACCGTGAAGAGAATGAGGAGAATGGAGGAGCAGGTTGAGATAAGAGGATAGGTCGTTGCTCGGGGCTTCCTCGTAGCTGGTGACTCGCGACTTGTGACGTTGCGCGTCGATTGCCACTTCCCGTGATGCTCCTCGCTCTCCTCGCTCTCCTCGCTCGGTGATCTTGGTGTAACCTTGCATGGCACGCCGATGCGTCATGCCGGCGCACCAGCAGCGTCGTCACTGGATGCTTCATCCTCCTGAGTCCCCGGAGCCAAGAGTCCGAAAGCGGGCCCGACTTTGGCACGTCCAACACCACCCGCCACCGGCCACGGACACACACGATTCATTTAGTTCGCCTTCACTTCCTCACTTGCTCACACACTGTCACTTCCTCGACCTCTTCCAGCGGCGACAACGCCTCACCCCTAAGGGTTGCGCGCAACCCTTAAACGTCGTAGTTGGAAGTGATTGGTTCGTTTGATTAGCGTGCAACCCTTATCGATTTCGGGACCTGCAACCAAAACTCGCGGATTTTCTCTGTCACCAGACCTTTTGCTAAAACTGTTCATCAGCATTTCTTTTCGTCGAAATAAATATGTCTGAATTGGAGGGGCACGGCTGTCAGTGTTAATCTTGGGGGTAAAGCGAGAGTGTGTTTACATGTGCATGCGGCCGCACGTGTGTCTCACTCTCTCACTCCTTCTCCCAGACTCTGTCATTTGGTCTTCTCTGAGACTGCAGATTTCGCCAGTATCGAATTTAAAGTTCATTAGCCGGTCATTCGTCTGGATTCATTTTTTCTGTAACTAAACTCCGTTTGATACATCTGCAAGTTTTTGCCTGGGAATTTTCCCACTGGCGCTCTTTAAGAATTGTGCCGGTTTATATGTGCATATATACCGCGGTCATGAGTGACAATGCGAATGACTGAGAGTCTGCTTTTTTTTGTAACCTTTTTTCCAGACTGACTTTTGGCCAGTGACTTATGACATTCGCCGGGAGAAGAGTTGCATCACCCTAAAACATGCCGATAGCAGCAATCTGCGTGACTGGAATCGCTTGTGAGAGTTTCGCAGAAATGTGCCCTTGATCTTTCGGAAGCGACGGCTCCAGGAGTTTTTTCCGTCCGGGTTTATTCTGCATGAGATATTAATTTGCGCGCCATATGTATTGCCGGGGCTGGCTATACGAACTCATTCGCTCATTAACTTGCTGGGTTTCATTCAATCTGTTGGCCACGCCTTTCGCGAGACGAGCCTTCGAGTTGCTCAGACTGTTTGTCTAATATGCAAAGTTGCAATTCCTATCGCCAATTCCATCTATATTTCTAATCCCAAGCCGAATGATAAGAGACAAACAACGCGTTGGACAGGAAAGGCCACGTCCCTGGAATTAAACAGGAATTGAATTATACAATGCGAACAACAAGGAGAATTTTCTATTGGTCTGTCGGTAGCTAGCATATTAACTATGTAGATAGATAGATTGAGAGATAAACACAAAGAGAGAGAGAGAGAGAGAGAGAGAGAGAGAGAAAGGAGGGGAACCAATGAGAGTAGCATAGAAAAAATCAGCTAATATATGTCATCGACAGGGAAATGATAAGGAATGGGACAATCTTTGACTGGAAAACGAGCAGATCTTTTATCTTGTAAACTTTATCTTGAAAATGGGCCTGATTTCGATAAAAATGGTGTAATCTTCCGTTTCTGAGTTGGACTCGACTTTGATACCACTTAAAAAGAACCGGATCCATAGCTAAAAATTCCTAAACAAGCAAAATAAGGAAAATAATTCTTTAGCAAGCGATGCTCGATGTTCGAAGTGGCGAAGCGTAATTCAAGGCATGTTTGCAGGTGGTGGAGTTGTAGATACCTAGCCGGGATAGGTTGCACGTGTGCAAACATGCTTGTACGCACTTAATAAAGGGGGAATCGAAGGAAAGGCAAGTGCGGCTGGTGAGATTGAAAGATTGCAGGTTGGGGTGTGGGGAAGAGGGAGCGAAATTAGTTGGGGGGAGATGAGGGCTACGACCTGTGTTTATGGTATAGCAGTGCGGTATAGCTTATATCGAGAGTGACAGTGATTCTATATCCGTCGCCACGATGACGCAATTGCGATTGGCCTGTCATGGTCGTTCGGCGAGGTGATACCTCTCGCAATCTGAGGTCTTGCTTCCTTTCGATCGCTTCCAATGAAGATCAGAGAAGGCGCGACGGGACGGCAGGCAGTTTCTCGGAAATGGGGATGCCTCTCCTGCGCGTTCGCCCGGCCAAATCCGCGGCTTCCTATGCGATCGCAAAGAGAGTAAAGCGGTTCTCGGCGGGCACCGGAGGACCGAAAGGACGTATTTCGTATGGAAAAGATCAACACTGAGGACGAACGAAGGGCGATCGCTCGGTAGTTTACACGGATTTGCGTCATGCACGCGCGCCGGGGAAAAAAAGGTATCCCCGCATCCAATTTGAATAAGTTAGTTTCGCTGCGTACAATCCGTCCTTAAGAAAAGAACTTTCTTCCTCGGAGGACGGGGATTTTCGCGCAGGAAACTCCCAGGCCGTGCGAGTAGTTGGGTTGGCCGGTGGACGGCCGCGGCCGGCGCGGCCCGCAGTAGTTAGAGACATGTGCAACAGACAGAGTTGAATTGCGTACGCATAAACGTGTATCTACCTGGAGGCATGTTGATCGAGCCGGTCAATGTCCTTTCGCAGGTTCGGACAGTTATGGGCAGAAGGGACGAGTGGCTGCCGCACCGAGTCACTCTCTCATTGCGCTTATGCTTAATCGACGAAGGACGCCACGATTGAGGAAGAGGAGCCACTCGGCCGCTTCTCAAGGGTAGCGCGTGCCTTTTTCTACATGGGCGCTGGACGGAAAAAATGAGGGGGGGAGGGAGGAAAAAGTTGATTTTCCTGGAATGCGTCGGAGGACTGGAGTAGCAATATTTCCTGTTGTCCAGTAGAGAGGGAACGATGGCGCGCGCGTGCTTCGGGCGGAAAGAGAAAGAGAGCGCGCGCCTGTTGGAAGGAACGGGAGAGAGAGAGGGCGAGAAGGACAGGAGCGAGACTGTTGTTGACATTTCGCTGTTATTGCGAGCCAATCTCAAGCAGTCACCCTAGAGGCATTTGTAAATCTTGGTGGCAATGCTCGGTCGTCGGCGTCGTTCCGCGTGTTGCACGATTACTTTCCTCCGAGGCTTAATGTATTGTCTGGTTTGAGGTCGAGGCGATGTACTCACCGAGCGACTCACCCACGTGCTTGGACTCGCACGCGTACGCGTACTTGCTCGGCCGCCTTCACCGGATTTTCCTTTGCTGTTTCCACGAGGTCGGCCACGAGATCGGCCACGAGATCGGAATCGGTCGTCCTCGCTCTCTAACGTTCACTCAAGAAATCCGGAAAATCCAAGGAAGCCTCGCCCTGCCTGCCTCACCTCGATTTTCTCGGAGCTGATTACGTATGTTTCTACGGTGCACGCTCGATACCTTAACTTGCCTGCCAATCGGACAAGTTCGATACAACACTCTCTTTCCCTCGAAATCTCTCAATTCCACCGAAAAATAGAACCACCAATAAATATATATGAATTTCTTCCAAAAAGCAAATAACTTGTTCTATATTTATGCGACTGAGCCAATTATAATATAAAGCGATGAGATTTGTTGGAACTAATAAATGGATTCCTTGATATTGGGGACCATTTTTTCTTATTTTATTTTCATTATCATATCGTTTCCAATAAAGTGCGACTCGGCTGTGTTATTAAAAAGAGTCACTCGAGAATCCCCCGCCGATATTAACTCGCCCTCGCGATATTAAATATGCCGAGGAAAATGGTACCTTGTCACTGGAAAGAATCTCCAGGAGCGAGTAGTGTGCGGTTGGAAGCCACGATTGAATGAGCCTGTCATTAGCAGTGCTCGGCGACAAGTTACAAGAGTTATTCGGCTGCCAGGCTGCAGTGCGTTTGTCACTTTTACTGTTGTTGAGGTCACTCGAGCATTGACCGCTAGCTTGGCTCTGCGATTCCGAGCGATTGGAAGCGGCTGGTTGGACTGTTGGCGAGCCGGGATGAATAACAGGTGGACCCCGAGAGAGAGAAAACGAGAGAGAGAGAGAAAGAGCTATGATCTAATCTAGGGAGATCCTTTGAGGCTCGCTCATCCGACTCTCCTCCAGTGGGAGCTGAGGGCGACGAGAGAGGTGTTGCGAGCATTGTCCAGGATTATTCAAGTTCATATTCGCCTTGGTGCGATTGGGTTACTATCTCCGGCTGGCCGGTAACGATAGAGCGCGGCGGCCTGGCGTGTGTGGCGTGTGTGGCGTGTGTCCCGCCCTAACTCACCGCTGAAATGCCAGAGCTTGAGCGACGCGGACGTGCGACGGGAGACGCGAGACGTGAGACAGAGGAGGTCGTTGACTTTTGGTCGCACAAAACAGTTGGGCGACGCAGAGAGGGAAAGAGGTGATACCGGCTCGTGCTGAAGCGGGTCCTGTTGTTCAATTCGGAATTTTCGGTCAGTCGGCTAAGTCCCTCTTCTCGGCTCTCGGCCGAAAGAAAGGAATGGAATGGAAAGGAAAGGAAACGAAAGGAAAGGAAAGGAAAGGAGAGGCATGGAAAGGCATGGCTAATGCCAAGTTGATATGGTACGAGCCGAGGAAAGGAAAGGAAGGCTAGGGAGGGATGCCAGTATCTATTATTCTAGAATAGAAACATTGCTCGACATCTCTCACCACTTTAAACTACCTCGAGATCATCACCCGTCGATCGCACCGCCGGTAATTGATCGATCTCGCTCCTCTCGCCGCTTCTATTTTTAGCGATTTGAGCTGTTGTCGGAAAGCAGGTCGTGTTTGCAGCATTTATGTCACTTTGCCGGTCATTCACCTCGCTCCTCAGTTCTCGCTCCTTATTAGAGTGAGAGCACGAGCCAGATATTATGGCCTGCAAGACTGCTCGCCGGTGCACTGGTCAGTGTTGATTTTCAGCTGATTTTATTTTCGACGAAACTTTACTGCTGCGCGATGATATCACGTGCATATGCCTTACGGCTCGATCCAGTTTCCAGGGCTGGCTCTCGATTTGCGCGCGCGCGCGAGCGAGCGAACGCGCGAACGCGAGCGGCGCGAGAGAGGCCGGCAATGAGACAATGAGAGGGACAGAGGTATGTAGATCGGGATCGCGCTTACCACGTCAAAGTCATCTAGATGCCGTTATTTTATTCGAGCCTCGCGCACAATGCCCTAATCCGAGCCTTGTTTCATTCTCTTCACCTCCCGGGCCAATCGATTCCTCGCGATTCACCCATTCCGATTACGCTTTTCGATTTCCACCGACGACCTCCCAACGAATCGGGGAACATTGCCTTTTATTTGATTTTATTAGCACAGTCTTACTCAATTGCTACGACTGCTTAACCTTCTCTGTCCCGGCAAGACGCATGTATGTATGTGATTAAGTGGAGTTTAGCCTTTGGGAGACTCCATTTGAGCACATATTTGTGCTCAAACAGAGTTTCGTGAACTTTAAATACAATCGGAGATTCTCTCCAGTGTAGAAAGTGACGGAATGAGAGAGGACAGGGAAAAGAGCGAGAGATGAGAGGATACACACATACAAAGAAAATTTTTGGGAATTGATAAACGCGGGACTGAAAGGGTTAAACACTGGGTCGCCAGATTCTTCGTTGTTCTTGGAACACACGATTTACGTGGGTAGCTGCGCAATAAGGCTTGCTTGTGCAATTGTTTGGGCTCAATCCCATTCTCCAGGAATGCTGTACACGAAGAAGTTGCTGAGCAGCGAGCAATTTTTCGGGCGGACCTCCTCGAAAAGTGCATTTTCAGCTGCCGCGTTGCCCAGTTTTCTCGATAATTTCTGTAAGATTGGCAGGAATGGTACCAATGGAACGCGGTGCGCCACGCGCACGCCTTATGACTTACGTAATAAACGGTATTACGTTAAAAAAAAGTCTTAACGTGCAGTTTCTCGGATAAGAAGCTCGGCATAATCGTTGGCCAATCCTCCCCTCGAGAGTTTCTTAATTAGTCCGGAATTAGTCACGAGCTCCACTTACTTTATTACTAACTAGACGACTTTAGTCAATCTCAGCCGGCTCCAAGTCATATCAGATCCGTTCTGAGATTATATCTTTTTTTATACACTATAACTGAGCCCACAAAGAAATTTGTCAGATTCGACCTACTCTGGCGAACCAGGCAATATACTGTTAATGTAAAATAAGTAATAAAAAAAACGCAAATGGCAGCCACAAAATTCACGACATGCTTTATGTTCTGGCTCAGTATTCATCCCCTTTTTATTATATCGTAAAAATATAACGCTTATGATACCCAGGGAGAAGTATCTTTCGAAAGAGGAAAATAATCCAGATCTGTTGCGCTTTACATATTAATAGATATCTCAATTATACATACTACAAAGTACATAGAACAGAGATTATCTCACCGCATTCTATGCAGAGAAGAAAATGAGCGTATGCATCGGACGAAGGGTTGATTCCCTGATATGTAAAAGGCAGATGTAAATATGTATAAGATGCAAAGGGGAGAGAAGAGGAGAAGAGAAGAGGGAAGGGGGAGGTAAGGGAAGGGAAGGGAAGGGAGGAGTCAATGTGGGCCCGGAGTGACGAACGGCAGGAGGGCCGGAGAGGGGAGAAACCGAAGGCAGGGTGGGAGAGAAGAAGTGAGGCTGGGCCTTTGAAGATCCGTTCCACTAGTAGAAGGTATATATGTACAATACATACATAGGCCGAAAATTTCGACCGCGAACGAGGCCTTGGGTCACTGACCCGTTGGTCGTGGTCAGTGATGGTAACGGGCGCGGGCGAAGCCACCAACCAGCGGGCCATGGAGCGAATGCACGAAATAACGTGTCCAAAAGCAATCGGCCCAACTCGACTCAACAATCGAGACGAGACTCCCAAGTACTAATTGGGACTAATTGAACCCGCCGGAAGAAGGAGTTGAGCATAAGCGGGGGGACAATTTTCGGTGTTTGATCCTTTCCTTTTGCCGGGGCATCTTCTAACGTTTTCACCTGCGGCCCCTTTCTATTGGCTCCCTTTACGGTTTAATCGTACTAAAAGTCGGAGCACACTCGGCGCCGAGATAGTGGCACTGGCGTGAAAAGGAGAGCGGGAGTAGGAGTTAGTTGGCTCGTTTTCTAACGGGGCCTGGCATGGTGTGGCATGGTGTGGCGCGGCAGACGGGATAGGGGATTGGGCCTCGGCCCGTCCACGGGGCCCAGTGTAATTCCGAAAGTTGAGCAGAGAGACTAACGGTCGAAATCTATTCCTCCGTTTGTCTAATCGGCCTCCGCTCGGTCCTTCGCTCGGCCACTGGACCACCTGTCCCCATGCTTGCTTGCTTGCCCACTGCTCTTCCAATATAGGATGGTCCCTCTGTTTGACCGCACTGGTACGTCGCTTCGTCTCTATTTGACTGCTCACATTCGACTAGATGTGAATGCTGAGTAGTCCGTTACTGGGTGTTAGAAAGGAAAGTCGCTCGACGGTACAGGAGGGACTCTGCGCCTTCAATTCCAACTGGCTTTGCCTGCCCGTATACGTACTGTTAGGCCGCAGAAGGCACGCGCTTCTCATGAACGAATAACTCTTCGAATCTTCCCTCGCGCAAGTTCGGCTTAATCGCCATATCGTCTTTACCCTCTATTGAAACTTATCGAAACTGGATGAGTGTCGTTCAGCAGTTCGGCTCGCACTCTTATCGTGTCCTGAGCTGGCAAGGGATGAGTCTACCACTCTTTTCATGTTTACAGCTGGAAAGGCGAGGATGCCAGTTCGGACACGCAGGGCTAAGGGCTGGCAGATAAGAGAGTCACACAGAGCGACGAATAAGTACATAAGAAAGAATCTTGGGAAATGCAGTAAAAGCCTGGTTCAGTTGGAAAAAGGTAACTCGAAACGAAAGAGTATATGTATTTGATGATGCATGCTGCTCGGGCTGTCGGGCAGCGCGTTGGGTTTGCCGTTTGCCGAGTAGAGCGGCGCCGAGCAGAGCCGAGCCGAGCGGAGGAGAGTGGCCGAGTGGGTTGGCGCGCAAAGCAAAGCAAAGCCGTGCGGCCTGTGCGGCGCGGTGGCCGGGGTTCGGGGCTGGCGCGATGCGACCGGAGAGACCGGAGCGAGCCAGCAGCAGAGAGCCGAGAGGCACACGTACGGCGACGGCGACGGGACGGCGACGCCACGACGGCACAGAGAGACGACCGTCTTCTGGCTCTGGCCGCCGCGGCCGCTCCGCTCTCGGTGGCAGCGCCCGGCTGAGCTGAGAGCCTCACCGATTCTCCTGTGATCCTCTCGACTCAAAGCCTTGCCTCGCCTCGACCCACATTCTTCCTCGTCAGTGATTTCGCGATGCGCTCGTTCTTTCGAAAGTCCGAGCAAGCTGCCAGTCGAAGACTTTACTACACCGAGCGGCCGCTCTCTATCGAATCGAACTCGTTTCAGCTGTGATATCGCAGCGACTCGCCTGTTACGATTCTCATTGGAATTCAGGCTTACGTAGTCCAGGCTTTCCCCCAAAATCTCTCTCACTGGCTAACCTGTTAATTACTTTATCCCACCGAGTGCGAGACTCGATTAATCCCGACTGTACGAAACCGCTGGATTCCTTCGTTCCAGCCGCTCGGAATCATTCCATCAAGATCGAGGAGAATAATTTCATGATTTCTTGGCATGGTTTATGGAGAAAAAAACATGTGGGCGGAGCGGGTGGTTGTTGGATTAACAATAAGGCGGTAGGCGTCGGGGGCGTAGAGGGGGAGGTAGGTGCTGGCCAGCGGCCAGTAAAAGAGTAATGTAGCCGGTGAACTAATGGACTAGTGCGAGGAAATAGAGAGGAAAGTGGCGGTGCGTACTACTCCACGAGGACATATGTACGTAGGCTAACTAGCTCTAGATGCTATGTACTTGCCAGCTGGCAGCTGGCTTACGCGAATGAGTAGCGCGTGGAAGGAGAACCGCACTCTCAGACGAGAGAGGGCGGAACACCTGGAATGCGCGTAAGGTAAGCGGCATCCGGGCAATGCCCTCGTATGTAAACAATCAGATATTGCATGCCCGGTTACGCGAACGGGTTCATACTCACCAGATAGCTACTCTACAACATGGATAGCAACGGGGCGGAAAGTCAGCTATTGACTAGCTAGCCACCCTGCAACTATCTCCATTTCTGACTCCTGATAGTATTCGACTAATGTTCATTCTTCTCCTCTATAGTCTTTCCAGTCATTTTCTCGAGAATACTCTATAATTATTTTGCTTTCTCATATCGGATTGTGCTGAGTCTGTATAGTTTTTAACTAATATCAATTTGTTTTTGTAATTTTTTGTTCTATTTTCAAGTAACATACTCTGAAATTCTTTTCGTTTTTTATAACTCATTGCTGAATCTATCATAATTGGAATATAATAACTTTATATTAATCTTATGGAAAATATTCATACTAGACATAGATTTCACATAGTTTCATGCGGGTAAGATTGACCGTGCTTTTTCTCCTCTTTCTACCTAGTTGTATGTTTCGGTTGATATGGCTTCTGGAGGGACAGGTCGAATGTCCTTGTCATTATAAGAATCCGGCGCGACGCAACGTCAACGTTAACGGGTGGGCCGTCGTGGTGGCTTTTCTTTATCCTCGCGGTGGCTGGGTGCGAGGACTCGCACTACTCCGATTGCAGCCGCGCCGCTCGGCGCTGCGCCTACGGGCGGAGAGTGGTAGGGAATCGGGCGATTCAGTAAACTAGAAACAGAGAGATTGCAGATGCCGGCTGACCGGCCGGAATCGCCCGGAATAATTCCGTGGGAATTGGAGAATTTTGCTTGCCGCGTGCGGTGCGTGGCTCGTGTTCTGCCGACGAGCAGCAAGCTCGACGAAGGCGCGTTGGGTTTTGGCTGCGTGGCGAATGCCGCGCCGCCCGACTGCGTACGCCTGGTAAGTTGACTCGAATGGATTTCGCCTGACGAAACGGGAGGCACACACCATCTGTTTCACGCCGGTTCCATCAAAGCATCGAAGAAGCCCGAGTACTCTTCCCAGGATATCCGTCTCGAGTATCAATGACTCCTCCAATCTAGAGACCGCTCGGCCCCGATGGTATTCATAATTTCCCTCGATCCCGCGCCGCACGCATTTGCCATTAGAATTCTCGTCCCCGCGCTCCAACGAAGAGCCGGCCCGGAGTTATACGTGTCCCTTGATAGCCGCACTCGCGTACCAGCGTACACTATGTACGTTCGTTCGTTGCCAGCTGAATCAAAGCAGAGTTGAATGACCTCGACGCAGCGGCCAAAAGTGAAGGAGTACCGGTGGTCCCCAGTAGATCACATTTTCGAGTGCGAGCCCCGCTCTTGCCTTCTCTGGAGGTAGATACCTACATAGCACGTGGGAGGGGGAGAGCGAGAGAGAGACAGAGAGAGAGAGAGAGGGGGGGAGGAGAGAGGGCGAGACCCTTTGAAATCTTTAACAGTGTCCCGTTGATTGATTGAGTAAAATGAATGCAAGTGTTATTGAACTGGCGTGGATCACTTTTGACTTTGATTGTGGGGAAAGGCGTGTGACCAAATGACCCCGAGGTTCGATAAGAAGAAGAGCCGGACAAGAGTTAAGCACGAATTGCAAAGCGAGTGACTGACCGACCGGTCGACCCTGGGGCCGCCTTGTCTTGGTACCTTGGCGCTTAATATCATCCTCGAGACGACCAGCGAGCATTGATAAGCTCCATTCAATGAATTGTAGCTCCGAAGCCATCTCAAGTAGAAATAGAAAGAGGCAACTAGCTCGCCGCCAGGAATATTGCTAGTAGTACTGTTACTGTTAGAAGTTTAAGGGTTGGTAGATAAGGGCGGATAAAAGTTGACTTAAAGCTACAATAAAACAGAACAACGATTAGTATTGACTATCGATTTAATAGTAAGTTTATCATCTAGAAGGAGCGTCGAGTGTGCGGGCACATGTGTGCACAGAGTGGCTGGCGGGAAGGTAATGAGAGCCTGCAGAGTTCAAGCGAGCATGGCATCGTTCGAAGGCTGGAGCGCGTGGCAAGCAGCCGAGGAAGCAGTCGGAGTTGCAGGGGGCCCCGGCCCCGGTCCCGGTCCAGCTATCCAGCTACAGTCCGGCTCCAGGTCCACGTTCAGGCCGAAGCTCGCACCTCTCCGTGAGACCCCTCCCCGGCGCCCTAACTCGAAAGAGACCTCGTGCACGTGAGCCAACGAGACCGAAGCAATTCAGGCCCGCCCTCACATCCTGAATTTCGAGTGAACTCGCCTCCTCCGGGCCGATTTCCCCGCGGGACGGGCCCCTCCCTCCCCCTCTCCCGCCATCCCCTCCCGCCCCGCGGAGAAAAGTGGCGATTTGATTGCCAGTGCATCGAAGACGAGTTGATTGACACCCTTCAAGAGGAGAGAAAAGCTTTGGCGTCGGGGCGCCGGGACTGGGCCGCGAGCGCGCGCGCGCGCGTGCGACACTTCTCGGTCGACCTCTCCCGAGAGGTCCTCCGCTGATCCTCCGGCGTCTTCTGGCCGAGCACATGTTACCCCACCATTTAGTGAGGCTGCGGGGGGGCCAGTCTGTCTTCGCCGGTAGCAAGAGTGTGGAGTATTCAGCGGCATCACCACCGCTGCTACCGCCGCCACTGCCGCCGCCGCCGCCTCCACCACTGCCGCGACCACCGAGTTTGCCACCGCCTCTGAGCCTGAGGACCGATGAGTCAGTATATAAGACAGGCAAGGACAAGAAGGTGTATGTTAGTAGAGAGACAATCTTTCTGTGGCTCGCGCACAGCCTTGCGAGTGCCGGCAAATTCGGCTTCGGTGCTCTGACCGACATTCCTCCTTTTTGTATCTCTCCCTTCGCCGGGCCCTCGGACTTTTCTCGTACACCGGGCCATCACCGCGCACGGACCCTTATCGCCTTTGGCTCGCCGAGTCGATGCAAACGAAAAGTGAGAGTAGCAACATTGCCAACTCGCCCGTACTCTTTTCTTCGGTCTCCCTCTGGATCCTCTTGGCTTCGTCAGAGACACCTCGGAAGATACCTCGGTGCTGTACCTACTTGTTGCTGGCAGCAATCGCAGTTCGGTGAGACAGACAGAGAGAGAGAGAGAGAGAGAGAGAGAGAGCGCGCGCGAGAGAGAGAGAGCGAGAGAGAGCGAGCGAGAGAAGGAGAGTCACTCGGGACATAGCCGGTGTTCGCGCGTCAGCGGCTACTTTTCGCGTGGTTGTGTTCCTGATTGCCGCATAGTGCGAATCGCGGATCGCCGATTGCGAATCGCGTCAAGGATTCCTGCCAAGTATACGTGTTCTCCCACTCTCATCTCCCCTCCAGTCGGTGCCCCACCACCCCGATCGGCTTTGATACTTATAGCCGAGAATTTCGGAAGTATCGTATCGAGAAGGAAAATCGTACCGGAGCCGGGGCAATCTGCCTAGAAGCAAAACTTGAGAGCGAGCCTCGACTCTCAGGAAAGACGTTCCCAAAGAGGGACTCTCTGGAGGAGTGGCCAGAGATCGTGTGTCTGCGGCCGTGCTGCTGCCACTGCTCTGCCGTTTGAACGTTACGCTCTTGCCGGAAGGAAGACAAAGCCCTACACTGGCTCCTCTCGGGACAAGTAGAAGCGCCAGGGCTTGAAGACCAGTTGCCACGAGTCCCGAAGTTAGCGAAGAACTCGGGGAAAATTCGGCGCAGCGAGAGAGGTAGGGAGGACTCGAACGTACCAGGAAGAGAGTTGTGCCTGCCCAGTGGGGAATAAATGAAGAAGAAATTGGAGCGACTGCCTAAATTGGAGGGCTACAGATAGGCGGACTCGAGGATTCTCGGGGAAGGAGGCTCGAACGCGCGGAGAGAGAAAACGAAGGGGAAGAGAGGCCGGAGTCGCGTAGTGAGGAAGATCGGTGGTTCGATCGAATTCTCTGTCGGAAGGCAGTCGAGATGTTCGTGGAACATGCGGCCCAATGGGTATGGCGAGCGATGGGTCATACGAGAACCGAAGTTCTCGGCACGCTCGTCGTATTCCTCAGTGTACTAGTTGCCGCGTGGAGTGTTCAGTGGTTTAGATACATACGAAGTCTGCCCCCGGGGCCTTGGGGTATCCCTATACTGGGCTACCGTCCGTTCCTCAAAGGAGATATCCACCTGCGCTACGGAGAGCTTGCCAAGAAGTATGGACCAATGTTCAGTGCACGCTTGGGGACTCAACTGGTGGTAGTTCTGAGCGATTACCGCACTATCCGTGACACCTTTCGTCGCGAGGAGTTCACTGGCAGGCCGAGGACCGAGTTCATCAACATCCTTGGTGGATACGGTAAGTCTCGACTATTCTATCGTCTCCCTTTATCTCCCCTTTTCGCATCGACACTTCGGAGAAAGCATCCCCTTGCCGAGAAGGCGCACAGTCAAGTGCGCCTCATCTCGATCTCGGTCTCTATCCCGATCTCGCTCCGACAATCAAACATACTCGGAAGAAACCTCCTCAGACCTTAATGTCTCTGACACTTTTCGCCATTCACATGACGAATCGACCGCGGTACTCGCCCGCACAAGTTCACTTTAAGAAAGACTGTTTCTCGCTGCTTCAGGGATCATCAACACCGAGGGTGCGCTCTGGAAAGATCAGCGGCGATTCCTTCACGAGAAGCTTCGCAGCTTCGGCATGACCTATATGGGCGCCGGGAAGAAGATTATGGAATCTCGCATCATGGTAGGTGACTGCGCAAGCAGCAGCGCTTTATCTTCTATCGCTGGTCCCTTGTTTTTCTCGGCGGTTCTTTCATTGTGCGGATTGACGTTATCGAGTGGTGTCTCTTGTTGGTTGGCAGCGCGAAGTGCAGACATTCCTTGGTGGTCTGGCGGTAAAAGCCGGCAAGCCGACCGACGTCTCGTCCTCCCTGGGCATGTCGATCAGCAATGTCATCTGCTCGATCATAATGGGGGTGCGCTTCCACCATGGGGACAGCCGATTCAAGAGGTTCATGGGCCTGATCGAGGAGGGCTTCAAGCTCTTCGGGAGCATCGACGCTGTCAACTTCAATCCGGTGATGCGATACCTGCCGCGGCTCCAGCGGATCCGCAACAAGATCTCGGAGAATCGCGCGGAGATGGCGGACTTCTTTCAAGAGACGGTCGACCAGCACCGAGCAACCTTCGACGAGGGCAACATCCGCGACCTCGTGGACGCCTATCTGCTCGAGATAAAGAATGCTCAGAGCGAGGGCCGGGCGAAGCTCCTCTTCCAAGGAAAGGATCACGGTGAGTCACCCGAGGAAAAACTCCGAGATTAGCCTCCCAGGAATTTCGCGATTACCTGATTACCATACTCCACCATCCTTCTCTCTCTCTCTCTCTATCTCTCTGTCTCTTTCGCTATCATGACTCAATTCTATCCTCCCGACAGATCGACAGATGCAGCAGATTCTCGGCGACCTCTTCTCCGCCGGTATGGAGACCGTCAAGACCACTCTGGAGTGGGCGATGATACTGATGCTGCATCATCCGGAGGCCGCGAGGGCGGTGCGCGAGGAGCTCGACCAAGTGGTCGGCAGGGGCCGAATGCCGGCTCTGGAGGATCTGCCGTTCCTTCCGGTTACCGAGGCAACGATACTCGAGGTCCTACGCCGCTCGAGCGTAGTGCCCTTGGGGACCATTCACGCTGCCACACGGTAAGTGCTGCTCTGGCCTTTACCTTACCTTACCTCACCTTACCTGAACCCGATCACCGATCGCGCCGCGTCTCTCCACGTACCACGAGTTTCTGTCCTCTTGTCGGCTCGATCGCCCCTTTCTACCGGTCATTGATGTCTCTGGCAATCTACGATCCCGCCGGCTGCTGCGCTACGATACAATGGCGATACCATGCGTAGTACATGCAGTACATTCTCCGCCCTGCTCTGCCTCTCGTCTGCCAGACTCGGCTCGGCTCTCGTCTGGTACCGGTATCACCGGTACCACCGGTACCACCACGCGTCTCGCTCGCTCGCTCTCTCGTCCGCGTGCGTGCGTCGTCCTCCCATCGGTCAAGCAGCGCCGCCGCCGCCGCCGCCGCCGCGCGCGTATAACCGTTCCTCCGCGAGCAAAAGTGAAAGCAAAAGTGGGTGAGCCCCTACTTACCCCGTTATCGAATTTTCGGAGAGGCCACATCGCCCGGCACTCGACGGAAACGGCCAACGACATGTCGTCCTCTCGGAGGAGCGACCGCCGCGTGCCGGGTGGGGTTATTCGGGGGCGCCGCTCACGCGTCCGCGGGGCACGGGGCGCAGAGGGGGGCAAGAGAAGGAGGGGAACGGGCGGGGGGGGGGGGCTGGCCGGGCGAAAGAGAAAAAGTTGGAGGTGCGAGAGAGCGTGAGCACGTGCGATCGAGTGAGTCAAGCGAAGGAGTAAAGAAGAGCAGAGGAGATAGGCCGGGAGGGATTGGGACTGGGCGGGCGTGGGAGTGGGAATGGGCCTGAGAGCGCGGTGGTGGGAGCGGCGCTGGTAGGGAAGAGAGTTGGATGGACGGGTGCACGAGTGCAGAGGTACTCGAGAGTAGCTCTCGGGTGTCGATTGTCGTGGTCGGGAGGGCGCGAGAAAAAGGAACAACGGCCACCAGGCGAGAGAGAAGCAGGTGGAATCGCGCGGGGGAGGGGGGGCGGGGAGAAATCAGACGAAGGGGCCAAGAAAGGGAGTTGTCTTGGCGCGGCTCCACTCGATTCGAGTCGATTCGAGTCAATGCGGGGTCGACGACACGACGCGCCGCGTGCGAACAAAGATCGGCGCTCGAAGACGATTAGGGTCGATGTCTGTATGTACACAGGTTGTGCGCCAGGTACATGCCGATCATTGAGCCAAGCAATCATTTTCTCCCTCCTTCTCCGTCGCTGCATCTCTCGCAGTCAATGAACTGCGAGTGGATGGTGAATGGGAAAGGGGGAAAAGTGAGTGGAGAAAAGGGAATGACACCAGGGCTCATGTGATTGTTACAGGGAGGTGAAACTGCAGGGCTACACCATTCCGGCCGGCGCCCAGGTGGTACCGTTGTTGCACGCGGTCCACATGGATCCCGATTTATGGAGCGAGCCGAAAGAGTTTCGACCTAGCCGCTTTCTCTCCGCGGAGGGCAAAGTGCACAAACCGGAGTATTTCATGCCGTTCGGCGTCGGGCGAAGAATGTGCCTGGGCGACGTACTGGCGCGCATGGAACTCTTCCTCTTCTTCAGCTCGCTGATGCACACCTTCGAGCTCGAACTACCGGAAGGAGCGTCCTTGCCGAGTCTCCGTGGAAACCCTGGGGTCACCGTCACGCCCGATCCCTTTCAGATCTGCCTCCTCGAGAGGAGCATGTCCGACGAGAACGGCATGACAATCGATCAGTGCAGCGCGGCTCCGCTCCGAAATGTCGGTAGTTATTGAGGCAGCTGGAGCTCCGCCGGGAGGGTTAGCCCTCCCGGAGACTTCAACCCTCAGGAGCACGGTAGTTGTTCCTAGCGGGTCACGAACCCTGTGACCGTTTCAATCAAAAATCTCAAAACCGCTCCGTCCACTTTCATTCCAGCTTCAATTGATAGTTTTTCTCCTTTTCCTTCTATTATCGTTCTTTGTCTCATTCTCTCATTATCACTGTAGGTAAGTACAAAGGACATGCTTGTTACCTTTTTAACCGATGGGTACTTGAAAGGCGACCAATACTTATCCCCCGCTCCCACGTTGCGTCGATCTTTCTTTCAAGCCCCCCTCTTGATCGACGCATACCTCGCCCGCGGCTTTTGGGCCTTCTCGCAATTAGCCGCGTAACCACTGTTTCTCCCTTGTTCCTTTGTGGAACTGTTCTCCCTTTCCCTATAGACTACCCCCCCCCCCCCCCCCCCCAGCCCCAAGCCCCGCTTTCGACTTTCGACTTCACTTGGCAATCTAGCCACGTACTCTATTAGCCGTTATTTCGTTAGGCCCGTTTATGCTAGTCGGTGAAATTTTCGTGTCCGCAGAGCCCAGCCCTTGCCTCGGCTCGGTCGATAGGATTTAGTGAGATTCGTGCCGGACGATTGTGAGTAATAATTTATTGTTGCCTGAGAGAAGTTCGTCGTCGCTGCCCTGCAGTTGCCGGTACCGGTTGTGGCAGGCGACGCGCCCTAATATCGCGGCCCTTCGAGCCACTGCGAGGCCACTGTACGCGAGAGAGAGATAGAGAGAGGCGATTTACGGAGAGAGAGAGAGAGAGAGAGAGAGAGAGAGAGAGAGAGAGGGAGAGGTGTGAGGGGATTATCGAAATCGACCAATTGACTCGAGTTGAGCGTAATCGGCTAAAACTGTGGCCACGGGTGAAGGCTGTGAATCTCGAGTTTAGGATGCAAGCAAACGTTCTGCTCTCGTCGTTGTGATATAGTGATGGTTAAATGATTCCCAAAGATTCCCTGCAGTTGGCACCCTAGAGATATAAGACGAATCGCGCGAACGTCATCTACTCTCGAAAGGAGATCTCTTCCTCTGCACTGAATAATCATATTTCTTAGTTTAGTACTTCGAGACACACGAACTCATTCCGGCAGTCCGGGTGGAAGAGCGATGCCTGATTGCAATTGCATTTATGATTGCGACCACATCCCAAGTCGTGCGAAGTCAGTCAAGTAGGACGGCAGTGTTTCGACAAGGCTTAACCGTAGACCTAGAATGTACCGAGTGTCGACTGGATATTGTGTGTAGGTGCGAACTTGCGAACCGCCAAATACCGCTGCGCTGGCGGACTCCGTTCATCCGCCGACTGTAATCTGTGTTATAATTTAACAATATTATTATTTTCTAATGAATAAAGACCCAGACTCTTTTTTATATGCTCTTGTACTCTCATTTTACATTTACACAGCTTCCCAATTCCGCTCTTATGAAGCTTTCGAATTTGACACCTGAGCTTCTTCTCTGTCCAAAAAGGAGAAGCCCTTTAACTTGTTTTCTGAGCAGAAATTGCATTCAAAAATTCATATTACAGGGCGACTCCAACAAAAGTAACTTGGTATTTTCGTGCTGAAGGCGATTTTAGCAGGCGCACGGTAAAGCCGTGATGTCTCCGACTGCCCGACGAAATATTTGATTACGTAAATCTACGTATTATGTAAAATATGCTTGCCAATTCTCCGAGGCCGAGAAAAGCTAAGCGCATTTGCGATAATATTGAGAAGCAACGATCGATGCTTTGACTTTTTCTGGCCGACTTGCTAAGCGCTAGGAAACTAGGCCATCGAATGTCAATAAACGTTCTAACTATATGAGAGGATCTTGGGTGTATCTCGTTCTAGGAAAAATGAGCCGTAATCAATGGTTTGATGACTTAAACATTTATTTGTCCAACATTCGATCACAATTATCTGTCAATATGACTATTACTAGGAACGTTTCGAAACTTGTCTCGTTTAGTTCTCTTTCCCGGAGATCTGACATCGTTCCTGGAATATGAGAGGATGAGCTTTCGGTATTAATGTGATACCACACTCACCCTCGAGATCGACCTCTGCGTTTGCTGGTAATGAGATAACAAACGTGCGTAGTATTCTTCCAGAGAAGAGGAAGAGTATCATTCGAGCGAGTTCGTCCCCAACGCAGACGCGTTTTCCTTTAAAAACATTTTTACTGTCTATCAGCAACTTATCTACTTCAATTTCTGCAGTATTCGTTGATGTCCCGTAAGAAATAAACTCTAATAATAAATTTAATAAAATATAAAGTCTCATTATTAATTACCAAATCGATTTAAAAAAGGACGACTTCTTCTTTGAGGGACATCTACGAAGAAGGTTTTAGTCTGCTATATGGGAACGTACCAGTTTGAAAAGGAATGAATGCTTCCGGTTTCCGGAAACGTCCCTCTTCATCTAGAAATCGATTTGGTCGGAATTGTTGGGGCTCCGGCCAGTCCTCGGGATTCATATGCACCGCCCATTGCAGTGGGATAACCATACTTCCTTTTGGTACATCGTATCCTTCGATCACAGTATCCTGTCAAATTTACTAGGCGTATTTACACGGCTCTTGTGTACAATAATTCATAATGGATGTGTGTTTATACATGACACTCGCAGTTAAAAGGTTTCATACTTCTGTGGTTCCGTGTGGTATGCCAACAGGTGTGACACTTCTTAACCTCTGAGCCTCCGCGATGGCAGCTTCAAGCCGAGGCAGATCATTTCTATGATGAAGCCCTAATTCCTCAGTGTCGGGGAGAGCTTGGTCAATTTCCTCCTGAAGCATTTGCTGAATTTTGCAAAGTTAATTATGAAATATCGAGAGAGGGTGAGCTGTGAGAATGGGGTGGTCGGGACAAGTTAAACAGAAGAAGCACACTACCTGTTCTTCTGGATAAACAGCCATGAAGAGTAAGAACCAACGGATAGTCGTAAGGGTTGTATCGGTTCCAGCACCAAACAAATCTGCAAGCAAATGATACATTTGCTTCTCCGTGAAATGCTCCGAACCTGGACCGTCTTTCATCGCTTCTCGGACAAACGCCGCGAGAAAGTGTTCGGGTTCCTCTTCTTCAGTAGTATTCGCACGATGCTCTTCCACTAATCCTCGGTACAATTCGTGGGTTTTTAATTTCCCGTCAATCAGAGAGCGCATTGTGCGCCCGAACTGCGGAAGGAACCTGGGAATCAAGTAAATCAAATCATCCCAATCCAATAACACTATCGATCGACAGAGAATGAATGCTCGTCACTAATACCTGAGGAAGGGCAAGAAATTGAGGGGCCCGGCAACTCCGATTTCTTTCACGCCTTCTTCCTGCAAGTGTCTCAGCCATTTCCACACCTTGTCACTCTCCTGGTAAGTCTTGCCGAAAACAATTCCATTTACAAGATTTCCGACACAATGGTGAAGCGTCTGATGAGGCTCAAACGGTCCAGCCCTCGATCGATCCTTCAATTTCTGGATCAAATCCATCAAAACCACTAAAATCTCTCTCGCTCGCTAAAACTTGCCGCGTGCAAGACGCGAGAATAGGCTGACGCTCGTACCATTAAGCATTCATCGACAGCATCTACGATTTTCTTCTCAATCTTATCCCTCTTGGCCCCGAGCTTGATTACCCCGAAATTCCTCAGGCAATTGATGACGAACTTCCGCTGGACCCTCCACAACTCGCCCTCCGCGCAAATCAGACCTTGAGCCGAGGCATATAGGAGAAAAGAACAGTGGACGATTACCCCGTTACTCAATGGCATCGTCATAATTGCATGTCGCAAGCGTCAGGACTAGCGCTAATTAAAAATCAGCTTTCTACGCCGGCTGGAACGGTGCGTACAATCGGCATGCTTCATTGCTAATCGTTCCGTTTGCTGGCTAGAAAAGAAAGAGAGGCGAGAGAGAGAGCGAGAGAGAGAGGGAGAAAAAGGCGAACAGCTCGGGGGGAATTACCGCCATTCCTCTAAGTAGGCGCAGCCATTGAACTCGTCGAAGGATAATCCTCGAATAAATAAAGACTAACTGACCACCGCGCCCACTCCCCCCACCCCTGGCAATCTCAATCACTCTCTCTTTCTCTGCCTGTCTGCCTGGCTGCATGCCTGCCTGCCAACCTGCCTGCCTGCCTACCTGTACCTGGCTGCCTGCCTCTGCCTACCTGCTTGTCTGCCTGCGCCACCAGCTCTAGCCTAGCATCTCTCCTTCTCGTTTTCTGCGCTTTTCCCGCCACCTTTTCGCATCATCCTCATCTCGGTCGGCGCACTCTCTCTCTCTCTCGCTCCCCTCGTTCTCTCCCTCTCTCGTTTGATCGAGGGATCCCCCGGTGTTACGCAACTAAGCAACCTCGAGCGAAGGAGGCGACGCGCGATGATCGCATTGAAATTGCTATCAGCTCGGAGGTGCGCCGAGCATTGCGGGAGGTTGCACCGCTGCCGCGGCCGCATCAACCAAGAGATGTGGCCGGCGGAATCTCTGATTTCATGGGATGACATCATCCGCGGCGGCAGGGACCCACGGGAGAAGAGGCGAGCGCGCGCGGTGAGACATTAACAAATTCGCGAATCGCCAGAAATAAACCAGCCTGAACGTAAGAGGGTAATGAATACGCGAGGCCGATCGTTTCAGGGACGCTCCATACTCGCCCGACATCACTGTCCTGCCCGGCATTCGCCGAGCTTGCTGTGCACGAATCTCTGGGAAAGGGACATTCCTCTCTGATGCCTTTCGCATTTACCATGCCGATCCGCTCTCGCCCTCTCTCTCGGTCGTTCCTTCTCTTCCTCCTTGGTCTGATTGTGAGAGAGCAGTCCTCGGCCACTAGCCGCCGCGGGTTCACTAAACCGAGCCAAAGTTTATTAGCTTTTCCCTCGGCTTCGATGAGCCTCCTTCCCCAGTTAGTTTCCAGGCCGAGTCTTCGATCTCTTCCTCTCGTTTCCAATTTCCTTGCGTAGAGGCCAAGTAGTCGAGGAGACGAGGGAGGAAGAGAGTGGTCCATACGGGCGAGACGGATGAGCAGGTGGCAATTGAAAGTGAGAGTGTTTCGAATCCGCGATAAGAGGCTGCCCGCTCAGCAGAAGGGAAGAAGAGGCCGAGACTGGTGTAAGAGCTTACCGTATCCTTGCATAATGCCGTGGGTGAGATAGAGCGGCGCCCTTCCCGCAAAGCTATCTTTCGCTAAGGTCTGCCGTATGATACGGGCCTCCGAGAGAAGGACCGTGTAGACCGAGCCCATTCTCAGTCCGCAAACGGGGCCGTAGCGTCCGGCCAAGTTGGTCAGTGTTTCGTGAGGTCTTTTGCTGTCTATCCATGGCAAGTAGCCAAGAATTGGGAGTTGCCGGGGCCCCGGTGGCAGCCGGTACCTGGGTTTCTTAATTGCCAGCGCATAACAACAAATCGCGCAGCACAGTACCAGCAGGATTGTAGAGAAGAAATCCATCGCCGATAGACTCTCCCTTCTCTCCCCCTCTCTCTCTCTCTCTCTCTCTCTCTCTCTCTCTCTCTCTCTCGTTTCCTCGTGGAGTGCGGGGGCGCTCTCCTCTCCTGGAAACGATAAGTACGCAGTAGTAAGCCAGATTGAAATAACGCGCATATATCGTGGTGGGAGGATCGTTCCTCTTTCAAGGTAATACAATGTCTGCCAGTGGTATGTATGCGCATATGCATGCATTCGTATAACTAAGTATGTGGGACTGGAAAGTGGACTGCAGCGCAGATTTCTTTTTTCCGTCGCTCGGTGGAAGGTGACGCGTGGAAGAGAAGAGGTGTCGGTGACCGTTGCGATAATAGATGAGGAGGAACGCGTCCGAGATATACAACTCACCGATCCGTATTTGTAGTCGCCGGTGATTCCGTCCCTTCGAGGGCCCCCTAAGCTCGAGTTGAGGATCTTCTTCCGCCTCGAATCGAACACGCGGTACTTTGAACGTCAGGATTGCCAATTGGCCAGTGACTCGGCCTTCGATGCTGGTCGCTCGAGGGAGACCGTAGAATGGGGAAATATTAAGGGCGTCTTGGAAGAACTCGATGTCAACTCTTAGGTACTCGGCTCTCGACTCTCTCGGTCTGACGCTCGGCTGGACGTTCCAGGAGTGTTGCTTCGCTTGCAAGTTTTGCGCCGCTGCCTCGCTCGCTTGGCTCGCAAGATCGTTTGACTAACAAATCGTTCGTCTTCTTGCTATCGAGGGTCGAACCTCGAGATTTCTTGCTTCGATACGGTATTGGTGTTTCTGGAGGTTTCAAGGTTTCAAGGGTACACGGAATACTGAGGGAAGCTATGCTGGCCTGTGCAAACCTTCCCTCCCGGGGACTTCGGCATTCCTGACCCTAATCTAATCCGTCTAGAACCTTAGGGCGCGCAGACCTTCGTCCTCAATATCGTCTCGGGCCAGCCCAGGTAAAAACCGCCCAACAATAGCTCTCCCTTCTCATCTCTTTCAGTATCAACATCGTTGCCACTGATACGAGAGCCTGCGGAAAGGAAATCTTATGTATCTGAAAGAAAAATAAAATCGCATCGAGCCTTTATAGAAACCAATCCACGGAATTGCAAAGGGTGAAGGGTGAAGGATCAGAGTTAGGGTTGCAAGGTGTCCAAAGAGACTGGAAACAGTGTCCAAGTAGCCCGGGTGCGCGGTCTCGGGAGGCGAAGCGTCCAGTGGCGGGCAAGTGGTCCAAGTGGTCCAAGCTGTCAGACATATCAGAAGTAGAATGCGGGGGTGGGGCAAGCGAGCCGGTCAACGACCTTTGTATCGACTTTTACTCGAAGCTCGCGGATCAAGATATCCCCGGGTACGTGCATCTCTGCTTCTGGTATGCACGCCGGCTGGACATAACCCGTTCGACAGCTAGCACCGCGCACCGCCCAGCCCCTGCCTACCTGGCCGGCTGCCTCCTTGCCAGGCTGCCACTGCCACTGACATCGACACTGCCACTGTCTCCGCCACCCGCCCGCCCGCCCGCCGTTCCGCGCGCGCCAGCGCATGCCAGTCGAAATAGCGACAAACGTCATTATGTACTCCACCGAAGCCACAGGACATGCTGCCAATGCACCCGCCGCCACTCAGCTACTCCCCACCGTGTGCAATGACCGACAAAGGTCAGGCATCACATTAAACCTGTATCTTACTGCCCCTTCTTCCCCCCGTTCTCCTTCGATTCTCTCCTTTAGCTCTCCGCTCCCTCTCAAGTTCATCGATCCTGCCCTATCTCGACCTATCTACTACATACTTTCCTTCTCACTTATTGCCAGTCTACTTGCCCACTCACTCGACGCTTGCAATGAATGAACTTGGTCAGATCCGCCTTTT
Organism: Crossocerus cetratus; assembly: GCA_963675795.1. Taxonomy (NCBI): domain Eukaryota; kingdom Metazoa; phylum Arthropoda; class Insecta; order Hymenoptera; family Crabronidae; genus Crossocerus; species Crossocerus cetratus. The sequence goes on from OY776669.1 coordinate 11,014,793, forward strand.
GGACTTTTTCGAACCGCGCCGCCAAGATATTCTGCGCCCGATCCTACTTTGTGTCAGGGAGAGAAGGTGAGAGTCCTTAGGTCCAGGGTTCCAGGCACCGAGTGATCAAGTGGTATTTTATGGGAATGAGAAATGAATAATCGAGGATCGATAAAGTGATTTGTCGAAAGGAGCAGGTTGCGAGCGGCTCGGCATTGCGATGGGAAGTGAAGCGATTCTCACTGGACGCGCACGGCAATAGGAGCGGATGCGGACATGTGTGTTGACAGGCGCGCACGAAGGATAGGACTGCTAGGATCCTAGTATCCTGATGGTAGGATCGTCGAGTGGAGATGCATATGTTGCCAGTACTAGTGGGACTATTCCGGCAGTTCCTCCTGGCATTGCTCCTATCGCCCGGTGGGTTTCCGCTATTGTTCATCGGCGCTGATCGGAGCGGTGCTCCTTCAAGGATTCCTCTTCTCTTCTCTTTGGGCTCTTCTCGAAGTCACGTGCCGCGTGGAAGTTCTAATGCCGGTGTACTTGGATCTCGAGTGTATTTAGCGTCGTTCCCAGGGGCAACGATCGAGCGGGGTCATTGCCTGAATCAAGTTATCAAGGCTGGAATCCTTTACTTCTCTCAAAGGAACGATCGTTCTCGTCGCTTTGCTCCTCTCTTCTCGATTCTCCTTTCTGATGGCCGGCGAGAGCGCGGCAGGTATACGCTAGGAATAACAGTATGTATGTCGAGCGCTCCAATCCCGATCGCTTTGCATCTTTCGGGAAAGAGAGACGCGCAATCCTTATTTCCCAAGGCGGGCAATTAAGAAGATAATTAGATGAGGTTGGTGACATTTGAGTCTGTTGAACTGTCGGTTTGCATCCTTGGCGTAATATAGATTGAAAGTCGTTATTTCTCAATGGAAGTAATTCGAAGGATAATTAGCAGAAATGATTCCGTAAGGTCTCTGCCAGTTCAAGTGTCAATGTCGATCACTTTGTATTCTTGACATAAAACCGATTCCAAATCATTCTTTCTCAGTGCGGGTAATTAGAAAGATAATTGGAAGAGTTTGGTTACAGTGGAGCCCATTAAACTGTCAATATGAATGACTTGGTATATTTCACATAAATGGGATGCGAAATCCTTATTTTTCGATGGAGTTGATTGGAATGATAATTAGAAGATATTTTAACCGTAAAATTCAAGTCTATTGAGCTGTCAATATGAATCACTTTTCATTCTTGACAGAAAACAGATTAAAAATCATTATTTTTTAATGCAGCCAATTAGGGAGATAATTAGAAGAGATTTCAACCGTACCATTTGGACGAGTTGGCCTGCCAATAAGGTAGCTCACCTATCACGACCTGTCGTATATAGGATATAGGATATGGGATACATATGTGTGTAGATATAGGCTAGAGGAAATAAGATACGGCATAAGATATATGAAGATAGCCCAGTGCTTGGTGTACGGCTCGTGGCTTACTGACCAATTAAAGGAAGATACTGATAACCCACTTGTGGTAACCCACTTTCGCCCACCAGTTTATTATTGTTTAAATCGAGCCCGATTGCTCTTGCCAGGTTTATCCGGCATCCTGTCAGCAAGTTATCTGCGGTATTGTGCCGACCAGCTGATCACCGAGCGAGATCTAATTGTTCGCTCATCTGGGCCTGGGGGTCAGCTTTCGACTTAACTGCTCGCTCCAATCAGAGCATCTTAGGCTAATAGAAAGGGGGCTTATTCTCTCTTAAACCAACCAGAAGAGTTGCATTTCACCAAATCAAAGTGGAACTTAAATTATAAAAGTTTATGTTGAGTTGAATGATCTAAAAGAGCTGAAAGTAAGATGTATCGATGCAAGATGGCTTAAGTCATTAAAACAGCGAATTGGGCCGTCGCGTCCCGTTCCGTCGCCCTGATCGTTCGCAATTCGCATCGGGTCCGGACCGAAACGGAGAGGTGAGGACCGTGCCGCATAAGCTTCTCCAGGTTTAAGATAGGTCGGTCATTCCTTCCAATCTTAAGTATTGCAGTTCCCACCCAAAAGTAACTTTACGCAGAAATATGATCATCCAAGCCATACCCTTCTTTACTTTACGTATACCAATATTTTGAAGACACAAAGAAGGAACCGTGGAGGAACCCCAGCTACAATTCACAGTACACAATCCACATTTTGGCATGCAGGCGTCCGTCATCCGATGTAGGAACCAATTTTGCAAAAATCCTTGGAAGTCTGAGACCTTCGACTTTCTACTTCACCAAACATTACATTATACTTTAACACTCTTAATGACACAGCTTCAATGCCGAATTCCTGCAAATTAACAATTCAGCCTCTCCCCGGTAACCCGAAACTCCAATCAGAACGGCAGTGCACCGACACCCATTGGAAATCGAGAGTGGTCTGTACAAATAGCTCCTTCCACCAAGCACATCCCCCACACAACCATCAGGATCGTTAAAATAAATCTCCGCGAGATCGGAAACGACTATCCGAGATTCCCAGGCGAGGATTTTCTAAAATCGGCCTCTCAAAGAATTCCTGAGATGCCAGCGACGATCTTGCGCTGCCTCGCTCCGATCAAATATCATATTAGATTAACTGTGCTTTCCTGTGGTTCCGGGGGTTGGCTACTTTGGTCAAGGATGCATAACGATGGCTCGGTGCTAGTCGGTCAGTGTCGGCGTCGATGCCAATGCGATGATGCGATCGGGATTCTGATCGAGAACAGGAGCGCGAACGGGGGACAGGGGGCGAGAGGGAGAGAGAGCGAGAGAGAGAGAGAGAAAGAGGGGGAGAGGGTGATATCGGGAGGATGCTCGTGCGGTCGTCGACCGCGACTTTCTCCTCTTATGCTAATTTCGTTAATACGCTATTTTCGTTGAGACGACCGGTGTACTTTGGCGGCATTCCATCCGAATATTCGAAACCTTATGTACATACATAATAGCTTAACATAATAAGAAGAGCGATACTTGCCGTGATGCGCTGGGGTAATCGGTGTTCTACTACCGTCCGATTATGTAAATGCACGTCAAAACACTCTTTTCGCATACTCTGAAACGGTGAGTTTCTGCTCACCGGACGTGTGAAGTAGAATGAAGCAAAGGTGAGTAAAGAGACTGTCGCTTTTAGTGGAGTCGAGTGACACGGTTTTAGCGTCTAGCTAAAGGATTAGCCAAAGTATTTGACAGAGCATCATCTGCGGTCCATTCGCATCGGACTCTCGTTAGATTAGTGTGTGGAGAGATGTGTAATCGAGGTGGGTATGTAAAGGTGTACGTATCGGATTTTAATATTGCCATGAGAAGTGACGGTGGCGAGGTTCCGGTGGCGAGGCCGGAGGTCGATGCCCTGTACGTGTATGAGTTGATACACGACTATAGGTAGATATCGGGGCCCAATACTTTTCAGCTTTTCTGCTTTTCTGCTTTTACTGGCGTCGCCGCGCGATCGCACTCTTGCCTCTACAAGCAAGTACCAGTGCGTACAGTAATCTGCCGTGCAAGTGGGCCAGTATGTACGATGCGCTGCTGGCTTAAGAGCGGCTCGATTCACCAATCCACTGGGCATAGAAAGTTTCGCGCGAGCAGCCGCTAGTTTAAATAAACGCAACTAGTGAAAACGAGGATGTTAGAACAAACCCGATAGAAATCCGGGGATTCCGAGGATTTCGGCGATTCCGGGCGGCGCGCTGGGTAAGGCAAAGGTCGACGTACTCGAAAGTCGAAGCTTTCTCGTCCGATCAGCATGCGAGCCTTGTGACATTGTCTATTAATAAGATTTCTAATGCGAACTTATGGTAATGAGCCGTCGTTCGTCTGGCGAGCCGACGGCGACGGGTAAAAAAGTGGCTGGGCACAACTCTACCTAAACGATCCTAGCTCGACTGAAAGGGAGGAGAGGGCCGGGGGCCCAGTCTCTCTCGGTTGCCTAACGAGGAGAGGTCTAACTAATTGTGCGTGTACCTCGCGGCGAGATCCGCCGATTGATTTCGAATATTCGTCAGGGAGTGGAAAGTTGGAGTGGCGGGATGGCCTTGATCGGATTTATGTTGAAATGATTGTCTGCCGGCTACATAAGTGGCTGGGAGAGCGAGACGGGCCAAGTAGTATTGGTAGAACTGGCGTTAGCAGTGTAGCGTGGGGTTGTCCTGCTCGATCGGGCTGGCTACTACTACTGAGGACTGGCCGATGTCCGATGCCTGCAGCATTGCCTCTATCTCGGCGATACCTGTTTTGGTGGGGCCGGAGACGGAGAACACTTTCACTCTCACAGGTGCATGACCGCCTGATGAACCGGGGAGTCCTTACTCGAAAGGGTATGCGCGCCTCTCTGCTTATCTGGGTCTGGCTACAAGCCGACACCGCCGCCGCAGCCGTCGCCGCGTGTCCGATCGCCGCGCGGCGCCGCGCGGCGTCGCTTCGCACCGAGCGCCACCGGGGAGAACGACAATTGGGAAACCACTCGAGAATCAAATAGAATTCGACTCCGACTTCGAACAGAAAGCCCAAATATCTCTTCCATTTCGAACGGGTGGCCCGCTAGATATAACGGTGGCTTCTGGCCCCCATCCTTGCAAGCATTGCTCATGTCGACGCAGCATTCAAGGAGAGTAACTCTCGGTGGTAATTCAATCCGAATGCTTCGTGTACAGCTTGCGTTAAGTAAGAGCAACTTTTCCGAAAGGATCCTGGAAGGTGTTATCTGGAGAAAACGCCGAGAAAGGTGCAGAACCGAGCCCGTGCAAAGAAAAGGGGAGAGAGAGAGAGGGAGGCAGAGAGGGGGCGAGGGAGAGGGAGAGAAAGACTGGTGTAAGGGTCAGTGAACCATGAGCAATGAACCGTTTTTGCTGGCTCCACATCCACCGTGTAATTGACCAGCTTGTAATAAACAATCTGCCGTTTCAACATTGTACGTTAAACAATACCGTTCCTCTAATCTGTTATGTGTCTAGTGTGTCACTCTGTTGATAACAGAGAGGAATATTAACATTGCAGAGCAGAGTTGACAGAGCTATTGAGCACAAGCCTAGCGCGGCGGCTACAGAAATGAGTTGGATAAAAAGGCGAAGGGTACGACGGGGATTAGATAAGTCGCTTGCAAAAGGTGTGTTCTCGCCGTAACGAATGCGAGAGAAGCATTCTTATCCGCTTGCGGCTTGAACGAGTCCGGTTAGAATTTAGGCTACGTGGAGTTCCTACACGAATCTGGAACACGTTGGTCGTTGACCTTAGCGTCGTCGATACTTTGCATCTGGGATTCTTCGACACGCGCTTACGTACTCGCTCATATTCATCCGGCGGCGATGAGAGCAGATATGTCATCCGCGAGAGGATGCGCCGACGTCAAGAGTCCACTGCACCCGATGCCTCTCTATTAGCGAAGGAATCTCATCCGATCGTCAACAGAGCTCTAAAGGGCAAGCGCAACTTTATGTCCGCGAGAACCAGAGGTGACGGATAATAGGAAAAAAGACGGGACGGGCTCGAGATGACCAAGTAAGCGACGTAAGCGTTATCTGCTTTCGTCATTCGGCTTAGTTGTTCATTCTAAAGAAATGAAAAAAGCGCATGGCATCCAGTCCGAAAGATGCGTAAAGGGCAAACGTAACTTTATGGCTGGCGGGATGAGAGGTGGCGGAAAACAGGGAAAAAGGTGCGCGACGACCACGGGGGTGACGAAGGTAGCGACGTAAGCGCTCGCTGCTTTCGTCATTTGCCATAGTTGTTGATTTAAACAAATGAAAAAAGCATCGAGGAAAAACATATCGATTGGTGGACTGCGGCCTTTGGGATTCGTGTAGAGTTTTTCCTACATCTTTTTTCTGACGTTGGCTGCTTTCGTCATTGGTTCTAAAAACGTGATAAAAACACCGATGAAAGATGTTAGCCTGTGTTCGATTGGTGAAGTGCGGCCATTGGCATTTGTATGGTTAGAGTTTCTCATTATATCTTTGAGGGAATGGTCTCTCTCTCGAGCGCGCGCGCGCGCTCTCGCTCTCGCGGACGACACCGATAATGTAAAAGTAGCTGTTTAGCGTGGCAGTGGCAGGCGTGTGGCAGGGGACGGCTACCGTTAATTTCGAGCGATCATAATCGTGCTCCTCTTCTCTTTTTCTCTGGGCTCCTGGCGCAGCCTCCCTCTCGGCTCTTTAGAGAAACCTGGGATGAGCGGGGCCTGTCGATGGGGCCTCGCCGGGTGGGTGGGAGAATCGGAGGATCAGCCCGAACGGGGAAAGGCAGCAGCCGGCGCGAAACGATTCGGCGATCATGATCATATATCCTTGTACTGAATTACGCGCGGCCAACTACCGAATCATTTTGACCCACATCCCGCCACGCTCGACTGATCCTCGTCGCCGCGAGCGATTCGAATTCAGATCTGGCGCAGAATCCGAGGCTCCGGGGAAGAAAGCATGCCGGGCGGATGTCCAATTCGAAGACAACCCTCGCCTTTGATCCAACTTGCCACTTGCTTCTATTCTTATTTACTTTCTCCTAAGGAATTTCCTAATGTGTGAGATGCACTCAGTATCCCACTAGTTGCCTGCTCCCAGTTTTCAGCGTACATCTAAGAGGGGAAAAAGCCAATATTTTAAAAATAGATTGGCTCGATAGTTCTATTTTTGACTGTGCTCCCGTAAATTTTTATTACAAATTTTTACACACCCTATGAAAGACGAGAATTATGACAGCATCTAGTTTCCACTCACAACATAAAGCGCAGGTCTCTCCAAGCTGTATAATAGTATCGTCTGGCTGTTGATGAAATTTGCACCAAATCTTATTGATATTATTAGTACAGGACAGTTTGAAGATTGCAGATAGTAACAACAACTTCCGTAGTCGTAGACATTTTCAATGTATCTTTCTCGTACAGCAATGAGACAGGTGCGCAGATAAGAAGAGTTCCGTTTACGGGAAACTAACCAAATGTATGAGCAGATAAGCAAGGTAGCTCTGGTGATATACGCGCGTCGGCGGATATGCCTATCTAGTCTAATTCTACGTGAAAAGCATAATATCACTTGTCCATGAGAGATAATAGTATATTCGTGGTCTCTATATGTTGGTATAAAAAAGGGCCCGGTTAGGGGCAGCGGTGTTCCTTCATGCCACTTATTTGAAACTTGGTAGTTGACTGCCGAAGAATAGAGACCGGTAGAAATGTTGTATTGCAAGGAACGCGGAAGTATAGTTTTCTTGTGGGCAGTGATAGGATTTTTGATATTCCTTTCGACGAAAAGTGCAGATGGGTTCCCTGCTGAACCCAAGAAGAAGGGAAACGGTCGAGCTGTACCGCCAGTACCGAGGTTTCAGGGTTCCTTCGATCAAAGTCATGATCGCAAAAAAATTGGTATGTAAAATTACAAAACCGTATACTTACAGAGAATACTTGATGCAAGGGAAGAAAAAGTCACCGTAAAGATGAGGCGGGGGTTGAAGTCTCCATATCGTTGAATGTATATTTACATATGCACGTTGAACTATAGCGTCGCAGATTACATCCTGGAGGGACGACAATCCGCAGAATATCTGGGAACTGAGTGGTTTACACGAAGGTGATATAATGCTACATTCGGCGAGTGATTCCACGAAGAATGGCCTCTTAAGTAAAACATCTCGGTGGCCCGGCGGAATTGTACCCTATTACATAGATGAAGCAGATTTCGGTAAATCCATTACTTTCTTTGACAACTAATAATCAATGTATCTGATTAAAACGGAAGTGGGCGTAGAAGGTAAATCTGATGATGCAGTAGTCTAATATAAAAGTTTCTTATGCAGACGAAGAAGAGATCGAGACGATCATGGGGGCTTTAATGGAATACCATAAAAATACTTGCTTGCTCTTCCGTCCATACAAAAAAGGTGATGAGGATTATGTGACTGTACAAGGAAAAGCTTCGGGTTGTTGGTCGCTGGTAGGACGACACGGCAGTGGACAAGTGCTCAATTTGCAAAAGCCCGGTTGTGTGCGCCACGGCGTGATAGTACACGAATTCATGCACGCAGTGGGCTTCTATCATCAGCAAAGTGCACCGGATCGCGACGAATGGGTGCAGATTCACTGGGAAAATATAAAACTCGGTAGATAGAAACTTCCTGTTCACGCATATTACATTGGCTAGTGGTCATACTCGCACAATTAATTACGAGGGATTGGGCCCGGGTATTGCTTGTTTTAGGGAAGGAACACAATTTCAAGAAATACGACAACCGAACTGTGACTGACTACTCCATTGGCTACGATTACAAGAGCGTCATGCATTATAGTTCGCACGCATTTTCGAAGAATAGTGAGCCAACAATAACTGCAAGGGTAAGGCAGCTTCTTTCGCGGAAACTCCAACTTATTTAGTCATTTTGAATAATTTTGTTGCAGAAGGAAAAGGTGAAACTTGGCCAGCGCGATGGGCTTAGTAAGAAGGATTTGCTCAAGTTACAAGAGATGTACAAAGAAGAATGTAGCAGGCGGCAGCCGGATGGAAATTTGACTATGCCGGCTTCTTCTGAAGATATTTCGCTAGCAAGTTGGATATTTGGCTGACTAACTAAGTAATAACACTATTAGTTATATATATCTCATGAAATGTTCGACGCCGGGAGAATAATAATATATTGTATATTTCTTGAGTGTGTTTTATTATCAAAAAGAAAGTCGGTACAAAAATATATCTTTTCCAAATTTCTGCTGAATGTATAGCAGAAAAACAAAGCAAGTCTCAGCTGGTAGGACTTTGCCGATTATAGTAAGAGAGCTGTTTCAATTCGGTGATTGTATTCTCGGCAGCCTAAAAATATGTTTGTTATCAACCACTTACTCAATCGGTTTCTATATTGGTGTCACAGAAAGCGGTGTGAGTTGATGGATTTTATTATCTTCATACCTTACGTACGACTTCGTTATCATCGTGAATTAGGGCTTCGATGTTAGTTTTTAACGTATGATTCCACACTTGTTGTAAAGCACGACAAGAAAATCTCCCAAGTAATCTGATCAAAGTACACGTCCTTGCCCTGAGTATGGTTTGCCTATGCCTAAGCAATTCGTTGAGATGCTTCGCCGGGCCTCCTTGAAATGAGAGAGATTGCTGAACTGAATGTACAAGTTACTAAACATCTTACCCGCACATTGAAACGGTGCGTCATCTTACCCGGCACTTCGGTATGCAAGACAACTTTTTCAATCAAATCAGCATTTTCCGGCAGGGAGCGCAGTATATTGCTGAAAATAGCAATGAGATCGGCGACTATCCTTGCCTTCCTTTTCTCCAGCACGAGTAGCTGTTGGAGGAAGCACATTCCGTCTACAATGTAAACGGCAGCACAGAATTGGGTTAAAAATCGCAGGCTACTGTAAACCAAGCGACACAAAAGAAGTGTTGCACATTCTAAAGCCTGGAGCTCATCCGCCGAAAGTGTGGAAGCGGGTCTAACGTTTATAGTTGTGAAGTCCATTTTCTGTTCGGGAGAACCAGCGCGTGCCGACATTAACAGTTTTATCGAATAGACTAGATTCGGTACAAGTTTAACGTCGGCATAAATTTGCTCGATTTTAACGAGTGTTTCCTTTGGGATTGATGTAACAAAGGGAAGTGATAAAAGGGAAGCCACGTATTCAAGAACACGGCAATCTGCGGAAGGGTTTCTTAGTGGCGACACGAATACGGAGACACAGTTTTCTTGAAGTAACGAGCCCAATTCTCCATCCATCACTTCTTCCATCGATCGCTGAAGAAACACAGCCCATTCGTCATTTTCAATTGGCTTATCGACGGTGCATGGTGTCCAATCAGGCATCCTTGAATCTTCCTGGGCCTTTCCTTCCTGAATGCCTATACTTGGACTGTTCTTCTCTAGGGGATTAGGTTGTTCTATTACTTGATTCTTCTCAGGTACATTCTGCTGCACAGTGGCAACATTTTTAAGGCACTTCTCATCGTTGATTGTAATTTGATCCCCGACTTCTTTAGTGCCTGGACTATTTTTCCTGCTCACTGTCCCTTCTTTTTGCGGTGTTAAATTACCATTTGTCGTTGGTGCATTTGCTAATGACCGAAGCTCGCTGGCTAACGACTCCCGGACACTTAAATTGCCAAGGAGAACATCCACACTTGTACTAGAGTCAGTTCCACTTGGCTCACTATGTCGTACTCCTTGACAGTAGTTCATTCGATGCTGACACGAATAAGCCTGTTGTATTGGGTACCGAGGATGAGAGGTGCACGTCCTCAGTCGTCGATCCTCGACCTTTCTCGCATTCACTTCTAATATCTCTACTGCCTTATCTAGAATCCTGATAATTTTGTTCAATTCATAATCGGTGTAAGACACAAACACAGGAATCTATTAGAGCACCATATCAAATCCTTACTTGGAGAGATTAATATGCTGTGGATCTGGATTTTGCAGCTGCTCCTGCTTTGCTCTTGACTGACTCTCCGACAATGGGGCAGTAAATGGTCGAGCTACAGTCCCACTTATTATCAAAAGTCTGTCTTTTACAAAGGGGTGCTCTATCAGAGCAGGCCATGTTAATCTTTGAGAGGGATCTTTCTGCAGCAGCCCCTGTACATGTATATGCAGATAGTATAGTCCTCATTGATGAAAGTGTTCCACACAGTGGAAGTTTATACAGATTTGTTTTTCTCATTACATAGTAAAGAAGCCTTTCTCACCTGCAGGAAGCTTTTGCACACATTCGATATATAAGCAGGCCATTTTATATCTTTGAATCTGATGAGTCTAACCAAGTTTAAGATGGAAGTCGTTTGAAATGGTGGGCTGCCAACAACTAGTTCATAGATTATGCAGCCGAGAGACCTAAGAAGAGGCGGATATCCAGACTTTTAGAGCAGCTGATAATGGGCCTGCTGATAATATCAGTCCGGATTTATATACCATAAATCAGCATTATGATCGTAAGGCTGTTCGTCAATAAGTTCTGGCGCCATGTACAATGGTGTACCCTTTATTGAAGTTAGAACATGAGTGCCTGTACTCATGCTCCGGGCGAATCCAAAGTCACAGAGCTTAGCTGTTCCACTGTTCTCAAGGAGAACATTCTGTGGCTTAAGATCCCTAAAAATGTACAGATTTTTGTAAGATTCATTATCATTTCTTTGCAATTGTACAACACCAAAGGGTCTTCCAGAACTATTAACCTGTGGAGCACACGATTGGAATGCAAATAGTAGAGAGCAGATACAAGATCACAGGCTATACTCTGGGCCCGTTGTTCAGACAATCTCCCAGCTTTTTCTAGTATTTGGTAGAGTTCCTTGTCCGCATACTCTGTCACAATAACAATCTGTAAGGAATAATGCGCATCAAATCATGAGTGTTATCAGTGTTTGAATATATCTTTGAATGCAATGCATTCAACAGGTTTTGATCATCTACCTCATTCTCAGTTTCGAAAGAGTCTAACATTTGCACGATATTCGGATGGTGAAGGTGACGTTGAATTTCGCATTCTTGACGCAAGCCTTTTAATTCTTTAAGTGATCGGCCACGCTGGAAATGCAAAACAATAACACAATGTAGCAGAACGAAAGCACTTTATTCACTTATCATAGTTGTTCAGTTAATTCTATTCGTTAATCACCTTCCGAATCACTTTGAATGCTACTACTTCACCATCTGGGCGCTTTTTTGCTTTAAAAACTTGTCCGAAAGTTCCCTCCCCTATTTTCGCTAATAGTTCATATTTTTCCATCGTCCTTAGTGGTAAACAGGAGGGACCTCGGATAGTATGTAGTGTTGTGGGCAGGCGGACAAAGGAAAAACGGTTCGAAACGGGGTGGGATTGAAGGTTGGGTTTGGTTACTTATACACTCTCATTGGGGAATGGAGTAGAATCGCTAGGCGGTAAGGGTAGCATCGGATCACTATTTATTTCCTGTACTGCTGGAAAGGCATAAAAATTCAAATATATTTTCGTTGCTCAGTCGCGATGCTTCTGCTTTTCTCGTTTCTCTCGATGGTCTCGACTATGATGACTATAATAATGATCAGACGATCCCTCGCGCGTCCTGGAACTATGGCTTTTCGATTTGTGACTTTTATGTTTCGATCGGTGCGTGTCTTTTGCGCTCTCATGATATTCTGAGCGCGATTTTCTTTTGTGCTCGTGGTGGCTATGCCTCCGCGATGATTCTTTCCTATCGTATTTTTCATGCGGTGAATATTTGTCGTATTTCTGGTGATCTTGAGGTCGTATTCCATGTCGAGACATCGTTTGATGATATGTTTCATATTTTCGACTGCTTCCTTGATCCTGGAATGCATTTCTTAAAAGGGTACTAGGATGGGGATGCACAGAATTATCGCGTATTCGAGGAGAATATTGCTCTATCTCTTCTGCAGGTGCGATGTATGTCTCTGCAGTGATTTGTTCAAGTGGCTCCATGGTGCTTGTATCTTGCGTATCAGTAATATTTTCCAAGTAAATTTCCATTTGCTGATTAATAACTTCTCTAAGAATCTCTGTGTGCGACTTCTTATTGGTGTGAACACTCTTGTGTTTGGCTCTACGTCTCTTCATATTACGTTCTTGAGCAAGTAGTTCAAGATAAGACAGCTCCTTTTCATGTTTCTGCTCATTCCTACAAGTATTAGAATGGAAAACATGTATCTTTGTTCATTGATAGAGAAACTGTACATGGCATTTCATTCACACTTACTGGTTAGCATGACCATCAGTGATATCATGTCCCAAGTGAGGCTTGACAGTATGTTGAATCGCGTACTCATACATTAATCTTCTTTCATTAGAAGAAAAATCTGTTAGGAGCCTGTCAGATGTACGCGGGATTAAACGCTCAGCCAGACCTATTATCAGTGTTAAGAATTCATGTTCCGCAAAACAAGTGAACAGGAGCTTACATACAATAGAAGAAATATGGATCTAAGTGAAGGGAAACTGATTTGAGCCTAGCATTACATTGCAATGATAAATTGGAGATATTAGCATTATGATTATCTGTGTCTTCTGAGAAGACTAAAAAGGATATGGTCAGCCCCTGCCAAGTATTACATTGAAAACTTTCTGGAAAAAAGTGTATTCTTTAGGAACTGCTAGTTCAACTAATGACGGTTGACAGTTCTCTCTACCCATTGTTTTTATACTAACCAGTAGACACACCAGACTCCATTCTCGAAGAACTTTGTAATACTTGTGCTTGTAGCTGTTCATCTGAAAAAGGTACATTAGTTTCCATTTAAATCTGAAGTAAACAGTTTTACTTAGTCTGTAATTTCTTGGAATAAGAAGAAACATACCAAACTTAATAGAAGAATGGCTCTGTATCCCAGTTGACTCGGACAAGGGTAGATCTGTTTCTCGGTAACCTTCTGCCTTCCACTGACAAGACACAAGGTGTCCGTCAAGTGACTTCTTTGGTATTCTATGAGATGAATCATACGGGCATACACAAAACTCTTCAACCTAGAATCGCAGAAATTCAATCATCCAACTATTTCGATTAGAGATATTCCTATTACTTACATTTTCAAGGGTCTTTGGATCCCAGTTAAGAAGTTGGGAAATGTTATTGATTTCTTTCATTGTATTCGCAACGAACTCTTTTAACCTCTCCATTTGCTTCTGTTGCGTATCAACGGAATCCCCGAGCATTGCTCTTCACTAGAATTTCTCACTCAAGCTTTCACGAGACTTATCAAGAGCAATTAATGCGTATCCCTCTGCACAGCATCTATCTACGCAAGTTCTAGATTCATATGTCTAGCAGTGATTTGTGTATACAGCAATTCGGCCCACGCCGGCTACGCCATTGCCACCTGCATGTCCTGCATTACCAACGGATCGAGTCAGCTGTTTTATTCTCCGACATCCATATGTCACTGGCTATCGATAACATGTTCTCGAACATGTCCTTCATAATCTTATCATTTACAACATAGATAATATGCAGCCTCTTTTGATTTCTAACTGGTAAATGTTCCTTCAATCGATTAAAGATCTTCCACTCGAAAATCGAACGCCCGGTTCGATTCGAGTCTATGAACGTTCGAGCGCGCCAGTCACCAACGCACCAATTACGTCGCAGCTTTCATTCCGCTTGATTTCATTGTTCATTATTCGTCTAAATAATTCGTAGGACGCGCGAACAACCATCAAAGTGATTGAAGTCGTGATCGAGAACGGGTGTGCGAGTGTTGGACTACAAACAGGCGGGAAATGGAGGCACTGAAGATGACAATGGTGAGTTTTCGCCGGCTACGCTTTCATTCGTTTTGTGGTTGTACCAGCGATGCTTATTGTTAGTGAAATGTGTAACAAAGCCAAAAGGAGTCTAGCGATACATAATATAATGTGGCTGGGTTCTTGAGGTGTAGAAGTAATGTGCGTACATTTGCTTTAGTAGCCACCTGTTGCGGTAACCCACTTTCTTACGTAGTCAGCCGGAAAGTTTTTAAACTTCCCAAGGACCTTTTAAAATCCTGATTCTCTGACGCGCTCAGTTAAAATCGTTCTGTTCTCCACTGCCCCGGGATCTTAGATGATTCATCATCCATAACCTAATGACGCGTATACAGGCGAATTTTCATCACACATGTACGCATTCTCTCAGAATCGGCAGCGTCGAATTACTGAACGTAAGGTTATGATACAGTTATAATTTATTAGCTCTTTTATTCCACTTTGTCCGATTGGCATTATGTATGGCATTGTTGGCATTGTTATTAGCATAACAATCACCTAATTTAAAGGATAATAAGTTGTAGCGTCAGTGAGGCGTTTTTGGTTAGACTCTTTCGCAGATATCGTACAATGGAAAAGATATCGCGAGTTCAGAGATGTACTGGAGAATTAAAGTTGGTAAGTTAATCTGTACTCATCAATATTTCGATATTTTTATATCAGTATAAATAGTAGTTCATGCAAACGAAAGTAATAATAAATGTAACCAAACTGTTTTATCTATAAAATTGCCTGTTTGTGAAAATACTTGACGATTTCAAGCCAAACTCATAATCCTAATTGGCGCGAGACTTTACCGAGTCTCCTGATATGATAATGTTGCAAATATGTACGAATGCATAATCAAAATATTTCATTCATCGTCGGCTCTTATGCAGAGGAATGAAATCATTTATTTGACCGTCGACATTCCCCAGCAATGCTCGTCTTGCCTGAGCTTCTGCTGGTGCTGGTCTATGATAAATTTTCTTTATCAAATCCTTGTTTGTTCTTAGTGTCGGAGGATGCAAGAGCAGGAGCAGGTGAGCAGTGAGAAGTGAGGATGGAGATGGAGATGGGAATGAGGAGGGCAATGGTGATGGTGTCGGGGACGAGGACAGACGGCGACGCGGACGTAGGTGGAAGGTGGTAAGTATGTAGAAGTAGAAGAGTGAGAACGAGTGAGAGGGTTGGAGCACAGACTGCGAGGGGAAGGGGGAGAGAGAGAGAGAGAGAGAGAGAGAGCGAGAGAGCAGTGGGCATCTTAGCTAGGTCCGCGGGCTTCTATCACGGCTCGGGTGAACGGGCGGACAGCTCCGAGGCGATTTGTCTTTCATTTCGGGCTAATTTATTGCACTCGGTTAGGTCTCCTTCTCCCTTTCTTTCTTCCACGAGTCTCCTTTCTTGCTCCCTCGCGCTCCATCCTCCTACCAACCCTCGGACGGCCTTCCACGTCTCTTTCTTCCTCCCTGTCAGTCTTTCTCCGTCCTCCCAGCGCTATTCTCGACTCCGCACCATTCAGCCACGCCCCACCCAACTAATGTCCCACATAAAACTTGGTATCAGCGATCCTCAAACGGGGATTTACAATCCCTTCAAGCGCCGCTGTCACGATAAATCCTATGGGGCGACGTCGATATATCTCGCGTGCGCTTTCTCCCTCCCTCTCTCTCCCTCTCACACCCTTCCCTCTCTCCCGCGAATACTTTTGTCCCTAATGGATCTACCCCACCCCCTTCGCACGGGCTAGATGCAACCTTTGCATTTCGATCGCCAAGTCAGCCGCGCAAAGTAGTACCGATTTTCAATAATCGATTTCCTGATATTTCTCACATACACAATGACGGACTAAAGATTTCTACAGAAAGAATGTACTCTATGAATACTTGTGACCTCACGCATCTTGACGGCGTTCAAGAGTGATTACTAAATGTCTCGCAGCCTCTTATCGGCTGGAAATGAGTAGAAATCGCAGGTATTCCCATAACAAAATTATCCTTGCCTCGTGTCGTGGGGACATCGAATGGTTCTAGGAGGGCAGTGAGAACGCGACGGGAAAAAAGTCAGGCGGAAAAGGCATTACCCTTGCTATAAGCCCATCCTATTAGGGTACTCGTCGCTGACAGTTAATAAGGGTAAAAGCGCGTGTTTCTACAATTAAGAGTTGTAATAAGCACCTAAAGGCCAATAAGATGTTTCCTAATGGAACTAGCTAACAGCTAGCGTCGGGCCAATTATCCGCGTGCACATTAAAATGAGCGCGTAGCGCCTCCGGTGCCCGGAGCCTTAACATCCTATCCGTATCAGGATATCTTGGCTCGTTCGCTTATATTTGCTCAATCTGCTCCCGCAAGATTTTCCATCGAACCCGTTCAGTTTCCTATACCATACGCCGTCCACCTATCATAAGTGCAAGGTGGAGTGACTTATATTTTTGAATAGCCACTATTGGCACACATTATGTATAGAATAGGTATAAATTATCAAGTAATTTTAACTGCATCGAAATGTTCATTAACTCTCCTCTACAATGTGTATATTATATATAATTTCATATCAATTTAGTGCTAATTCATTTTTAATCATAGTTAATCAAATAGTAATATTGTGGTGTAGATACGATTAAACTTGACTGACCAGCGTGTTGATTTAAAGTTAAAAAACATAATTCAGCACTGCATGCCTTGAAAAATGCCTTTCTTCCCATACCTGGTGAAGCTCGTGGAAAATGGTTGAAGGAGAAATGCATTGAGAAATTGAGATTATACCAAACGGTCGAAAGGATCGACAGATTAGTTTGCGCATTTAGATCGCGGTGAAGAGCCAAGGGGCGGGGGAAGACGTAAGATCGGGGAAGGCTGTCGAAGGCTTTCCTTGTCGCATAAGTCCTTGTTATGATTCAACGAATGCTAAGCTGGTTTTCACGAGGCTCGATTTCGCGCGGTCTTTTCCTCTCGCGGCGCCGGCCTCCTCGTCCTCGTCGTCGTCCTTGTCGCGCGCGCGCGGCGCACTGTTAATTCCCAACAACTTTCCCGTAATCTCCCGTTCGCCCCGTTCTATTACGTTTCCTTGGCTCATACTTTCCGCCCGGGCAATGAGATCTGTCGCGCGCGCACTCCTGCAAGCTGTAGCTAAACTGGATTAAACCGATTGTAATTGCAGAGCCAATCACGAGTGGCCGAATCTAGCGTGGTGGCCTCCTGCGGCCGTTCCAGGGCTTGCTCTATTTCACTTTGAACAGTCATTTGAAGAGAAGGGCGCACACGGACATAGACGCAGACACAGAGAAGCAGATATGTATCTGCAGATAGATAGCGTCGGGCGGGCGTTGTAATAAGTATGATAGTAGGAATGGAGCCGAGTGTGGAAGAGCCGGTGGGAAGAGGAGAGAGCGAGAGACAAAGAGAGAGGGAGGGGTTGGGTAGTGGGTGGAGGGGTTGGGGTAGTTGCAGGTGCACGCAACCTCAGCGATACACAGGAGAGCAGTGTGGGAACGGTCGGCGTTGTTTTACCGTAAGGGGTTAATTGCATTGCCAATAACAGATAATGCAACAATCAATGATTTAAGGGAGGTGGGGGCTCGGGGGCCAGCAGAAGCGGGGGTATGAGAACGGGGTGGAAATGGAAATCGGGTGGCCTGGAGGTCGGTCGGGGTTGGCGGTGAGACCGGTGATGCTGATGGCGATTCTGACGGGGCGGGGGTGGGAGTACATCGGAATGGCTAAAGGTAGGAAAGGGGAAGTCACTGCAGTAGGGGTAGAAAAGCATGAGGGCGGAAAGAGAGGACTTGCCGAGACCGAGACCGAGTCTGAGTTTGTACGCGGACTCTGCTTCGAGACACAAAGATAGCGAAGAGGAGAAAAGGCTTCGAAGGGCATATGAAAGATTTCTGACTGAGCTTACCACAGAGGACATGAAAATCAATTAATTTAGTTGGCAAAGTTTTGAAGGAAGTACAAAAGAATTGGGGTGATTAAACAGCCCTGCGCATGGTCATCAACGCGTGAATAGGGAATGAGCAGGAATTTGGAAGGAACGGCTGCATACGCGGGCAAAGCCACACGCAGTATCGGGGATAACGAGCTCAGAGAACGAATGAGATGTGTGTTGTATTTCTCCCTTCTGATCGGTTAGCGGCAGCTTAGCGCGTGCGGCGGCGCCGGCAGTGCGCGGGGCGAGGCGAGAGCAGCACTCGGCCCTCGTATGCAATGATGTTCATAGCCACCGTACTATCCTCCTATCCTCTAGTTTAAACACTCCCAGCAGACTCGCCACAGATTATCCTGCCAATAATTGGCCACGCTTTCTAAACCGCCACCTGAATCCAGAGGCTGACGTCAATGTCGAATCGCCTCTTTAATGAAATTACCTGGGAATTGCATACTTTTTGGAATTTAGATCGAAATTTACTGCGAGCTGCATATTTGTATCAGACGAGTCCTCTCAATTAGCCCAATTCCCAGGAGTTTTGAAGGTTGCGTGTTGGCCAATACAACATGTGCACAAGTAGCAGTGACGGAAAGTCTGGATATTTTGCGGCAACCAGCCGGCCTCGGCGCCGTCCGCCCTTTTCATCGAGCAATTTTGTCGCTCTCTCCGCTACAGGACATATACATACACGTATACGCAGAGTTATGTCCGTCAGGGAATTAATATAGGCGAGATTTGTTGTTATTACGGCGCAGGCATAGGGGGAGTAAAGTGTGGCGGGGCGCGGGCGTCGGATGGCGAGAGGGCGGTAGAGGCGGTGGAAGCTTTCTCAGGGTTGCTCAGGGTACGCCGGGTAGAGGGTAGAGAGTGCGGGGCGCACAGGGTAGAGAGCGGGCCATTACTTACTATAACTGCCGTCGGGGTAGGACGCCAGCGTTCCTGTCAGGCATCCATCATCGCGACTAATGGCTCTACTCTCCTGCCAATAACATCGGGCCGGACGTGCACCTTCGTCCGGAAACCTCCACGGTACATACACGCTTTGGTCATTCGTGCGACCTTACTTCGCCGGTCTTCGCCCAGCACATTTCCAACTCCTCTTTTTCTCAGAATCCCACTAGCCGCCAAGCCGGCGCAGAAAATACGCAAAGCCGATCGAGTGCATGTACGCTTTAAGGGTGACTGTAGTCGATGAACTCTGAGGGAATCCTCGCCAGCCTCCGAGCAGCTCAATTGAAACTCTTATTTTTTTTAGATTTCAACTTCCTCGCAAGCTGCTGAGAAAACACGCGAAAGAATGGAGTGGACTGTTGAAGGCGAGGGTAGATGAGGAAGTTGGGCGGACGGGAACACGCAGAGGTGAGAGAAGAGAGCGCAGCGAAACGCTTTGATTGCCGGTAAGCCAGCCTGATCGGGGGATGGAGTGGAAGATCGGACGGGAATGGGGTTGCGGACGCGTACGCGTACGCGTACGGGGATTCGGCGGGGCAGGGGGCCGGGGATGGGGTTAGCGGTGTATAACAGGAACGGTCAGATAGTTATTGCTGAGCGATTTGATAGCTGGATAATGACGAGTAATGACACACCGCGGTGGGAATCGCAGCTTCACATCCTCTACTCCCGCTGATCTACGCTTCTCTATGTGACCCGGCGCTGCCGTTGTTTCTCTCGCTCTCTTCTCCCCCGGTAGGCTCTGCCTCCCGCTCGCACCTGAGCCGGAGAGGCATAGGAGAGAGGCCGCCGGTGGTGGGAGCCGGCTACCGGGAGCCGCGGGAGCATCGAGTGTGGAGTGTGGAGTGTGGATATGCTCCGCCTGTGGATATGAGATTGCGTCATGCATATGCAGTTGCATTTGGCATTGCGATATGCCTCTCCTCTCCAATCACTGCCGTGAAACTTGATTGTCGCCGATTATCCGGCGTCGATCGACCTAATAAAAGGCGAATATTTTCCAATATTAGCCAGACCGACACCGTCGCCTTGCCCTCTCGCTCTCCCCTAGCAGCATTGACTGCTTCTGCTTTATGGGAAGCCAGCACCAAATTCTTTACAGAACAGCTCGCTAACATTCGCTGACGTATGTCAAGTTTTGCTTCATTCAGGTGTACCGTACAACGAGATTAATTTAGTGCATAGGTGGATCGAGCTGAATCAGGTCCCTTAAGGGGGGTGGATTCCCGGGTAAACTCGTCCGTTTTGAGAAGTGCCGCTCTCCGGGCACTCGGTAGCTTATTTTATATACGCTGAGTCGCCACCCACCGAGCACGTAACAACATTAACACTGGCTGCCCTGATAGCCCTTCGGCTACGCGAAGGAACTCCTAGTAACAGCAACTATGCTAATCCTCGGAAGCGAAGCGCTTCAGCAATCCAGGCTTTAACCGGTTAAAACGAGTCAAGTGGCGGGACACTGGCCTGAAATCGTGCAGGAGTTGAAGTCATTTAAAGGCCGACTCTCAGCAGATCAGTGTGCCTCATGGATCATACATGCAGATAGGAATAGACGCGTAATAGGTGTCTTGCCGGAGAGTGAAAAAGTGTCGATCCGATGTCGGCGCTGATGCAATCGCGAATGCTAGTCGATGATGGCACTTTACAAGCAATCCGACGCGTCGCGACGCCCCACGACGACAGGAAGAGTCAGCACTCGTTATAGGACTCCGAGAGAGGAAAGCAATACCTGTTGCTCACGTCAGTGATTCTTTCCCCGGCAGGCTGGAATTGAACGAGAAAAGCGCTCTGATACATGTAGAAGAACTGCTTGTTATTCGCTGAAGCAGCATCCCTCACCCCTTCAGGGTAGTGGAGTTGTAGTGTGTAGAACCGAGGCCGGTCCCGAGTTTCGCAAACTAGACGTCATTCACTCTCCCAGCGTCTGCACCTCTCTTTTACCATCGCATTCTTGCCTTAGCGTTTTTAGTCCCAGAATTCTTATAAATTCCTCACAACTCTTTTTATTCCCGAGGGAAAAGAGAGAGTCGGTAAAGGAAGAGGAAAAGCCTGTATGAAAGCTTTGATATCATTCAAAGTTTACGAAAGCCCCAAGGAGTTGCTTTAATGACGAATAAATAAAGTTGATTTGATGAGAAATAACGGTCGTCCCGGAATTGAAAGGGTTAAAAGAGGCAGAAGCGGCTGGGTATGCCAATGGAATTGGGCAAATCGAAGTCGAGTAAAGAGAGCGAGAGAGGAAGAGAAAGGTTGAATGGTAGAAGTGGCGTTGGTGAGAGGTGGCTCGAACCGGTGGTTATCTTAGTAATTAATATGATTGAGGGGACATCTCTCACATCCCTCACGTCTCCGTAATATCCAGCAATGGCCCAAGTTCTGATTGCTTTCCCCGTTCCAGCGATGCTTCCCTCGCTATCTCAAATGCAATAACCCTAGTAGCGCACTTCCTACTTCCTTCTCCTTCCTCACTTCGACAAGGCGCCCGCGAGACTGGAGACGCGACGCTACGAGTTTGCAAAACTGACTGATTGTGAGAATTACGACGCCTTCGAGGCTTCGAGCCCTTTAGCCATCAGACTCTTACAAAACATCCCCTCCGCGCACATGTAGACCGGAGAAAAAGTCGATGCAGTCTTTCGCCTTACGTAGAATTCCGAGGCAAGAATCAAAGACGCGACCATCTTTTGTCCAGTCTTTGAGAAGGCAAAAGGCAATGTTGGCGCGGCTTGGTACGGGAAAGAGGAGAAGAGAAGAATATGAAGGAGGAAGGTGTAATTTGGGATGTTAGATTCGCTCATCCCTTAGCCGGGTTCTTTTGCATCGCGAATTGGGGATTTCGCCCGGGGAGTGCGGCGTCTCAGGGCCGCTGAATGGCAAGATTGGCCCCGGAGAAAGAAAGAAAGAAAGCGAAATATCCGCGGTCGAGGAGATGATAGTACACGTCTATGAGTAAGACTGGAGGCCGGCAGGCCGGCAAAGGAGACAAGGAAACTCTAAAGAACCGCGGCGTTCGTGCTCGATTGAGACGACATTGAATGGGATTGGGCGAGAATGAGCGTGCGTACGGGATATGTACTTAGAGGCGCATACATAGGTATAGTAGGTATGTCGTATGGTGCAGTGATGACTAGGGTGAGTAGGCGGGCGGGCGGACGGGCGTTGCGAACGGTAGGAAAACTTGCTTGTCGGCTGTATAAAACGATAAATAGCCACGTCACGAGTGCGATAGGGAAAAAGGGATGGATGGGATAACGGGATGAAAGCGTGGGAGCGAGGAAAGCGGTGAAACGGTTGCAGGAGAGGCAGGAGAGACAGGACAGGGCTGCGGCGCTCTGCGGCGCTGTGCGCCGCGCACGGCAGTAGTGTGGGTGGATGGGAGGCCGAGAGGACGAGAGGATGAGAGGACGTGAGGACGAACACATGTCCGTGTCACCGCCGTCTCTCATGCCTGAATCCCGGAATTTATGCCGGTCAGTGAATCACGTCAAAATTTGATTTGTCGATGGCTTTTATAGCGGCAAGTTATTGCGCGCGTTAGGTACAAATTCGGAACGGTATACGTCGCGGTATACGTCCGTACACGTCGGCAGTGCATCGAACATTTCCACTTTGTCGGTCTCGTTATGTTTCCGATACGGAAAAACGTTGAGCACATACGAGAACCCGGATAGATCGTTTCAAAACGAACGATCCCGTGGCCGAAAAAATATTCCCGCCCGCCGAGCGCAATCGCGCCGGGCCACCTCGCCCCCGACAGAAATCCGCTGATTCTCCCCCGAGTCTTTCTATTATCATTCATTATTACCACTTAATCCTACCAATTTTACCTATCAATATGTATTATCGTCCAAGGCGAGCGAGAATGTAAAGTGCACGGCAGATAATTGACGACAGGATTGCCCAGTGAGGAAGAAATGCAGTGGTAGAAATTAGTGAAGTTTTGGAAAGGCGAGTGCTCAAGCTTAGTCCGCAGGGTATTTAGCTGCGAGGGGTGAAGTAGGTAGAAGGTAGAAGTGGATTTGGAAAGCGTTACCGCGAGTGCAGTCGGTCGGGCGGGTGTCGGCGGGCGGCGGCCGGAGATACGCATATATCAAGCCGGTACAACGAATATATCATTCATAATTTGTTCGGAACGCTTGATTTGTAGCCCGCGACGTGCGGCGTCGAGCTGTCCCCCTACCATCCTCTCTTTCCTCCGCCCCGCCCGCAAACCCCCCACGCCACCCACCACCCCTCTATGTACATGTTTTCCTCCCGTTTGTTTGCGCCGCCGCTTCCGCCTTTTTCCTCTGGCCGCGCGCGTCTCTTCATTGTTTCATTCCTTCACTTCTTCATCTCCCACTTAGCCGCGCACGAGAGGAGCCACGTCCTCCCCCAATTTTCACGCTTAAACTCGCCACTTCTTTCCCGCGCGGGCTCCGCGCGTTCCATTTGCATTTGTCCATCTCTCTTCCGATTCTCGTCCGACACGATGATGAAGCTTCCAGGGAAGCTGCATCACTGCGTCGGGCCGGCCCGCTCGCCATTCTATTTCTATGCCCGGTGTATAGATTGAAATTAATACGCACTAGCATCTGTAAATCATTAGGCAAATGCAGGAGCCGTGTTGAAAGCATGACACACTCCATTCAGTGCTAACCGGATGGTCGGAATAACTTGGCTTGGTCAGGCCGTGTTTCCGGAAAAGCTCGACACACTGCTTTTATCTCGTATTGGCTGCTGGCCGCTGGACGTGCTGCTCTAAGTTGCGAGTTTGATGCCAATGCGAACCAGGCTCGCAAGGGAAGAGCAGTTGGCTCATGGGATTGGCGTTGACATGCCATTTTTTATTGCGTAATTTCAAAGCTGATCTTATGTTTTACTGTTATTCACTGCAGATATATATTGTGGAATAATTAGCAATATACCTTTGAACTATTTATTCCGTGGAATCACTGCACTCCTTTTACTTATGCTCGATATATATTTGGGTAAGCTATAGATTGTGACTCGTGAACTTACTCTCAGAGTTGTAAATAATCAATATCCAATAACTGTCGATCTCTTTGCCAACGCCGGGCGGAAGTTGGCCCCACGATCAGTGCGGAAGCTTGACACTGTAGATTATTGTAGATGGTAGATTGCTCGGTTTGGATAGCAGAACACCATCGCCCTAACTCCAACATATGAGTATATCTATGTGCACCCGCAGCACCCGGGGTAGAACTAGGAATAGGAATCGGAGGGTAAGAGAACGGGGCAGAGCATCGGCGTAAGGACTAGTGGTGGTGACTTAATCTCATGGGTACTTCCTAATGGTAAACTGGTGCTCGCTGAGTTGCTTAGGCGTCGGTGCTCTCGCGACACCGAGTATATTACACTTACTAGCGGAGAAGTGATAGCGAGCCAATGGGCAAACACAAGTAAATCAAGATTGCCGGTGATTTGTAGCGGTCTAAAGTCTAAATGTCCGGGCGAATTTGGACTGTGAGTTTCGCCGTCGATAGCGCCCGGCGTCTACAGCGGTTGGCAGTAGAATCAGCCCTTGCTAATATGTACCAGACAGTAAAGCTCTCGGTGGTACGACTGTTACTTTCTGGCTTCCAACAGCCGCACCGGGATCGCCGAGTTTCTCTTATCTTCGCCCTTCCCCTCGCCCTTCTACTCTAGGCTCATCAGTAGGTTTCTTGGAGCTGGGAATTGGATGATTTGCCCGGAAAAAGAGACGGAGCTTTGTAATGATCTTATCGGGAGTGTTTTCTTGCATGCCGATGCAAAGTCTAAAAGTTCGACGGAGAGACGCGCATAGATGCAACAGGTGGCCCATAAAGCGTGGACGTCCGTTTATCAAGAACGAACGAGTGCATTCGCATTGACTGATGGATGTTCAGGTCCATTGTACCAACCTGGCTGTTACACAAAGACCCCTGGAACATATGCTATCTGCGGATTCTTAGGTGTCGGCAAAAATGACATCGGGTTCTCTTGAAGAAAACAGTGATTGGACATACTTGCGTGGGGGAAAAAGCTCAGCTACTCTCGGATTTGATAGTTTCGAGTAGCCAATGGAATACTTAGTAGACCTAAATTGTCATTCTTACTCTTTCCTTTTCTATATCTTGTATCTTTTATTGGAACACAATTCTTTTAAAAAGGATAAACTGGGTAACAGTAAATGGTGATTCTAACAATTTATTATTTCTCTGTATATACTATCTATTAACTGTTTAACTTTTTTCGGACTTCTCCTATGTGTGTATGGATATTTGGAGGAGTAAAATAGTAGATTTGTGGATGAGAAGAAAGGAGAGTCAGTAGGAATTCGACACGCATTTTCCGATTTGAACAAGATAAGTATAGCTGGGTGGATTTGGAGGGTGGGAGGGAAGTTGGGCCCGGGAGGCCGAGCCCAGCCAAGCCGTGCTTCCCCGACTCTCCATCATAACCCCCGTGACTCGTCCCAGGACGATAGTAAAAACTTTTACAGTCCTTATAATTATGGGTAATTCGCGGTAATTAACGAGGTTGGACCTAGTCACGCTGGTAATTTTCTGAGTAATATTTCTGCGGCGATAATATCGCCTCTTCCTCCTATGGCGGCGCTTCCTCGGGAAAAGAAGGTAAATGCTAGGCTTTCGCCCGGCGTACTTCTCCGGCCGATCACTACTTCCAATGAGACTCGCTGCAACTGTTCCTGGGAAATTCGTGTACCAAGAGAAGCCGCCGCTTGGAAGTCGAGTGAAAGAGAGCGGAAGAGAAGAGTTGCTGAAAGAGATCGAGTAGTGCTAGCAGCCACTGACACACATAGTAGGGAAGCAGAGAGGAAGGCGCACTGGCGGGTTTCTCAGTAGATTTGCGAGGGAGTTGGCCGAACTCGCCGAACGCACGAGCGGCAATCTGCAAGGCTCTTCTTTCCGAATTTATTTTATCGTTTCCGCTGCAAATGACATCCCCTAACGAGATATAAATTCTGATAGCTCGGGCAAACAGGCTCGTAGGTAATGCAGCCGCCGGCTCTTTCCAGGATTGACCGGCTAACTTTCTAGGGCCACTCGCAACTTAGCACTAACATATGATTAAAAGTCGCCCGACTTGTTATTCTTCCTTAAACATTTTCCCAATCCAGGAAAACAAACATTGTAATCGACAGAAGCGAAATCCTCGGGTCATTACACGCTCTTTCACCCCTTTCTTCCTCGAATAAACTAAGAACCGTAGAGCTTGCGAATTCCGCTAAACTCCCACAGGATAGCATCGAGCTTTTTTCCTTCTCCGAGTCCCTTTCAATCTGCATTTCGAGTTCCACGGTTCCGCTGGACACAGAAGGAGTAGACAAAAATCGCGGGGTTAAAATGAGAATCAGTCTTGGGGAAAAGATCGAAGTGAGCTTTGGACTGGTGCTGAGAGTGAGGCTGTGTCCAGTCGAAGGCTACAGAGAGCCGGCCAATGGAGCGAGGGTATAGCGAGAGAGTATAGAGCGAGAGAGAGAGGGAGGGAGAGAGAGAGTTTACGTAGAAATGGAGCGCGGTGGCCGAGGGTTGAGAATTGAGGGTTGGGTGTTCGGAGTTGGCTGATGGGGAGGTCGGGGCCGACGGGGACGAGCGAAGGGTAGCGGGAAGGAGAATGGGGGGTAGGTTCAGGTGGCGGCGGGGGTTGAAGGGAGGAGGCGGCGGTGCTGCTCGGTATAAGCCAGTGCGCGTCAATAACCGTCCATCAGATGTAATAGCTCCCCGAGACACATCGGTTGCATTTAAATGGCTGCTTAGCCGACTCTGTCTCGACGCCGACGTGGATCTATGGAATTCCATCAAGCTCCACGGGATCCCTTATCGTCCTAACCGGGTCGTCGCGTCTCGGTCCAAGCGCTCCCGTACCGCCGTTATTTTCTTTGCTCCGCTCTCTGCCTCCGCTGCTTTCGCCTTCTCGTTCGCCTTCCTTCGCGGTTACTTCCTTTCCCCCGGGACGACCAGATCTTCGCTTTAGCTAGGACTAAACCCAATGCCGCCTTCTCTATCCCGTAGCTACTAGTCCTGGCTCGCATGCCGCCTCAACTCTCGTACTCCCACTCGACACTATTCCACATCGAACCAATGATTTTTACTCTCGACCTTGTCACTTTTTGGGCAATATGCTCGTGCGACTAGTTGTTCCGAAAGTTGTGAGGTCAGGAGTCTTTGGAAGTTGACTCGGGTTGCTCGAGTTTTTGCGAGGGTGAACGGGTAGCAGAGGGTGGAAGTCGAATTCGCAGTCGAGGGCGAAGCCGAGCCAAGCAGTGACGATGTAACCGAAATTCGCCGATTCCGAGGTTTCTTGATTGGCCCCATCCGCAGACCTACGTGCTCGTCACAACACTTGACTTGGACTATCTACACCTACGTAGACATTCGAACGGCATATTCTCCCCGATATCATTATCTGTAGAAGCTAGCTTATGGCCCTTTCAACGGTGCGAGCGCAAAAGTAAAATTGGCGAGTAGAACACCCCTTCGATAACTTCGAATAGGGCAGGTTTAGAGACTGATTGCTTATCAGATTTCAGGGGCACAGTAACCCAAGTGACAATTACATAAGTCAACACTCCAAAAAATGATAAAACGAGGTACGCGCTGTTGAGTATCATTAGCGCACCATGGGTCAATTAGCGCTTTACTGGCACACAGCAAAGTATTTAGGTAACAGACATGCTCTAGAGGGTGAGAGGATGATTCGTTAGGGAGAAATGCGTTTGTCGGACGCTCTGATATCCAGGGCCAGCAGCGGCCGCGGGCTCCTGGGCAGTGGGGCGGGTGGGGGTACGAGGGTGCTTCTTTTAGGATTGCACTCGCTTTGCCGCGGTGAGTTAATCCCCCGCGGATGTGGAGGCAGGAGCGCGTCGAGGGTGGGTGGGTGAGGTCGCTTTGGCTCGCGGGATTGCCGTAGAGAGTGGAGGCTCTCGGCTAGGAGAACTTGGGGGCTGCAAGAGGGCAGGCTACAGGCAAAAGGATCTGCATGGCGGCTCTACCGCGTCGCAAATCACTTAAACTGCGGCTGGCGGAGGTGTGCGAGGGCGCGAGGGAGGGTGAGAGAGGGCGATAGCGGGCGGCGCGAGGGTGAGAGCTCGACTCTCAGAAGAGAGGGGTGGTAGATCGCGGCGATGCGAGGTGAGGCGAGAAGCACGGTGCGGGCGCGCGGCGAGACGAGTGAGGTCGGGTCGAGTGGAGCCGGGGGGCCGGGACGGGGCTGCGAGTGTCAGAGGAGGAGGCAGAGGAGGAGGAGGCGGTGGCGGTGGTGGTCCAGAGGAGGTGGAGTAGGAGGGTGATTATAAGACCGCTCGGGGTTGCTGGCTAGCGAGGTAGTACCATCCGTTATGACTATAAATCTAAGATAACAATAACGTCCCCCTCACCTCCGAGCACCGTTAGCTTCTTCCCTCCCTATCTCTCTCTCTCTATCTCTCATCCTCCTGCACATATAAACGCGCGATCTCCCGGTGCACCCTCGCCACCCACTACTCCTCTCTGACCCCTCTGCTTCTCTCTGACCGTTTGTCCGGTAGGCATTAATGTCCGCTTGCGCCACACCGCGCCGCACCAGCACCCGCACCTGCACCCGCGCCCGCACCCAACTGTTCGTTGCTAGCTGCTCGCCAGCCATTCGGCACACGTGTCCTGGAACCTGCCTGTACACGCTACTCGCACTACTTATTACTCGCTCGACTCACTCGAGAGCCAACCCCATTCCCCTCCCGCGCACCGCCCTTCTTCCCTGTCAATCTATCGGATTCCATGCTTTTTTTTTTGCTCCCCTTGTCGAGAGATCCAGCGGGCCCGGGGGGTTGGAAGAGCTCTCGGTGAAAGTATCGCCGGCGGGGGTGGGAGGGGGAATTAATTGGGCGGAGACTAAGTTTATGATCGCGACGGCAGGTAGTGCGGATTAGTTATGCGGGGATCGGGGCGCGCCTCTATTTTTCTCCGCATTAAGCTCGTCGGAATTGATGCGCGCGGTCTGCTTGCCCATTTGTGCAACACACCTGTGAATTTATTGATATTAGCGGCAACGACTAGTACAGCTGGCGCTGACCAAATCGGAGCGCGACGTTAAACCATTATTCCGGCGCGCGCGCGCGCCTGCTCGTGTTTGTGCGATCGGATTTGAATTTGAGTTCGGGATAGAAGAAGTCTCCTTTGAAGAAGATGTGGGAATTTTGGGAGTCCGTAGTCTTCGTGGTATTTAAGAAGTATGGGCTAATCTCAAGTCCCATGATATCGAAATGAAACATCTGATGTTACATTTGGGAGTAAAAATCTTGGGAGTAAATTTCGAGAGAAATTTTCTCTCATCGACAGTTTTACATCGAAATGCTTGTTTGAAAGAACTACACAAACCCATACACAGACTCCTACATCTAATTTCAGACTACACATAAAAATGCGAAAACTCAGGACTGCGAGAGCAGGATATTTGAAGGCATTTGGAGGTCGCCGGCGCCGGCGGAACATTGGGATAACGATTGGCTTTTAACGTTTGTATCGGGTACGCTTTTAATTGGGCTTAATGCCGTAAACAGGGAGCGCGTTAATGAAAAGTACCTGCTCGGCTCGGCGAGCGGTGCGCGCGGCCCGGCATTACTATTCGGTACATTAAGTCGCAAAATGAAATTCACAATCGATGAGCCTGCAGGACCGTCCGCGAAAGAGTAATAATGCATCGCGATAAATATGTATACGAGTTTATCGTAATAATGAGTTCACTGATTCCTGCTCCACAGCAGAATACATAGAGGCGAATGGTGGTGGAAAGAGAGAGAGAGAGAGGGAGAGGGGGAGAGAGCGGAGTGGTGTTATTTGAGTAGGGTGTTGCGCGGGAGTATGTGCATTGCCGGCGCTGAATCGCAAGAGGACGAGGGGGTGCAATGAAATGAAAGTGCGTGAGGGCGAGTGGGTGGAGGTGGGCGAGAGGGATGGAAAGAG
This sequence comes from Crossocerus cetratus, assembly GCA_963675795.1. Lineage (NCBI taxonomy): Eukaryota > Metazoa > Arthropoda > Insecta > Hymenoptera > Crabronidae > Crossocerus > Crossocerus cetratus. Next base: position 11,044,807 of record OY776669.1, read on the forward strand.
GTGAAAGAGATGAGAGCGGCGAGAGTGGCGTGTTTGGGCAGCGCACCGGGTGAGAAAGTGTGTATGTATAAGGGGTTTCGGAGTGGGGCTTGGGGGGGTGGGTGTCGGGAGGCAATGGCAATGATTATTATGGTGTAGTCGCCTAGCGCAGAGAGACCTGGAGGCGAGCCGGTAACACCGGCAGTCCTGCGAGCAACAGAGCCAGGGCAAAGTTGGTTATTTTATTGGGAATTTTGGCGAGTTGCCGCTCGAATTTGTGGGTCGCGCCTGTTCGATTGCTTTCAAAGGTAAATTAATATCGCGCCACGAACACGTGCCCATCCGATGCACTGATGAGCTTAATGAGAACGGAAGTAAAGAGCCGTGGATAAATGCTACTTTGATCAGCTACTAATTGGGCTCCCGGGCAAAACTCTAATTGTTCGTGAGTTCAAAAGGCAGGACACCAGCCAGTACATATTTCGTTGAATTGATTTTGGCAGGGAATAATTTCTCGCTGCGCACCGCTGCTTCCTGCCGCTCGAGAGACGGCTTTCGCTCCTCACAGCACCCGTTCTCTTTCTCCCTCTCGGCCTTTGTCTACCTCTGAATTTACCCTCCCCTCTCCCCCTCTCTTTCTCTCCCTCTGGTGTGCTGTGACGCGCGCCTTTGAGCGGGAGATCAACTCACTCTCGAACAAGACAGCCTTCTTTCCCAGTCACCGCCAAAATTGGCGGCGGCTCAAGGGTGGAAGGGAAGCGGTAGGCAGCAAGTATAACCTGTAACCGGAAGCGGAGGTACGAGGAAGGTGGCGCCCGATGTACAAGAGTCTACCAACCGAAATACTAGCCAGTAGCCGCAACTTGTCCGTCCCGCAATAAGGGAAGGGAAATCGAGGAATGAAGAGCCGTTTGGCTACATCTGCCGCTGGCTCGTCCATCACTCCTCCTGCCTGCTTGCCACCCTCTTCTACCCACCGCCAGCTAATACACGTATAATTACTCCTTTCTAAGATTTATTTTAATTAGCCCCTATATCTTCCCCTAACGACCCAGCGCTCTCTGATTTAGCGCAAACTGTTTCATTCCTAGTTAACGGTAGTACTCCTCCCCGGCGTCCGTTCCTCGCGTCTGCATTTCCTCCCGACGAGTGATAGCCGTGAACAGTTTTTCCCGATGATTTTCCGCCGATCTCGAAGGAGGATTCCTCGAGCGGCTGGCATTGGGCCAACAAGAGGGAATCCTGTTGTATCACTGAGTCAAAGTCAAGCGGAAGCCGGGAGCGCGAGGAGTGTCGAATGGCGGGAGGGGAAGAGCTCATTCGCTCCATTAACTCGTTCATAGACGATCTAGCTCGGTGGCGTCGTGGCGCGTCGGCTCTCGCACCACATAAGTCGACGCTAAATCACTTGTAGAACTCGGCTCGCCACCCCCCAGCCTCCCCAGCCTCCCCAGCCGCCGTGCTCTCGAGCACCTTAGCTCGAGCAGCGGGTTCAAAACGGGTTCTGGCGTGGCGAGGCGCGAGCAAACCGAGAGCAGGCTTCCAAGCAAACGTAACACAGCAAGCACTGATTCCGGGGTGGCAAGGGTGCCGCTACATCCTCTCCTGGATAGGAGGATGTAGTAGTGACGGTGGTGGCAGGATCGAACACGGGGTCGGAGAGGAAGCCGATGCCGAAGTCGTGGGGATAGCAGAGCCAGTGTAAGATGGTTTGCGAGTCCGTAATCGTCCTAAAGCTAAGGACTCGACTGGCCCAGGAACACCGATTTCCCATATCACACATTGTCATAGCTCGGATCCACGTGTGATAGTTTCGCACGTAGAGGAAGGAAAGTGACTAACGATAAGAAGAGGAAGAAGAAGAAGGTAGAACGGGGATGAAGGAGAGAGGAGGGAGTCGCAGAGAGTATCGGTGGAGGTTCTAGCCTAAATCTATATTTCCACCTCCCATATCCCGTATCTGCTCATCTGCTAGCGGGGCGGCTGGCGGCGAGCTAACTGTGGCAGAAGCGTTTCGCGCAACCTTACCCCTCATCGTGCACCCACCATCCCCCGAGCGTCGAGCATTTCTCGCTCCTCGCCAGCCCCGCTGCTCTCCTGCCTCTCGTTCTCTTTCACTATGTTTGCTCGTTTCCCGCCAACCTTGCCACCCACGCCGACCTCTCCTGTTTTACTTGTGCTCACCCCTTTGCGCCCGCCACCATCCAGCCCGATTCACCCGGCCCTCGCCTCTCGGCTTTCCCTCCTGGCCCGCTCTCCTGTCCTGTCCTCTTCCGTTCCAGCGCAATCCTGGAAGCGTCCCGTCCCGTGTCCCGCGTCCGGGGGCCGGGACCCGCCACCGCCGCCGCCGCCGCTCCTCTCCACTCCACACGCCTCGCTACCTTCTATCCCTATCTCGAGCTCAGTCTCACCTTGCTTTACTTCCACGCAAGCTAGCATGCTTCGAACTCACCTCCCGCAGACGACAAATCCTCGGGCGCGCGCGGCCGCCCTGCCTCCTGCGAGGCCGGCGCGCCGCGACGGCACGAGCACATTTTCCTGAAATACGACGTCCCCGGGAGCATAAACGCCGTTACTATTCCCACAAGTTGTAACTGCTGTTAATTATTGACTCGATGCGAGTTTGTATAGGTCCGCAGCGGCGCCCGTAGCCCCACTACCTACCCGGGCTTAAATAACTGCCTACGCGCCCAATTCGAAGGGCACGAAAGGAACCGATCGAATCCTCGCAGGTGGAATGCCTCCGCGATAGCTCGTTCATTCGTATCGAGATAGCGATTCAGAGTGAAACGAGTTGACAAATGGAGTCCTTGTGTAACAATAGATTCCCTCTCTCGGTGGCTTTTGGAAGGTTTTCAATAAGCCGAAAGGGCGAAAGAAGTGGAGTAAACGAGAAGAAAGGGTGAATCCAGTCCGCTAATCCAAAGAGGAGGTCGAAAGGTATGAGAGGAAGAGCTAAACCGGGGAGGCAGGAGTCGGTGGGGAGCAGCGCCTTTGGAGTCTCGAGCGTTAAGCAGTAAGCATGAAAGATGGTGATGCCGCCCGGGGGAACTCGTTTGGCCATTTTCCTTATTAAAGGCACCTTACATAATTGACGTTCTTGCCACTTGCAGTTTTTGCCGCGGCACCGAGAGATGTCCCGTGACTCCGTAAATTAGCAATACCACGCGAGCGAATTTATTGCTACGATAAGCTGAGAGTATGCGTCCCTGGTGAACCGGGCTATTTCGTTTTCGTCTTAGTATTAAACCTTAAACCTTGAAAGCGTATCTTGTAAATTAATCTCGAGGAAAGATAGATAAACGTACGAGCAATTGCTAGATAAACGAGTAATAAATAATATCTGCGTATAACAGTAAATTAAGAAGTTTACTGTGTGAACTGTGCTGGGGCACCGAGAAGAGTAACTGGAAGTTGGGAGAAGTACACGTGGCGCCGCGGCGGGCGAAAGGCGAAGCAATCAAAGGAGAAACAGCGTCTGTCGTTTCGATTTGCTCGACTCGTGTTCCCGGAAGGAAGGCTCTAAGCTAATCGTAAGCGGTTATCAGCATTGCCGGTGGTTGGGGTAAGGCGAACATGTGGAAGAAAGGGAAGAAGCGTCCTACAGCAGATTCGGTAACATGGGGGATCCTGGCATTGAACTAAATTAAAAGTTGTCTCCTGGAGACAAAGACACTGGTACATTAGTAAATGAAACAGTCATGAACGTATGGTCGGACGGCCCCCGGCCATTCAATCTAACCGAGCTACAAAGCTAATAGAAACCCTACGTTCCTCGCATAAAGGAATCTATCTCTGAGATAAAATCGAATGAGGAAGCCATTGACTCGACTGGTACAACTCCGAGTTCGACTGCGCTCGATGTTGCTACCTTGAGCAACTGCACATAGTATCCACGCAGTCCTATTGAGCAATCATTAACACTTTTCCATGTTTAATTTTTCCAATTAGTATTTTTACTCCAGACACTGAAACTAGCCCTAAACTTCATTTAACAACAAACAGTGAGCTCGCAATCCCTTTGGTGCTTGCGTAGCATCGATCGGGAATGCGGTTAACGGAAACGCGGCCGTTTCAAAAGGAATTAAGGTTAAGATTTAATTTCTGATTAGGCAGCATCCTCCTTACCCAGGGGAGTAATTTCGCTTGGCTATTCTGACTGACAGAAGTGCGCGATTTGCCGAGATGGAAGGACCGCGCAGCATACGAATCACCTGCTTTAGCTGGAGATTCAGGTGGTTGGACGGGCGGTTTTCCACGACAACCTTTAACCAGCTAGAAGAGCTTTGTCTACGATAGTCAGTTGTAGGCCAGGAAATTCAAGTGGTAGACTAATTGGGAACTGAAATAGCAAGAAAACTTAACGTTAGAATATTTGATTGTTTGTTACATGTATGCCTATGTGTTGAGTGTGCCCTTATTTATGAGCAAAACGGAAAGGGCTTTAAGTAAAAATGTATCGAGATCGTTTGGAATTAGCTATAAATGCCACTAACCGTTAACCACTAACTAAAAATGGAGGAATTGTGAGTTGATAATTGCTCAGAAGGGTGGAATGGGTCAAGATTATTGCGGAGTCGGTTCTGTCGGCGAATCCGGCGGGTTTCTGGGAATGCGCATGGGTTGGGGATGCGGCTGTGGATGAGCAGCCTTGAGAAAGAGCTGCGGGTGCTCGAAGACGTTGCTTCGACCACAGTCGGGGCGGGAGGGTCGTTAACGAAGGCAAAGCGTGTCACAGGACAGGGAAGGAAAGAGCTAGGGGAAAAGGTACTGGCGAGAGTAGAGTAATGTTCTCCTGGCCGTGACGTAGCGCCGCGTCGCGGCAAGGCGACGCTCTCCTCTTGAGCTTTTTACCGGCGCTGCTCTTGACATATTTCGTGATTTTCAGAACAATGCCACTATAATGCGTCCCAAAGCAAGTATGTAAGACCGCGTGGTAAGCAAAGTGGCTGACACAACTATGTACACAGTAACTAAGCCACCCGGTAAGATACGGTGCATCGGACTCGAGACGCCCACTGCATACCAATGCCAGTTCCTTCCTCCTTAAAATACCACTGACGATTCGGACAAATGTAGCGGCGCTCTCGTCCTTGTAGGGAGCAGCTTCCAGGGTGTGGGTAGACGTCCCACGATCTAACTAAATGGATGGTTAAATGCGGGAATGCCACTCATTTTAACTCACAGGGTTTGTGCTAGTTTCTCTTTATTTCACTCAATAAAAATGTCTGTGTCCAGTCCGTGATTTGGGTTTTCAAACTTCTTGTCGGAACTGGTACACTTCTACTTGACCATTGCATTGGTCCGACGCTTACTACCCAATCTACTTGTTTCCACCTCTTAACTGGCTTGTGCTGTCATCACTGTCCACCCGGCTTTTTTATACATATGTCGACAGTATACTACATACCACATTCATATAGTCAACCCTGTCAAGGTTTTTCAAGATGCTTTATGCCGAGCACTCACACAAATCGAGGATCGGATTAGAGTAAGAATGACACTTAGAATTACTGGTTTAACTGATTAACGTGGGATAGGGATTGAATGAAGGTTGGAGGCAGATGGTATAGGGAGTGAGCGTGCGTCGGACGGTGCGGCGAACGGGGAATAAGAGAGGCTGTGCTTCGGCCAGACGATGGACAAACTGACGAAGGCACTTGTAAAGTCGTGAACTGAGAGTCCTGCGAGTGACGGGAGTCAGGATTCGCGTGAGATGATTATTTCGTGGCTTTCTCAGATTGAATCCGTGTTGAAGAGTGCTCAAGGGTGCGCCGGGCCATCGTCTTCGATGAGAGATCGTCTCGTCTCGGCGGGTCTTTGGTCGTCGGCCGAGTCGGTCGGCTTGTCACGGCATGCGAATCGTTTCACTAGCAGCGATGCGAGATATCGCGAGGAAGCCGCGGAAGAGAGAAGCGAGAAATAGGAGAGACCGATCGACCGACGGCAGAGCAGCTGCTCAAGGCATCCGGTCTCCGGTGTCGTCTCGCTCGCTTGTCCTAGTCATCGCCGTCACCGCACTCGCTTCAACAAACTGGGGGCAGGAGGAAAGGGACTCTCGTCCTACTCTTAACGTAAACCACCACCGATTTGGGGGTAAACCTCTTGAACGTGTCAGTACCTACTCTGACATCGGTAGCCCTCAAGTAAATGGACTCTATCTCGCCTTTTTCTAATTCATTCTCGACTTTACTAAAAAATCAAGCCTAAATGAAATTCTTAGTGAATTCCAATCAGCAAAATATATGTCCAATTCATGTGGTAGGCTTTACAAGTTACAACTTCGTAAGCCTCACTTTCCCCAACGCATATTTTCACACGAGATCTTCACATTCCCAGTCTATCGTTATTTCAATAATCCGCCACCAGCCCCTGGAATTCCATCTTGGAGAAGGTAGACTGGTTTAGTGAACGGTGTAGATCAGTGCATCCTGGGTAGACATTCGCGGGAAAGAAGTGAAACATCCCCCTTGAGGATGGAGTAAGAAGAGATTTGCGGAATGCCGGTAAAGCAAGTACATATCCAGCCGAGGGGTGAGGTGAGGTTTGGCGGGACGGAGCGCGGCGGACGGTTCGCTAGTTGGTAGAATTAATCGGTCTGGGAGGCCGAAAGACGTGGTGCGATTCTATTTAGCGGTGCGTCGTTTGACGGGGTTTATTGGGGGTGCAACAGGTCGGGTTAGACTGGAGTGTGTTCTCTCACCACCATCATTAGTCAACGTCACCACCCACTTCCATCTCGGCAGCTCTCACCTCTCGCTCTCTCCCTCCCTCGTTTGTTCGCCTGTCTCCTCTACTCTAGTTCCACTTCTCTCCACTCTCCCTCTCGTTTCCTCATGGCTTCCCCGTCTCGTTCACCCTCTGTATCCCTTTCTATCTCTCATCTCCGCACTTCACTTTCCCTCCCTCGGCAACTGCGTGTCTATCAGTCTGTCCGGTTACTTCTCCGCCGATTTACTGCACCGCTTTTTCCTGTCCCCGCGTAATCATTGCAAGCGGGGTATATGCATGTACGTGCACACGTAGCCGTCAATTTACCAGTGTTTCGAGGCGAAAAAAGTAGGGGTAGGTGCAATATTGTAATATTAAACAGAGGCTTGATACAACTAAGCAATAGGTGCGGAAAGAGCTGTAACGCGTACCTTTTCTCCGTTCTACGTCTCGGCTCTGCTAATCCCAGCAGGATCATTCCATTGTTGTTAGTCCACGTGTGGATAGGAGCTTTGTAGTTTCCGGAAGGGGAGAAGTCAGGATAGCCTACCTTTTCCAACCTGCAGCTTTTCCAACCGCTCTCCTGCCAGCGCCGCCAGCACGTTGATTCTCTCTCTGTCGCCGTAAGTATAAGGTCTTTCCAGCAAATCCACCACCTCGTTTAGCGGCGCATCCTGGATTAGCTGGAAAGCCATCTTCTTGTGTCGCGTAACGCGCGTCTGACCGCGTGTACGCATGGGTACATACTACTTGCACTCTGTCCGCCGCTACCCGCACTCTCCTCGGCTTCTATTTCTGTGGGATTGTGTGGGTGGAGATGCTCTCGCATTTCAGGTGGTAGGAGTCTATGCTAATAGTATGCACTTTTGGTCGCGGCTCGCTACACGTAATAATAATAACCTCGGCCCTGTCCAATTTCCACCTTTCGGACTCGGAAACCAGGTGGTACCCTTTTGGTCATCATTTTTCCTACTTTTTTCTCACTCATTTTTCCTTATTAGCCTTTAAACGCTCGGGTGTGGCTGCATAGAAATCAATCTGCATGCTTTTAGATGGAAAATATTGGTCGAAATAAAAGTTGATTTTGTAATTATTATTTCGATTCGATTTCTAGCGTTTTTTCGTATATTCTAGTCTAATACTAATGAGAACTCGAGGTCCGTCGCCAAAGGGCAAGCCAAGGTATTTGTTTCCAAGTATTGTGAACAAGGGAGTGGAAAAAATGACGACTAAAAGTGAATGTTGCTGTTTCCATTCTAGCCAGCGGCCAATGGCGATGTCTGATCGGCGATGTTCGATACCCAATCGGCAATTGACAATCCCTGATCGAGATAGCCGATGTGCGATGCAGTAAGGTTGAAAGCCGCTGTCATCATCTCTCAGTGGGCAGCGCTGTCTGGACGGCAAACCTTGTTATGAACCACTGGCCATTAGGGGTCCAAGGCGACAAAACGGCGAGCAAAGTGCCATCTTTCCCAAATAATTACGGGCCGCAGTGCCGATGCCGGCACAGCTAGCTCTCGCCACGCGTACCCTTCCTTATGCGCTTGCTCGAATTAGGAGCAGAGCGGAGCACCGCCGAGCGGAGCAGAGGGCTTAACGACTCCCTAACGAAATCGGCCGCGTCACTGCTAACGCTTTCTTCGCCTGCATTAAAACCTGCTTAAAAGTGCGCGTCGCCGTTAAAAGCGCGGCTCAACTGGATAATTAAGTTAATACGTGCTCATTCGATATTCCGCCAGGGTTCCCGCCGAATAACTGCCTGGCGAGTAGAAACTGTTGAAAATGGTGCGGTGGCCGTTTTTCTCGAAAATTGGTAGAATCATTAAGGGCGTATCAAATAGTAACGATGTAATTGAGCTGTAAAAGAGCGATGGCTGCTGGTGGAAGGAACAAGTGTGCGGAGGAATTTGCAGGGCGGGCGTTAAAAAAATGGCTAAAGTGGAAGTACAAATCATCGAGCGGCTATCGGTTATTCGGAAATGCTGGAACAACGCGGCTGCCCATCGCGGCGGGACGAGGACAGAGGAAAGGAAGGAAGGCAAGCGAAGGAGAGACAGAGAGAGTGAGTGAGATGGAGCTGGTGCGGGTTTTTGGGGATGTCGATCGTGGAAATCGCGGGCGACGAGGGGACCGAGTGGAGGCTTGGCGGGTTGGGGGAGAGCATTTGCAGTAACAAAATGCGAAGCGCTGCACGCGTTAATTCCCGTCCATAAAAGCCATCGACAAATCAAACCTTCGACGTGATTCACTGCCGGCATAAATACAACTAGATCAGCCTGTGTACGAGAAACATGGAATGAGCGATGGCTCGACAGCCGTTTACCTCTGTCTCTCTTCTTTTATCCCTCTCCTCTCGCTCCGTTCACCCATCGACCTCCCTCGTTTCCCAATATTCCTTCTCTCCCTCTCGTACTGCTCTAACACGCATGCACACTCGCTGCCACTTTACTTCCCTCTGTGTACTTGGAAAACATTTGTTTCTTCTCCTCTACGGTCTGTTTTAATGAATTACCGAAACAGTATGGTCAGAGCGAGGAGGACCTTTAGGCGCTCGGGCGTGTTAGTCAAAGAGAGATATTACGAACGAAGAGCTTAGCGAGAAGGCTTTTTTTCTCTCTTATCACTTACTTCTGATGAATGGTAGAGAAGCAAGGAATGTCGGCCGCCGATTACAGTGATAATGATAAGCAAAAAAGCTGCATATTGAATACGATATACTGCCCATTGAATTCGCTAGCAACGTGCGAGCAGCCAGACTCGAATAACAATAAACTGTTGGAATAAATCTTAACGGGACAAAAGTGGCTGAACCTATCTGGGTATTCCGAGCAGGACAGCATCCGGGACTGAAACTCGGAACTCGGAACTCTGTCAGCCAGGCGAAGGGGATGCTCTCGAAGAAGGGGTGCGGAGGTATAGGCGATGCCGTGGCCGCGAAAGCGCGATGGAGAGGCGAGAAAGAGAGAAAGGGCGAGGAGGAAGAAAGACTGCTCACTTATCTGGTGCTCCGTAAATAATAAAAATATAGACACTACGGTAGCTCTCGTATATCAAGTAGCCGCGTTTGGTTTGCTTTACGTTTAAGATAAGGCCACCGCTCCCAGCGCGTCGTGGCGTCAAGCGCACCGAGCGTTCGCGTAGCTTGCCTCGAGAAATGAATTCAAAAAGGTCCGAACCCATGGGATATTCTTCTCTCTTCCTCCTGTCTGGTATAGGCCCTTTTCCAATACTTTTTCCTTAACCCTCAGAGATGCAGTTAGTTTAATTGTTCAAAAGTTTCAATCACAGTGATTGCCATTCCTTATATTTTGTTTTTGCCGAGTTCAAAGCATAACCTTTTTTAAAAGGAAGGAAAATGGTAAGGACGTAATTGTTGTGAAATTAAAGGGTCAGTTGTCGATTGTCAAACTGAGTATGTATATGTATAATTAATCAGAGGAGATAGGCGAAAGCACTTTAAAGTAGGTATCGGCAGAAGAGAGCGAAGAGTGAGTGAGAGAGAGGGAGAGAGGGGTGTCTGGAGGTGGTTGGGGGGTTGCAGGGTGCACGCGGCAAGGTCTCGCGGCATCGGCATCGGCATCGGTACTCCGCAGACGCTTGCTTTATAAACTATTCCTGTTGTCTCCTTGGCTATTATTCCGGGTGCTGATTTATAGGGGCCATTAATTAACGGGCGCGCCTTTATTCGTACGAAAGGGATGGACCTATTGCTCACCGGTTAGACGCCAATTCAGTGCCATTGTTCTTGCGTCGTTTGCACACGTACGCGCACGCACACCTGACCAGCGGCGACGCCGCGCGATATCTGAGAGCAAAGGACGCCCGGCCGTGCGAGCGCTCTCGAATGGCACGATAATTTTTCCCGCTGAAATAAAGTGAGGAAAAGCGTCGCCGCCGCCGCCGCCGACGGCCGAGTAAACGGAGAACAAGCTCCGTCGAGTAGCCTTGGTTGAAGAGAGGCCGGCGGGAATAGCGAGAGTCGGCCGAGCCAGAGAGCAGCAAAGAATAGGAAATGTCCCAAGTGGGCGGGATCTGAAATGCCGTGAGAAATATTTTTCCAGTCGCCAAGGCAGTCTTTTCTTCCTGCTTCCCATCCACTCATTATCCTTCTCTCTGTTCACCTGGTCTCTTCAATTGTTCCCAATGTACATATGTCATGCGGGTACAGATTTCCTTAAAAACGGCAATCTCTACCCGCATTTTCATGTGGACACGGTGGTCCAATTGCCGTTCAATCAAAACGGGTGGATGTGTGCTATTGTACGTATTTTGCGTATCATGAATCACTCAATAACTTTAATTATGCACGATTTTGTTCTAACACTGTTCGTCATCCTGTATATTATAAACAATGTTGCACACATTTACTGCCGGTAATACAATATACACGCATGTGCAGCAAACACGGTGGCGTAACAGTTTTAATCCAAAGACAAGTGACTCAATCTATACCTTTTCAGCTCGATTTTCGAAAATTCATTACACCGTATGGAACTCGTGTATCTCTGGACTCTGATACTGTGTAAATTACATTCATCGGCTCATCCAGTAGAGTAAATCAGTGAGTTCCACCTGCTAACAATTATTAAGTACGGATCATCAACTATACAGGTATAATATGTAGGTATGTCAGGCATACGGCAGATATTGCGATCGATGTTTATAGAGACGGTAGGGAAAAATCGCCGGGGCAATAACGCGTGCACATGTGCTCGAAGGTGGGGCGGAGCGCGTGATAGCCCAGGGTGAACGGTAATAATCGGCTTTCCCTGCCGCTGGAGAGGCGAAGCCTCCGGTGGAAGAACACTGGAAGCGTATCCCGCTAATTAAATATGGATGGCGATATCCAGGCGGCGGTGGCGGCGGCGGCGGTGGCGGCAAGAGGCTCCAGTTCGCGCGAGGCGAATACCGGGCGAACACGGCGTTAACCCTTTTCGCGGCAATTAGCACTGGAGCCTCGTTTCCGCCTGTTCACGAGCTGGAAGCCGGCTGGATTATTTCATCCGGCGTAATATCGCGCGTTGTAACATTCGTTGCCGGGTGTTTGAAATTGTTTGCCCGTGTCTTCTTTAGCTGTGGCGCTCGGCTCGAGCCCTCCAAGAGATCCACGGCAAAGGGTGCGAAAGAGGGAGGGGGAGGCTAGCTGGCCTGGACCCCCTTTCCTCTCGATTCTCCCTGGACAAGCCCCTGCTTCTTTCACGTCAATCCACTCTGCTTCATTTTCACATACTCTTCCTCGATTCTCTTCTAAGTTCATCATTGGGGCTTCGCGCGAGAGAATATCGAACACCCTAAACGAATAAATTCCCACATGAGTTATAAATGAGTAAATAAAGCATAATGCGCCTTTGTTTTGTGTTTTGTGGTAAGACGTGGACGTCGACGGGTAGCTGAAGTAGAAATTTAAGGGATGTCCTTATTATAAATGTTTAAAATTAATTATGTCGATATTAAGTATTAAATAATGGAATGTAATTGTATCGGCCACTTTTCCAGGAATGGATTGGATGCCAAGTTTCAACTTGTCCTCAGCTCAGAGTTTCAACTAACTAAATCCGTGCGAGTTCCCAACAATATAATGGTCAGGCTAAAGGGTAAAATGTTGTGGAGATTATTCGAGACGTAGCACGTGGCCGTTGTAGCGCGTAATTCGTCTGGATCGGTGGTTGGCAGGTGACAAGGCCTGACGCTGGCCAGCAGCTGACATCTGTCAACTGTGAATGTTTCGAGCGGTGACAGCCACGATCGCACGAGTGCGAGCTCGAGATCCTGCTGTTGCTGCTATCCATCCCATCCTGCATACCGCACTGTATGTACGTAGTATGTATAATCAGGTTCACACACAGATGACAGAGCACGTCGGCGCGGCCAAGTTCTTGCGAGGCCTGATTCACCAAACCAACACCATCCAGATGCGATCTACTACGTTGACAGTCCGACTGGCCCCAGACGCTCAACAGCGTTTCACTCAACACTAGCTGCATCATTTTAAATGGTACTTTTTGCAAACGCCGGTCGCATCTCTCTGAAAGATATTATTTAAAGACACTTGACCATCTGAAATATCCTACGCAAAAATGACAGAGTACGTGGGCGCAGCCAAGTTTTGCAAATCCTAATTCACTAACCTTACACCATTCAGATTCGATCTACTTTAATAGTTGGTCAACTGCGTTCTACTCCAGTCCGCACTAGTGAAAGCTATCATGTAAAATACTCGAGCCAGCGTTCAGTGGAACGTGGAACACAATTGACCATCTGCAATAGCCTTAAGGGAGGCTGATAAGAGATCTATGTAGATAGTAATCGACTGGCGAGTAAACTGGCTGCGACATTGTAAACACTCGGGGAGCGGCGAGCGGTATGCGAATCGAGAGGGAAGGAGAGACTCGCCAGAAGAAAAGTGCGGAAGCCGACAAACACAATGAGAGGGAGTAAGATAGAGGGACTCGTTATTTGTCACGGTAAGCGGCCTTTCTCCCAGTATTATTTCCCGCAAAGTGTTATTAACTGCGCTCATATTTCGTCTTTTTCTCCAGCCTCCTTCTTCCTCTTTTTACCCTTTCATCCTCTGTCGCGACTTCCTTTTTCTTTCTAATCGTTAATAGCAGCCGTTCATTTCGGCACTTAACCGGTGCGTCCTGCGTCCTTCTGTTACGTAGTCACACCGTACTAAACCTCGCCAAACCTCCTCCTAGTCCCCTTTCGCTGTTTACCTGAAATTCAAATATCCATAATCGCCTTTTGTTCTTTCATAAATATTGTAAACGGCTCTAGCTATCTTATAGAAAATGAGACGTAAGCGATTTCGAAGTGAAGGCTCGTTGTCCAAATGATTAAATAACTTGAAATTAAAAACAGAATGAAAATGTCAATACAACTATCTTTATCTTTGTTTCATTCTCCACAGGATGGTTATAATCGTTTACGACAATCGTGAAAGACCCTGCATAGTGTTCCTGTAGAGCCGTATTAGGGTGCCGCAAATGTAGGTAGATTTCATTAGCAGCGACACATCGAGGCGAAGGATGTGGCCCCGATTCTCATTGAAAGTGGACGGGAAATCTACGCAGTGCAGCGCGACGACGGCGAAAGCCGGGTGAAGGATTTGCATGGTGCAAAGGAGTGGGAAGAGAACGGGCAGGGCAGGGCAGGGCAGGACGGAGAGGGTGGCTGTAACTGGGTGCTGTGAAGAAGAGGGTGGCGCTCGGTTTCTGGCTAGGGATAGTCGCAAATCACTTTAACTGCGCGAGAGGCAGTTTCGAGCCGCTAATGGCGTCAAGTGTCTCAGATACGGTGGCTTCGGCTCGGGTCAGCTACCACCGGCCACACGGCTATCCGGCCATCTACCTCACGTGAAATGTGACACTTCTTCTTCCCAAGGAGAAAACTATAGCAACCACGTCTCAAGGTGGCTGCAGTTGTCGGACTCTGATGCATAGCTTTAGTAACAGAATAGTGTAATTAGGACAAACGGCAGGAAGTAACCAGTCGTTCCATTCAATTCGCGTAACTCTTAAATAAAAAGTAACCAACTAACACAACAAAAAGGTGCAAGTATTTTCTTGACCAACAAAAATTGGCAGTAACAAGTTCGCATGGCTTATATTTTGGGGATTAAGTGAGAGAAAGTTTCTTCTGCAGGAAACCTACACTTTCATAAGATTCTCGAAATCAGTGTTAGAGGACTTTTAGTTAAATCCAAAAGTCCACTTGTTCGACAGGATTGTCTTCCATTACGAGTTGGTATGTTGGCAAATGCTGCTTCTAAGCAGGGCTACCCTTTTCAGGAGAGCAGGGTAGAGCAATTGGGCGTCGCGCAGCGGTATCCGCCATCCGTTACGTCTATAAATCTAAGATAACAATATTAGTAGCACCCCCATGGCCACAGTGACCGTCGCGTAGAGGGCGACAGGAGTAGCAGGACCAAAAGTCAGGCCACAAGTAAGTACTTATGGAGGGCCAGCATTGTCGGTCCTGTCCTTTCCACCGCCAGCGATCCTGTCGGCATGGCTCTCCGTCTCGATGTTGGCAGTGTCCTCCCGCAATCTAGTAATGTACCCATACAAACCCTGGTAATAGTGATAAGCTTATCTATAAGTTCTCGGCGATTTATCTTTACTGCGGTCAGGAATTCATAGTAGGATGAGTCACTCACGTTTTGTGCTAATGGAGAAATAAATTGAAAATGTTTATTAGCGTTGTTAGCAAAACATTTTAGTAAAGTGTTGAAACCACTGTCCTTTTATACAGTCGCCCTGAATCCAGTAAAACTTTCCTTTTATAGGAATCAACTATAATATCAAATCGTCTATCCACCGGTTTCTTCAGAATCTTTTATTGTTAGCTCGAAGCTTCCACGAGTTTCCACCATCACAGGGGGTGTAATGAATGTTTGTTCAAGAAGCATTATCCCATCGCTGGTGCGCCGTGTTCTAATAAGTAGATACGTACATAGATCGGGTCGGGCGTCGCAAGGGCATTGCAGACGAGATCCAGCCGTACCTACAAAGGGGTGAGTTGCTCGGCGCGTGCTCGTACTCCTTGCCTCCTCCACCCCCCGCCGTATAGAACAGAACACCGGTTGGCCGGTATAGTCTAAATGCATTCAAATTTCATGGGTAACCTTTTGCTGCGGGCATACGTTTACTTTAAACGCAGCCCAGCGAGTCAATGGTACCAGAAGCTCTCGCGTAGGTATATAATGCACATGTGTGTATGTTTGTAATCGACAGGAGGGAGCTTGGAGCGTCTAGCTAATGTCGCTGATGCCTTCGGGCGGTTTTTGCCAATAAAAATAAAAAGGGCAGAGGGAAAAAGCCTGTGTGATCGGTAGGCGCAGGAGGAGGCGGACGTCGAGGCCGGCTGGCTGAAATCGACATCAGCGGTCGGCACAAAATTTATTTATTATTTTTGTCCAGCAATTTTGTATCGTGCCCAACTGCGGTGAAATTAAATTATTATTTTGCCGGTATAAATCATTGGCCGGGATTGGGGGCTGGGGCGCGCGTGGGTGGCTGGAGAGGGCGGTGGGTGGTGGTTGGCCGGCGGAAAGAGCAAACGAGCAAATGAGAGGGGCTGCCGCGACGAACGAGGGCAAAATCGGAGAGAACAAGAGGAAATCAGAGCAGGCGTGTAAGCGAGAGTGAGACTGCTGGCGCAGGACTCGCGCGGGTGCAGGGGGCGAATTCGGGCAGGACGCAGGGGCAGGGCAGGGCAGCCTGGGCTCGGATAACAGTGGCTCGGCGAGCTCTCGCAATTCTCGCTCGACGAGCGCCAGGGGGTGGCTGGGGGCCAGGGAGGGGCCTCTGATCGGAGGGTTCCGGGGAAAGAGAGAGCGAGAAAGCATCCGTTCGCTTTAAATCCCCGCAAATGAATATTTATATTTTCCATTGAATTACTCTTTCGGGGCGGCATAATACGCGTGAAATTGAAATATATTCGATAAATTATTTTATCGAGCAGCGGTACGACTAATCGCGGCTATATTCCGCTGAAAATCCCTCGCTATTTCCAGTGACGATTTTCCCGCCGCGATCGACGTCGCAACTCGACCACTGCTTCCGCACTCTGTGTACTTACTTCCCGCGATTCTTCGCCGCCTCTCTAACATCTCTCCAAAGAGAATCACGTGGCTGGCCTTCTTCTCCTATCGATGGCCAATCCTGACCATCAGCTCGATCGGATTCGATCGGTATTTAGTGGGATCTCTAATCCCAATTTCAGCAGGAAGAAAGGGAGCCTACTCTTCGACGGCAGCGGCTCGATGGGGAGCGGGGATCAGCTGATAAATCGCATCGGCGAGCAATAGCAATGCGGCCCGATCGACATTTATACGGGCGAGAATGATTGCGCGCTCCGTAACTTCATGTAAAAGCCCATTCCGCGATTTCGTAATTCGAAATAATTATTGGTGCGCATTGCGATGGCCATTATCGCGGACAAACAGTTTTATATCGTAAACAGACGCCATTAACAAAGAAGAATTGTTGGTTGGTTTCGACGTGCTCAGCAACAAAAGCCCGCTCAGATTACACGTACCGCTGCTGTAACTGTCGCAATAACGGACTGCCTGGATTAATTTCGCAACAAGCATTGCGGTTCGGAAAATCCACAGTTTAATCTCTACTCAGCGTTACCACCCTACGGAGACTCGTCCGCTGCCATTCACTCGTTGACACTAGTCGTCGCTTCCTTTCCGCCTAACCCCCTCAAACTTTCCAATTTTTTCTACTTTCTCTACACAATGATTCACAAAATCTTTACTCATTCGCAGTTTGATATGATTGCATGTTTCAATTAGAAGGTAGGAATAAAACAGCTCCACTAATCTTACAATTTACAAGTGTGAATGAATGTACGAGTCGCTGTATCATTCCGCCATCTTCACGAGTTTCTTACTCGGCGAGATTACTAACACGAACACGAACACCTGTTGTGTTATCCCAACAGAGAGCAACCTAAACTTATCTTTTGTACTACTAATAGTCATCCGCAGCCTGGTGAACCGACAAATCTATCACTTCCGGCGCCCCCTAGAATCTTGTGCCGTTCGGCTCTATATCTATGAAGAAGGTGGCGAGAAGAGTGAGCGGGTGGAGGGTGCAGAGTATGCAGTGGCTAGGGGAAGGGCGTGCAGGGAGATTATGGTGCCGATGCGAGTCGGAAGAAGAGAGGGGGTGCGAGAGCGAACGGTAGAAGAGGGTGTAGAGCAGGGTGAGTTAAGCGTTTAATAAGCTTAATCACGC
This sequence comes from Crossocerus cetratus, assembly GCA_963675795.1. NCBI lineage: Eukaryota > Metazoa > Arthropoda > Insecta > Hymenoptera > Crabronidae > Crossocerus > Crossocerus cetratus. The sequence continues at coordinate 11,062,248 of OY776669.1, forward strand.
GACAGATCTGTGAGATACAACTTGCTTCGCTTCGCCACTGAGGATACAACCAGCCACCAACCCTTCCAACCATCCCCTACCCTCCTCTTGGCCACCCCTTCCCTTCCGTTAGGTGGCGGGCGTCCCTCTTTCCCTTGCACCTCCACTTCTATCTCCACCGCCGCCTCCACCACCACCTCCAGGTACTCATCTACGTGCCAGGGCCGCGGCCGGTGCTTCAGCTTCAGCACAACCATCCCCGTGGCCACTGTGAACGTGAACCCTCCAACCCCCCGGCACCACCCGCCGCCCACCCTGCTCTACCATGTGCCATCTGCTGTTACTATTTTACCAGCGCTTCCGCGAATGTACGAGTCTCCAGTCTCAAATGCTCACTAGCCGTGCGCGCAGCGCCCACCACCCCACGCGCTACCGTTCTATTAACGTAAAACTGTTTATTGCCGGGGAATAACGGATACCCGGGATTACGAGGGAATCGTTGCCGTTTCTCCTCCTTCGATATATTCCTCCACCAGAAAGACTCTCAGCATTCGAAATGCGACTTGTATCACTTTTTCGTCATCTTTTCCCTTACCCGGAATGCCGTTGGCCCTCTGATCCTCTTTACTATTAGATCTCGGAGGATTAATGCCTGAATTCGTATGGGGCCTTTCTTAGGGATGTAACGGTAGATCACGTGCAATTAGGCTCTGTCCCTGATCCCCGATCACAATTCGATCGAAATTAATGAGCATTCCAGGAGTATTGAATCTTCGGGGAATTGTTCTGGTGAAATGGCTCTTCTTGGCGAAAACGGTCGGGCAAGCGCAATGGAGAGTCGGGATCGAAATCAGCATTTCGATGCATTTGAGTGGTAGTAACCCGAGAAATAGTTGGACGGGGACGATAACATTGGTGAAAATTCTGGTGGCGGCCCCCCACTTGAGTAGTTTGGCTGCTTCGTCGAATCGATGAATGGAATGATGAATTGTAGTTCGGGCCGTTCGGATTCCATTTCAGGTGAACTGATGATTAGTCTCTCGGTATGTGTTTGTTTGTAGGAATCTCCTGTATCGGCAGGCGCCTGCGTTGGACGCAACACCACTTTTTAAAAGCAAACCTGTGCTAATCAATATAAGTAATCGAATAGTTATGAACCGTAAAATCAATTATTTAACGATGAAAATATTATTCAAATATTATATTCGATCGCTGTTACAGAGTTGACCAGTGGTAGCCAGTACGAATTCCCTTTGAAACAGGGCAGCACTGACAAGGCTAATTTCGCGCACCCTCGTTTCACGTATTCCGCCTGCTGACACAAAGCTCGAAAGCAGCGTGAACCCCAGCGGTATTAAGGTGCCTTTTAAGGTGCTTTTGCTCCTCGACTTGATCTGCGAGTACGAGGGGGGTAAGTCAGTGCGGGGCTTCAAAGCTTTTCCTTCCATTTTCGCGGTGGTCAGGCACGCAGGATTAGATCGTCAAGGCTGAGATAATTAACGAAGACGCTGCAGCGATCCTCGTCCCAGCTTCCTCCTTTGCGCCACTCATTTGGCTGAGCCGCCTCGTTCAGCAGGCGCCACGGGATCGCACGGTGTATGCATATTTAACGAGTCGCCAAGGCCGCAGGCGCCAAAGATGCCCGGCGCTCCTTCCTTTGGATCACCTTCCCGGAAATTAGCCAACTTTCATACTGGACACCTGATACCGGCTGGAAGCACTGCGCTGCGCCGCGTCTCGTCGCTGAGGGGGAGCTTTCGTCAGCAGCGGAGATATTCTCAAGTTAGCCCGAAGGGATTTCATCATCGATTGAAATCGAACTCGGGCGTATGCATCTCTTAAGAAGCGGGTGTCGCCTCGGGCATTAATATCAGAGCGAGCATAATCGGATGGAGAAATGACGGCGCGCTGAAGGAAAGGAGGATGTCGACAGGAGACGTCGCCAGCCGTGACAGACGGCCTGGCAAGCTCGGAGCTCATTCGGTGTGAATCAAGCAGTAATCATCATTAATTCACTATTCCTGACAAACGACGAGGTATTCCTGCTGCCAGGGATAAAGAAGGGCCGGATTTACCCGTGGAAGAATGCGATTAATTTTTCTCTGCGTCGCCGGCGAACGCCCTCAGTCAACCACAGCTATTCCCTACGGTGTCTTAAGGGGGATCCCAGGAATCGAGTCTCGAGGATACCTCGATAGATTGCACCAACTACCCCCAGCGGCTCTACCACCCACCACAGAGAGTAGACGGACACTTGCGATTTTTTCTCGCCACCACGAAACAATCTCAGGAGAACAAAATCCGCATTTTCTATCTACGAATATGCGCACCGACAGGAAACTTTGCAAGCTCGAAGGTTTGGTTTGCTACGACAATTTTTTTATTTAATATAACAGCGCCGACAGTTCCCGAGTCATCACGAATATGGATTCATTTCCACAATAATAAATCTGACCTCTGATAACATCCTATTCACACAGTCAACCTGACCTCGCCCGAACCCGAACATGTCGCTAAGCCAAACGTTCGTCTAGAAACCAATGCGTCTTTTCATTGAAAATACCGAGCATCCCCCAAAAGCCTGTGTATAACTGCGGTAAAGCGAAAGAGAGAAAACAAGGGAGGGGGTGGCGAACGGCGGCGAGAGGGTCATTGGTAGTTAGAGGCGCAAGAGAGCATAAGAGGACGAAGAGAAGACAGATGCGGGAGTAAGAGGGTTCGGGGTTGCGAGCGCGTGGCTTCGCGGGTTGAATACTGTCGGCTGGAAAGAGGGTGGTGACGGAGGGGTAAAGTGTGTGCAGGTGCAGGGTAGGGGGGGTGGGTGGTTGAGGGGTAGCGGGAGCGTTGGAGGCAGAGAGGCAGCGGCAGGGGCGCATAGGTGGACTGGAGCAATGGAAGGTTTGGGATTGGGGTGGTGGGCCACACATAACGGGCGAGCAGCATTGATACGGCCGGATCACAGCCACCGGACCAATGTATTTTACTGCCTCGAGGCTTAGCGCTATCGAAGCACGCAGTCACCCGCCATCACTCCGTGCACGGGTATGTAGTGACGGTAATAGTCACTATATCATTGGCTCTTGGTAATACCCTGGCTGCTGGCGGTGCTGCTGATGCTTCCCTTCGCTCCCCTTCGCCTCCCCCTTGCACCCCTTTGCATCGTCACCCCCCATCCTCCCGTCCACCACCCCCCTTCCGCGCCGCTGCCACCATTCTACCGTGCCTAGCGAGCTGACCACCCAACTGGCCACCCCACTGCCCACCACCCACCACCTTCCCCGGACACCTCTCCTACCCCACCTGCGCGTAATGTTCGAAATGAAAATGAATGTATTTCGGATAGCGATAAATACCAGGGCGATCCGCTCGCGTCGCACCGCTCCACGCTATGCCCGAAATGAACAGGTGATCGCGATGCTTCCCGATCTTTATTATTACGCTGTCCGTTGCCCTCTGCCGCTGCCACCCTCTATTCTCTGGCGACCGGCTCTGCCCGCGTCCCCTTCTTCACTCTTCCCACACACCCACCCTCTATCACTATATATTTCACTATCTATATCGACTCGAGCCAACCATCCATTCCTTCGACAGTTTCTGCATCTGAGTTCTCCTATTGCAGTCTCCTCTGTACTTTGGCTCTTCTACTCTGCCCTTTAACTCGTATCGGCGAGTGGTTCGACTCCTTCTTTCTCTCTAATGCTTCACGCACGCCTCGTGACGATAGTCACTATCCTTCTTCCCGAGATGTCTCGCCCTCTTAATTTATGTGAGCGGGTTACTTTCCGTTTACGAAGGTCTTGCGAGGGGCTGCGACGCGGCCGAGAACGAGCGGCGATGGCTCTCGGGGGTGGTTTGGCGCGGGTGCGGGGGCGGATGAAAACAAGAATGAGAAGGAGAGGGAGAGGGAGCTCGGACAAGAGACCGCAGGGGTGGTGGTGGATGGTTGAGTAAGCTAGAGAGAATGTGGCATCGGTGCAAGTGTGCCCAGGAGAGGAAGACTGTGGGAAATAGCGAGGGTGAGGAAGGTTCGTATCGCAGCGAGCCTGGACGGTGCAATGGTGAAGGTGTACACCCCTGGAAGATATCTATGTATCCGTCGCGACGTCACGACGTCTCACTAAATCTGGCGGTACGTGTCTGCAACGGCGCGCTACTGCCAGGCTAAATCAACCTGAGTTAACTCCGTCTCATCCAACACCTCCGCCTCAACCCTCTCTTCCTCGCTTCGCCGTCATCGTCCTCCTCGTCCTCGTCCTCGTCAGTCCAGCCTCTCCACTACTGTTACAGGAATACTCCGGCTTTTGTCCCTCGTGATCCACAAAATCCATCTACCTTTCACCTAGTTTCCAAGCCCGCGGAGGAGAGAAGGAATTTTCTGTCTCGGCAGACATAATGTCTAGAGCAGAGCTCTTCTATGAAGAGAAAGAATTCACTGTGGCATGAACACGAACACTTGATAGATACTTGATGTATCATTTACATGTGATATTATATTTTTGGGGATGATTGGTTCGTGCCATGTGACGCAAATTTGAGAACGTCCTGTTTATCTGCAGGTATAAGAAATCCGAAAATCGAAGACACAAACAAAGTTGTACATTCGTTCGGCGATATAGAGCAGGAAGTAATCGATAAGAAGCAGTACATACATCGGTTGTTCCTGTTTGTCAAAAAGCGGCGGGGTTAAGTTCACGGGCATAGGAGATTGATCGGAAGTAGCATTACTTCTGGTTAGCCTCGGAGCGACGCGCCCTTAGTCTTCATTCCTCCAGAGCTCTGGTAACCAGCCGCAAACCCCGGATCCTCGCTTGATTGCGTCTAGTTAGAGCCGCGCCAAAGCCATCAGTCCTCTGTCCCACTCCACCCACCGCCATTATTTCTCTTCCCATTTTAAGAGTCCGAAAAGGGAAGTAGCCTCACTTTGCCGCGAACAAGGGATTATGTTGCTCTTCGAATCCTCCACGAGACATTTATCACCGCGCATTAATGCCCGACCGAGAGATTTCGGCGGGCACGCGCGCACTCGAAAAAACGAGCGGAGCGCAGCCTCGAGATGTTTCAATTATATCGAGTGCGATTACTTGGATAATGGATGACACGACATGCCACATTATCCGTAGGATATCGGCTGACGTTCATGATCCTTTTGTGGGAAAGATTGATCCTCTAGGCTCTATTTGCCATTTCGTCCCTGACGCTTGTAAGAAATGCTGAAGAGATGCAAGAAGAGTCTCACACGAAAGGTCATTTGAGAATGATAATCTTGGGAGTAGCTTTCGAGGATTTTATTTGGTAAATCTACAGGGTGATTCACTTGCTTTTTAATCAGAATTTTATATTATTTTATATAACATGGATTATACTTCTGATATAGTATTATTACAATACATTGGATGCAGAGAAAAATCGGAAAATAATGCTGTATACTTAAACTAACCAAATCCTTGATAATTATTCTCCATTCAGCGGATTTTACCCGAGAGAAACATGTCAAAAAGCCCCCGCACGAAAAACAAGCGCTGACTAACAATACTTGGAGCTGCGTAAAAAAATATTCGCGGCCGTTATCCTCAAGAATTGCATCCTCAACTGGACAAGGTAGTTTAATAGATGTCTGAACGGCGGTAGAGCGAGGCTCATTGTGAGAAGAAGTCGGAGCCAGGAGCATTTAATTATGTGTCGGACTTTGGAGGGTTTGTTTAGACGGGAGCGAGCGCGCGGCCGGTATCAGAAGCGGGCTGGTGAGGCTGCGGAATATATGCACATAGATGTGGACGCGGCCTCGGAGTGTAGAGCACGTGAAATCCGATCGTAATTTCAGCGGCACGCTGCCCGCTCGGCGTGTGGCGCGGCGTGCGGCGCGGCACTGCACGCCACGCCAGGGCACCGCGTACCTGCTAATCCATTCATACGGTCTCGGGCTCCTCTTCCCTCTTTCGCCGGATCGCCATCGTTCTCATTCTCATTCCCGTATTCGCTCTTTAGCTCTCTGGCTCTCTAGCTGACTAGCTCTCTGCTTCAGTCTCTCTTCCTCCCTTTGGCCCCTACTCTCTCCTCTCCTCCCCCCAGCCCATCGCCGCTCTCACCCTCTCACAGTTCGCCACCACCACCACTCCCCTCTCTCTCTTTCTCTCTCTCTGTCTCTCTTTGGCACACACGCACACACACAGACACTGTCTATGGCTCGCTGCCTCCTGTTCCGGTCCGTGCTCTTTCCCTCACCATCGCATCGGTGCGGCGATGTACACACCAGGTCGGATATATCGGCCGGTATTTCAGCCGCCATGCGGAGGTAATGGATTCAGAAACGCGGCGGACACCGCGCGCCCCGTGTTAATAACAATCCATACTTATTGCCCGCATATTTTACCGATCCCCCGCGCCCTGCCGCTTGCTACCGACTATATTACAACATATGGAGAGCATAAACTTTTATGGCTACCCTTCTACTGGCGCCCTTCCTCCTCCGACCGCCACCCCTTACCCACCTAACAACCGGCTGCCTCTTTCCAACCCTCTCGGCTCTTCCGCTCTTCCACCACCTCCGCCACCTCCAACGCCTCCACCGAGTCCTCCTCTTTTTCCAACGATCCTCCCTCTCTCTTTACCACTACCAAACTTTCATATACACGTGTATACTTTTACTAATTGTGGACAGGCATGACGAAACTCCCCACTGGAAGAGTACGCAGGATCCGCGCTCGCATGTTCAATCGCCAGTGGCTATATCTGTCGAAAAGTGCGTCGGCACTCGGCGGCCGCCGACTGGAATGTCCGGAGTGAGTTTCAAAGAGTGACGTGTTCGCGTATATGTAGAAATATAGTATGTGGACGCAGAGTTCGGAATGAGCGCGCGAGACTCGATAGCTCGCGGGGATGAAGGTAATTCGGCGGAAATTATAATTTATATCGGGATCCGAACAAGGACTATGTATTTGGATGTGAACAATCGGCAGGCCGACAATGCGAGGTCTTAAATCATAATTTGGTTAATGTGGAATGTAATGTCGATGTTGGTACCTGTCGAGATAGAGTGCGAGGATCCGGAGGATCGGAGAGCGAGAGTGAGCTCGATGTCTTTCGCTCGTCTACTCGTTCGCACGTTCGCGCATTCGGCCATTCGGCCATTCGCTCATTCGATAATAGCTGGCTAGTTGTGCCATCGGTCCGCGTATACATCCTGCACGCATAGTCCTGCCGAGGGATTATAAATCGCGGGCCAATGAGTGCCTTCCATTCGTTATCACGGTCGTTGGCACGCCGGGCGCCGCGCGCGCGCTCCACGCCCGGTTAGGTGTTTGCCGCTGTTTTACGTTTGCGTGTGGAATATCAGCCTCGGTGCCGATGCCCTCCAACCCTTTCAGACCCGCCAGCGACCACTATAATAATCATTTGGCTGACTGATTGGCCGAAAAATCGGAAAGGATTCCTTCCTTCGGGCAAGCCTGATCGTTTAACCCTTTTATTCTCAGCATGTTTATACATCCTTGAAGCTTATTATTGTTACCTTGTATATAATAAAAATGGATAGGGAAGGAACAGGGAGAGACAGTACGGTTGAGAGAATAAGAGTCTTTATCCTTTAATATTGTCATTTTATAAACCGCAAGAAATGACAATTATATTAAAACTTGTCGCTAAACCCGAATTTCTTAAGGGTTAAAGTCCTTGTGATGAGGAAGAGGAAGGGCGGAACACTAAGGGTTGGTGACTTGTATGTTGTTTAAGGATGTTATACCGGCAGTCTGATTACAAACTACCTGCTTTCCCGCTTCCGGGACTAAAGAACGGAGATTATAGATGACGGGGAGGTTGGAGGTTCGAGATTCGAGGTTCGAGCGATGCCAGTGTATCGATGACGCTGCAAATACAGGAACAGGATGCTATCAGGTTCGTCTGGAGCTAGGATGATGTCATGGCCCAGCAGGAGCATATAACCAGATAATAATTATAAGTTACGAACTTGCCAGGCTCGGCGTTTCGTGGGTTATGGACGGCGGCAGGGGTGAATAGTGTGGGTGGGTGGGTGGTGGGTCCTGGTTGCGGCTCGTCGAGCGGACCCTATCCCAGCTTAGCATGTTTCATTAATCTAGAGCGAGCGGATATCGATAACTACTAGCCCTTCGCGTTCGTCATGGCCACGCGCCCTAACATGTGTAAGAGTTGCATCTCTAAGCGGCGCTTGGCTGACTTCACTAATAACACAACCGACACATCAATTTCATATGTCGGTGCAAGGGATTCTTCAAGACTTTTAGTTCGTAGATATCGTTCTGATTATTTTAACCCCCGCAATAAATTCCCCTGGAATCAGAACCCAGTTCAATCATTTTCTCGCATCAAAAAACGGTAGATTACTTACCTCTTCAAGATCAACAACTCAGAATTAACTTGCTCGACCTTTACAACTTTTCAGTCCGGAAAGAGTTGAGGAATCGCACTGCGGCGAATCGAACGAGCAATATGGAAGGCAAGAGCGTTAAATCCGATGGATACAAGGAAGCAGCCCGCTTTTAACTGGTATCGGCGCGAGGAAGAGACCAAGCCGCTCTTCCGAAGCAGCGAGGAGTCGGAAAATTGCCGCGGTGAGCATAGACTTTCATCTTTGCAGATTACAGGAATAGTGATCAAAGAGAAACGAAGGAAGGAGAAGGAGGATGCCGGGCAGACCAAGGTAGCCAGGACACAGGTTAGCGTCTCTGTAGCGGCGATGGTTATTCGAGTTTTTTGATATCGGCTGGTTTCCGCGGCGGCGGTATCGAGCTAACAATTAATTATTGGCGACGCTTCAGAGGGCTGCCGGCAGCCGTAGTTAAACATTACGCGTTCCATATCTTACTGTGCTATCTAATCCCCGTGGGGGCTCGAGTGCTACTGCAGTAATCTCGTTTAATTGCCGGCTGTAGACGCGACAGTCCCGTTCAATTAGTTTTTCAAATAAACATTAGTTTCCTTAACACGCGGCGCCATAACGTGCCGGAGGATGAGGCCGAGAACGAGAACGAGGACGAGGACGAACGCGCCGGGGAGATGAAGGCAGGGAATGGGGGGATAGGAAGGAGAAGGAAGCGGAAGGCGAGCAAGTGAGCGAACAAGTGAACGAGCGAACGGGTAAACGAGTGAATGGCTGATAGGGCAAGGGAGAAGGCAAGAGGGAATTGGGCGGCGGACGGGACACGGGACGGGCTGGGACGGGGCTGGGACGCGCGAGTCCGAGTGAGCGCGAATGGGAGCGCAATCGCGATATCAGGATCGCGATCGCGAAGGGTGATCGTGGCGGTGGGTGGAAGCGAGATCGAAAGCTCGGGATTCGACGCAGGCAACGCTGCCTCCACCAAGCTGCCGGCGGAGCAAGGTTGAGAAGGGCCAGACGTACCTACGGAAAAGGAAGGGAGTGTAGCGTAGAGGTAAAGCAGAGCGCAGCGGAGGAGCGAAGAGAGGAGAGGAGAGGAGAGCAGAGTAGAGGGGTGTCGGGTGTCGGAGAGGAGTCTAGCTGGCGCAGTCGGAAGGCAGAGGTGAGGGCTAGTCAGAGCCGAAGGGGGTGCGAGTGTAAGTGGTGGTGGTGGAGATGGCGAGGCTGGCGGGAGCCGGTGGTGGGCAGAGATAGTTAGAGAGAGGAGAACGTTGCGCTGGTGTCGCGGCCGCGGGCTAAGTAATTAACGACACATTTATACGATATCGCCCACGGCTACCACGGCGCACCTTGCCGCGCCTCCCTTTCCTCGACCAACCTCCTCTTGCACAGCCACTCGCACCCCCCCAAACTACACTGCGCGTCCAGGTTCCACCGAGCACGGAAATCCACAGAGATCCGGGGGATGCAAAGAGACGCGACGTTCGATGCGCTCCGCGACCACCCCCTACCGCCGACGCTATGAGAGTATGGACGAGTCGAAAAGTACCACCAACTACTTGGAAATCTTAGCTAGCCGCATCCATTGCAGTCCCCGTTGCGCTAGAGATTCTTTTCTTAATTTAAACCTACATCGTAACACCAATCAAGACACTGAGTCTAGTCTGATTGACAGATCAGCCAATCAATAGCCGATAATTCCAATCGAATAGAAGTTTTAAACTTGAACCCCATCGCCAGCACGACGAGAAGCCACTAAAGGCAGCAGGGTGACGGATAAGTTGCGCACGAGGTTCAGGAAAGAGAGCTTTTTTAGCTAGACGGCGCTTTTGCTTTTGCTGGAGCAAAGCGCGAATGCGGGGTCGGCTGCTTGCACGGCTGGTTATGGTGATGCGGATTATTCACTAATATGATTTACGACGTATTACCCCGACGAGGTAGGGCGCGCGACTCACAATGCGCACATAATGTGAGGCATAATTTATTAATTTTACTAATGGCTCCTGCCCATTATTATTGATTTCGGGCCGCGCCTCGTTCGGACGGCCGCTGATTTATCCCGGTCGTTATCGGCCCCATGTTAAATCGTCCGCGAACCAGGAGCCGCGAGAATACAATGCGACGACTCGTGTACTTTTCCTTTTCCATTCCACGTTGTTTCACAGCCACGCCGCGACACATGCACCAATCGGCATCGGCACTCGGCACCCCCTGTCGACGTCGATGTTGGACCTCGCTGAACCCTCTCCCTCTCCCGTCCCGGCCTTCTCTCTCTCTGTATGGTACGCGCCCCTCTCCTTCTTCTCAAGATTTATTGCCCGCCGTCTCAATTAAAGATGGCACTATGTATATTAAACCTTTTCAGTGTTTGGCAAACGCTTATATCGAATCAAATGATGTTTAGCCTTTGAAAAATTCCACTTGAGCACATGTTTGTGTTGAAACAAAGTTCGTGAATTTTTAATTTAATTGTTGGTTTATGGAGTGTAAGTGATTCTCTTCCTTTTCTTTGTATCCCTATTCAGAGGAATGCTGATTCTTCAGAGTTTGTAAAAATGCCTAAAAGGATTAGGAGAGCGAAGGAAGGATGATGAATTATGAAGGATAACAGAAGAAGACACTTGTTTCAGGTGATCCCGAGTAGACCGAAGAGTGAATTGAAGATGGCAAATGCAGAACGATGGGCAGGGAGAGGACGCCGTGTTGTCCGAACGACCGCATTGACACGATATTAAAACATTAAAATAATATATCGGCGGTGGCTGACGACATCCGAGGACTGGCGGACAAGGGCGCAGGATATGGCTGTTGAGACGGAACGTTGGCTTCAATATAATCTCGTTCCCTGGTACTTTTCGCGATTCCGCTATCCGAAGATTCGAGCATCCAGTCAGCCATCCAGTCACCGGGCAATTCACCTCACCCACCCACACACAGACACACCTACACACGTATCTGACCCTTCACCCTACTCGAGTGGGACGCCGCTTGCCGCTTACCGCTTATTGTCATACATATGTATGTGTAGAGCCGGCCACCCCGCACTGAGAGGAAGCAGGAGGGTGCGAGGCGAGCGGTGCCGTCCGATTCGCAAGCGGAATCATTCCATGTCCGAAGAGTCTGTTGGGGAGGAAGTGGTGCGATGGTGACTCGTGCCACCTGGAACCTGGAAGCACGAACGCGCGAGGAATCCAGGGGTAGATGCGCCAGCGTGCACCGGACACCGCAAGGAAAGAGAGAAAGGATGGAAGTTGAACATCAACGACAGGCGAGGCGGACTCAATATCGGTAGGTAGCATTTCCCTCTATTCCATCCACTCCTCCTCCCTTTCTTCGCTTCTCCGTTCCTCCGTCTCGCCGCACATTCCACGCCAATCTTCTTCTGTGGAAACGTTATTGGCGCCCATTCGACTCCCTCGCCATTCTCCGCGTCTCCTTCCTCCACTAACCGCCCCCTCCGCCCCCTCCGCCCTTACTGCGCCTGCCTCCGCCACATGTCGCCGCTCGCCACCTTTGCGGTCAGCGCAATAACAGTTTTATTAAACAATACACATGCATGCGCCCTTCGCCGGAGGAACTAGACGCTTGGATAATAGATGCGAGTGGAAGGGCGAAATAGGGAATGTAGAATGTAGAAGATGGAGAAAGCGATGGCCGAGAAAGGGGGACGGAGCGTCTAGACTCGGTTGGGGAGCTTCGGGCATAACGAGGCGGCAGCTAGCAAGTAGCCGACACGGCGAGTTGACGGCTAGTTGTCTAGAATCGGATCTACCTACGTAACACAGGTAACAAGGGAATTACATTACTCTTAGTCGATGAGGCTTTGATGATTCCGTTTGAAGTGGCGAAGAGAAGCAGCTCGGGTTGGGCGGCGGGGGTTTGGGGGTTTGGGGGTTCGGGGGCTGCTGGTTGCCGGTTCGCCGACTAGCGACGTAGCGAGTTGCTATAACGCGCCATCAAGCCTGTCACCCTCGACTTGGCCGGGGAAGAGGGTGAACTCCCTCTCACAGAGGGATTACGCGAGCCTCTCGACAACGGGGCTCCAGCGACGTTAACCGCAAGCCGGACAGCCATTATTAGCAGCTACCTTGTGTGCGCCCGGACCTCACCTCCGTTAAGCCATACGGCCGCGCCGCCCGTTGAATAATTAGAATGCTCCTCTTCTCGAGCCTTCCCACTCCTCTCGATCTTCCTCTTCCACAGGCTCGCAACTCCCCTTTCTTATTCCGACAGTGCTACTCCTTTTACCGCCTCTCTCCCATGACCACCGCGGCTTTGTGCGACAAGCTACAATTTTCTCCGGGCAAAAGCCCAGACAGACGAGATGTGTTTCATTTCAGATGCTTCTTGGACCCGTCGCCGGTAATAGGAAGACGTAAGTTAACATGCCCGATGACAATCTCGAGGAGACTTCTTTCTGTTCTTTCTGTTCCAGTTGAATCTAGTGTTTAGTGTGTGGTCATGTGGTCATGTGGTCAGTTGGCGAGTGACGCGTGCAAGGAATTGGGGATGGCAGTGGTGATGGAGCCGTTGGTGCGGAGTGATGGGCGTAATAGCGAGATCGGGATCAAAGAAATCTGCTGCGGAGGTGGACGCGGACCTCAAGGCTAAAGTCGGCCGTGTAACCTCGACCTTTGATTTTCCTATCGCTCTCCCTGCTGGCGGCGCCGCGCGGCGTAACACGAGCCATCAGCCGCTGTAAAATCATACGGAAAGTGCTTTGATCCTTTGACGTCAAAAAGTATTCCTTCCCGTCCGAACTCGACTCTCCCCCCTGGTCACCTGGTTTCGAGAGGACAAAAAAATTCCATTAGTCTGCCAATAGCCATCGTTTCAATTAATTATCACGAAGCGCTCGCGCGCGCGCTGTTTTTTCCGATGTTGATCGGTTAAAGGATTCGAGGGGGGGTGAAAAGGAGAGCGAGGGAAGAGTACGAGCGAGTCGCGGAGGAGCCTCGGGGAGACTCGCTGTCATCTGTCGCTTGAAGGGGAGTCTACTCAAATCGCGATAGAATGTTGGCCGCTTCGCGTCGACTAGTTCTAGTCTGGCATTCTGGTTTGGTGGTTCGTTGAGGAGAAAAGCTGCTCGATGAGGGCTGCTAGTGGCTGCCCGCTGCCGGCGCCCGGTACAAGCCAAAGAACACAGAGTCCCTCTGTGCGACCGCTCCATTCTGTTGTGTTGCCTCTCGTTCATGTCGACACTCCGACAGCCCTTTCATCTGCGGCTGATTACTTATTACTCTTCGTCGCTCTCTAAACAGACTCGCCCGGCCCGTCCCGTTCCATTCCACCCCCACCCACCCCCTTTGCTCACTTCATTTTTCACTCGCTCGCTCGTTGGATCACTCGAAATGAGCAATATCCTCGAAAAAATGCAAACACCTAGTCTCAATCGATTAAGAGAAACCTGCTTTAATTCGCACCGTCATCCTATTGGTTTCTCCAGTGTTCTTAACGTTTATGTCAAGCGGCTCCTCGCTGGAGTCACAATTATGCGTCGCCGGAAATAACGTTTAGTAGTTAGTGGAGTCGCACTCGAGCATTGTGGACTTGACACATATCACCTCGGCGCAGCGGCGTAACTTGTTCCGTCCTAGGTTGCCTCCTCTTGCAATGGCATGTTTGCTTAAACTTAACTTTAAGTTCGCTCGGCGCCGAGCTCCCTCACCTGCCTCCAAGTGGAACGTATCGGGGAAGCGGCGACCGAGTGCGCGCCCACGGATCAGAAGAAGAATGACTGTTCGATTGATTTTTCCCCTACGCTGGAAATGGAGCTTGGGGCCAGTCGGGGCGACTCTTTGAAATGTAGCTTCTTAGAAGCAAGATCTTCCGTCCTGCTTACATAAAAATCAGGGAAACTTGCGGTCTGAAGTCTCGGGCGGTCGCGGGAGTCAGCCGCGGCCACAAATCATCGTCTGCCGACGGGCGGAGGAAGGAATGTTCGACCCAGGAACGGCGACAGTCTTCTTAGCCGCGCGTCGTCTAGCTGTCGGGCTGCCGGCTGCCAACTATACGCGTACGGCTACGCCGAATCTATATCATTTTCCGAGGGCAATGGACCGAAAGATACCGGCGAACTCTTCGTCTTTCCCGCTTAAACGGACGAATGCTTGAAGCCGCAGCGACGGGCGACGCCGACGGCGGCGACGTCGCCGACGACAACCGCCCCCTCCTCCGCACTAGACGGAGGAAAGAAACCATGAAAATCACGTCAAAGCAGTCCCGGCCCTTGAAGGACGAGCCCGGCTCCGCTAGCAGCAACTTGCGGAGGATGCCACATTTGAAATTCCAAAACTTTTCTGATAACGTTCCGCCGAGGCGCCTAAGTAGATAGAGGCAGGGGCGAGCAAGTTCGAAAGTCGGAGTAGTGAACATCGCCTATCGACGCTCCTGCTTAATGCCCCGATCCTCCTTTTTTCCCCCAACCGGTGACTGCGAACTCAAGCAGAATCACCGTTGCTTGTCAATTGCTACCCGCTTGAAATATTCATCCTCCTAGACCCGGCCCCGCACCCCTCAACTTCGTCCTTCCACTGACAATCAGTCTCTTCTTTCATTCTTCTTTTAATCATTCTTCCCGCTAGTCTTTCAACTTTCATTAAATAGACAGGACTATCAAGACTGCAGAATAGATAATATGATTGTCTTAAAGGAAAGCGAAGGTAAGGAGCAAGTTCTTCTAGCGAACGATATAGAGGCACCAAAGCAATATTGAACTTTTCATCTCCCCCTCCCCCTTGACACTGCCCTCTCAATTAGGACAATTAACTTTGCAAACTCGGCCCCTTTGACAGAACAATTCCCGGCGCACTTTCCCGTTGTTTACCTTCTTTCATTTGACTTCCGAAGAAGTATGAGGGTCCCCAGAGTCGATCATTTTAGACTTTAGATGCGAATCATTTAACAGTATAAGTGACGGGAATCAGGTGTTAAATCAGTCGAGTAGTGCGAGAGGGAAGGAGAGAGGAGGCAGTTGTAACGGGGAGGCAAGGGGGCAGGTTTGCGAAAGTGGTAAGCGCCGAGGGGGCTCGGAGATGAGGGAATAGGAGGAGGCGGGAGAGCAACCGACTCGCGGATCCCACGAACGGAAGTTTCCTCCTCCTCATCCTCAAATTAAGCAGGCCGAGAGACGCTACGTAAACCGAGATTATTATAATCTCTCCGAGGTCTGACTGCGGTAACATTAAACGAAGAGACGTGTCCTTTGTCTCGGAGTGTTGGTCTGGGTCGGGAAGTGGGTGTACGTGTACAGGGCGGCTTGCTTGTGGATTCGACAGTGCGGCGAGGACAAGGGGTAAAGAGGCAGCCAAAGCACATGAGTCTGTGCTCGGTTACTTGCTTACTACCCGCTCCGAGTTTCCTCGTAGGAGTTTCCTGGCGACTTTCCGATGCGTTCCCCCATAATGAAAGCTGGAAACGGATTAACTCGGAGGTTTGCGATAATGGCGCAGCGAAAGAATCATCGTTGCCAAGATTTCGCGCAAATCCGGTCACGAACGCCCGCCGACGCCGCCGCCCCCCTTGGCCCCCTTCTCTGCCAGACCCAAAAACAGATCCGTGCGCCGTTACACTGTAGTGGCTTTGCATTCTACCGTCTACCTCTTGTTTCGCAAGTTTGAACAGCTTTATTCAAGTGCAACAGTAAATAGATGGGAATCGAGGTTTGAACGGCTGGTAGTAGAGATATGTCGCATCAGGGGTCTAATGACAGACTTTTCACATCTATCCTGACCATCCCAACAATTTATTATTAACTATATTGATTAATAGATTAGATACAATAAATGATGTAATAGATCATACTTAACAGAATCCGAAATTAGATTGAATTTTATTAACATTTCACTAGGTAACTATATTTGGTTATTGTATATTGTCAAGGTCCAAGAGAATACATTTTCCAATTATTCGTCAGCATGTATTTTGCAAGTTTCTTGGAAGTCGCGAGGGTTAGGAAGTCAAGCGCAGACGCAGCGAGTTTACCGGCCGCGACTGCCTTGCCGACCTGTCATACCGACAGGAACCACTCACGATTCATTGATATTTATCACTAGCTAAAAACATAAAACACGTATTTACAAAGACTCCTCCGCTTATTATTCAGGCCACCAACCCGTTCATCCCTATAACTTTCCTTCTCTGGTAAACCTCCTCGATGAGCTGAAAACTCCAATGAACAATGAATATTTTGTTGTCGCTACATTGGAAATGTCGATTCGTACCATGTAGGGACGCGCGCGTCGAGCAAAATCCAGTATGGCCGCCGGGTGATTAGTAGTGTAGCGCGCAATTGTGTAGCACTAGCCTTTTTCTTGGTTTTGTGTCTTTAATAACAGTGACGGGCTCTAATTAGGAAGTGCGTGAGTGTGCTGATTGGCTGGAGTCGACGGGGGCTAAGAAGCACTTGCCAATAAAGCCTGCGTGTGGTGAGTCTGTAATTTCTTGCCATTGCATGTCACATGCCGGTTCGACGCTGCCTCATTGATGTTGGTTATTTATGTTGTTTACTGAACCTAGTCGAGTGGCTTGAATTGCATGGTATAAGCCAGGAGAGTGTTTCTCAAATGTGTATCGATGTGCAGTGCTTTGTGCCAGCTAACCTTATACTTGCACGCGTGAATACATGATTCTTGCTCATCTCGTTGAATTACACATTTGGTGTTGCGGGGATTTGTAAGGAAACGGAATGAGAGAGAGAGGGCGTGGCGGAGAGGAAGACCAAAGAGTAGGGGAGATATATAGGAGATATTTGGCGCAGTGGTGAGAGGATCGATCGTCGAGATTCCAAAGGCGACGGGAAATTATAAATCGTCGTCGGCGAGGACTACTTTACGTTTGTTTCCATAAAATGCAACGTTCGCGAGCGCCCGAGAACGGGCCACGCCAGTAAGCACCTCCGTGCTCTTCCCCATCGCACTTAATCCCGGGGTATTTATTCGCATAATAATAATAGTAACGCCGTCGGAACGTTTTCAAGAATTATTGCTGTCCTTGCCTTCCACGATAAATGAGTCCGGAGGATTAGCTAAACAGTGGCTCAAAAATGTTATTATATAGCGGCATGAATATTCATCAAGCGGCGAGAGCGCGCGGCGAACTCTCTGGCTCGCTTTTAATGTAGCATTTCACCTCCCACTTGCCACCGCCTCTGCCACTCCTGTAATCGCTTTGCCCACCGGAATCTCATTCTTTCTTTCCTCCCTTTTTTTCCGGCTCGTTCCTCCCTGGATCGCCGAAAGATTCCCCTAAATCCTGCTCCGTTCCCTCCCGCTAAGATCGAGAGCGCATCAATCCAGGAGAAGTTCTCCCCGGAGGAATAGCCTTTCCGGCGTCGCTGCCGCCCATTCGTTGGGAGGGCCTTTCCGCAATGACCTCGTGTAGGACAGGATTGCGATAATTGCCCGAATGAATTCGCGCGCTCAAGAAAGATGGCTAATAAGGCCGAGCAGGTAGAAGGCGTTTCCGACCAGGCGTTTCACCTGAGCGTCGCGCTCTGACATCGCCGCGTGATTAAGTAATCCACTATCGGAGAGCACGCCGGCGACATTGACGTATCATCGTTCGCACTTTACTCCCGCGTCTAACGGCCGACCACCGGATACCGGATACCGGCTACTGGCCACCGGTTACCGGCTGCACTCGATGTTTCGTTTAGCCGGGCGCGCTTACACGCCGGTTTCGACCGGCCGGATTTTCCCCCGGCAAATAATAATAACTCCCGCGTGCATAACCAATATAAAGCAGTAAAATGTGCAAACAATTCCTATGGAAACTAGATTTGTTCAACAACTACCTGTACTCTCATCGGGGAATATCCAGCCGAGCAAAATCGGTGGGAGTGCGCCTGGCCTATCCGTAGGCTGCACATGCAGCGGAGCCAATTCCGCATGACGGGACGGGGCGGCTGGATGCTCGTACATATCCAAGAAAATGTTGTTATCCCCTTTTATTGGGAATGAAGCGGAAATCAGGCAGAAAAAAAAGAAAGGCTCTTGAGCATACAAATTAGCATTAAATGGAACACGTAGAGGAAGGTTGGCGCTTGGCGGGCGCGCGCGCGCGCACGTGCATTCATTTCCCAACGGTGAAATATCGAAAAGGGTGATTCATTAAAAGGTACACTCGTTAAGCGGGATTACACGTGCGATTGATATTTTTGCCGGAACGCCCGGTAATCGCGTTAACGCGGTCGCCGAATTTAATTTGCTTTTCGTCCAATGCGCCCGTGTTCGCGCGATCGCGACCACCTACCCCCCCGCGCGGCCCCCGCGCTCGTCACTCCACGACTTCTAAGTGGTCGATCGATATATGAACTGATTGTGAATAACGAGCACTAGCAGGAGCTCCCCGGATGCACCGCAAATTAACAGGGCCGACGTCCAATCGACAACAATCAACCCTTTCTCGGCAGCGATCGAACCGCGCCTCTACTTGTTAAAATTCGAACCAATGAAATGAAAAGTAACCTTCCACCTCGCAATCGATCGACTCATAATTAATTAACAATCTATTATATCGCGTGTCGAGTGAAAACCAAACTTACTCATCAAAAACGAATAAGTCAGTAAGATTCAACTCCTTCTCGCTCATGTCCCTAACAAATATCGGAACATAATCGAAGCTCTTCTTCGAATTCAAAGGAGAAAGACGCCAGCAAGCTTATGCAGCGCAATCCCCCGCTTCACAATTAAATGAGAGCCGATTGTATCGCGAAGCAACACGCCGCGTGCAGCAGCGAAAGGCAAAGCTGCGGAAGCCGAGGAGGCTAGCAGCAGGAGCGTGTAAGAAGCGGGTAGATGCGAGTAGAAGCGGGTCCAAGCAGTTCGATAACGCGATAAGGCGAGGTTAAACCCATGTTTGGCGGGCAGGTTATAGGTTAAACGGCGTGCTAGGGGGTGCAACAGGTCGCGTGAACTTGGGTGAATTTTCTCTTCCACGGTGCGCTGTCTGGCCCTCTTGCACCCCCTTTGCTTCGTCCACCATCCACCATCTCCGTCGGCTCTCTCGCGCTCCCTCTCTCGCAAGTCGGCGCTCGCCGCTCGCCGGCACGCCGTCATTAGTCAATGTCGACGCTTCCACCGCGTGGACTCCCGGAGAATGCACCATCTGCCTGATATATCCCGTCTCCCATCGGCCCTCGCTATCTCTCGGAGCTAGTGCGAATCCGTCGACGGGTGCCGTTGCGCCGGCGAATCAGCCGGTTCCGACTTGGAGCCGACGGAAATTTTCCGTGTCGCCCTTCGGGAGTCTCGAATCGCGGAGGTTTAGCCTCGGGAGCGGAGTATGTACATGGAATTTGTAGGGATTCATGGGCGTTCGCTGGGATATCGGGAGTGTGTGCGCGATAGGAATCGGTAGGCAAATACGAGTTGTGCGGGGGAAATTGAGTGGATAGGGAGCCACACTTGGATAGGGTATCATCGTCAGAACCAACCAGCCTAAATGGCGAGGTGAAGGTGGTAAGGGTAGTTAAGGCGGCG
Source organism: Crossocerus cetratus (assembly GCA_963675795.1). Classification (NCBI taxonomy): domain Eukaryota; kingdom Metazoa; phylum Arthropoda; class Insecta; order Hymenoptera; family Crabronidae; genus Crossocerus; species Crossocerus cetratus. Next base: position 11,082,060 of record OY776669.1, read on the forward strand.
CGACGGTGAGGGCGACGGCGACGGCGGCGGCGTCCTCGGCGGCGGAGAGTGGAAGAGGCTTGAGAGAAGGAGGGCAACGGAGATAGAAAGCCCGAGGAGTGGAAAGGGTTAGCACTCGGAGAATTTAGCAAGCCCTCGCTAGTTCGCTCTCGAAGAACAAAGCTTGATTTATTGTAATGAGTTTGCAGGAGTTAAGAGGTCTACCACCCCCCTTGCCCTCCCACGGCTAAGCTATGCCGCTCAGCTCGATATTCAGACTGGTGCGGTTTGATGGGGATCCTCGGATCAACCCCCGTCATAAACCCTTCTTAGTAGCGCGACCACCCTCCTCAACCCCCGCCCCAGTGAAATATGCATGAGCACCCTGCATACTGATTGCAGAGTAGCGATATTTGTATCGCAGCTATCATCCGCCGCCGATCAACACCATTTCTTATTCTCACATATGCCGTGTCCTTGAGCTGGGAACGACTCCCAGCGTCCCAGCCAGCACCCTGGCTAGAAGGTCAACGCTAATGATCGCGCGGCAGAGAGAATTGGCTGGAGAGAGGACAGCAGAGAGAGAGAAGTAAAGCTAGGGAAAAGGCCGCGCGGGAGAAATGTGGGGATAAGGAGTGCCTTTTGCTCTCGTCGGGATTCATCGATTCCTTTGCCGAAAACGTTCGAATCGCTCGGAACTGACGGGGGAGCCATAATTCCTGTCTCGCTTTGACATTAATGCCTCCCCTACTTCGTGCTTCGCAGATAGGCAAGGGGGTTAAGCTCGCTGCGACATATTTATGGAGAGGACGAGATGTTATCGGACTGGAGGACCCGGGTTTGCTCGATCACGCTGCGAAATCCGCCCTTCCTACAATCTACTTCGCAATTATCGGGCACGACGTTAATATTTGACCCAGGGCCACTGGGTTCGAACGTTACCTCGATTTTCCGAGCCCTCCCCCTCCCCCCCTCTCACCCGATATCGCGCTAATTCGCTCTTCGCATTCCCGTAGAACTGCGTAGATTTGCTTGTAGGCGAGCCTGTCGGAATACTGATCGGCCGCTCGTACTTCTCAAAGCGGAGCGGACTATCCGTCTCCGGCGATTTACCGATATTACAGGCTTTCGATCGAGTGCTCTCTAGTTTATGCGAGCGGCTGAAAGAAAATTGGCGAGGAGCTCGCTCGGGTGATACGATATGGAGCGAGGACACTGTTAGACGTAGACATAGGTTGGGCCGAGGGCTGGCGTCGGGATAGTTGAGTGGTAACCTGGGAGAATGTCTTAGTCGCGCGCTGGTCCATCGGGAAGAGGGCCGTAAGTATAGGTGGGAAGCGGTAGGGGGGCGGGTCGAGGTGCGTGTAAATTAAAGGCGTCATAGATTTTCGCGGTAGCCCGCAGGATCAGAGCCTTAGATTTGCGTCCGGCAGATTACCCCGGGGGTGAAATGGGACAATGGGCGTTAGTCTGGGCCGACGGCGTATAAATAAGGATCCCCAGGAAGCTTCTGGGGGCAAGGGGACAGCAGGCGGAGGAGATCCTCGCTTGGTAGCGACGTGGTAGCCGAGGACGAGGACGAGGACGAGAACGAGAACCGAGGACCTAGGACCGAGAACGGAGAGGCCAGCCCGGCTAGTGCTGAGACCGGTCGGCCGTCCATCTTGGCCGCCGCCGCCACCGCCGCCGTGCCGGTCCTTATCTGCGCTCACAGCTCCGCTCCTAGACGTCCGGTGATCTAGGGCACTTCTCTCCTTTCCTCTCTTCACCCTTCCTTCCTGCCCCGCCTGTCCCTCCTCCTCCCCTCGACTTTCCGCCGCTGGCTCCGGCGCCACCCCCGCCTGACCCCTACATCTTCTATACAACCGAGATGCGCTGCTTTCGCTCATTTCACTCTCAATCCCGATGAACCGCGTCTTTAGCATTGGAACGCGCACTCGACCGAGGAGTAGTCCGTCGGGAAGCGGCGATTCTAATGGCTGAGGAGATAGCCTGCCTGCCAAGGGAGTCTCCGCGAAAGGGTGTGATAAGGTTCGGCGATCGAGAGGAAAGAAAGGAAGGAAGGAAGCAAGGAAGGAAGGGACAGGGGGAAGGACAGGTTGGTATAAAAGAGAAGGGGATGGGTCGGTGCCGGACAGCAGGAGAGTGCATCTGCATTGAGATTAGCATCGGGCGTACCAGCCAATATTTACGAGGCTGGTAGGACATGCCATGCCGCGTACGGCAAGAGTGTACTAGCCCTTTCTCTTTTAGAAGAGCCGGCGAACGTACGTTCGTTCGTCGGCTGGCGGCAGGACTGTCCGGCAGAATGGTATGGAACGGTGCCGGTGCCGTACGTATTTCTCTCCCTTCCTCTCCCTGGCTCGACCGCTCGCCCGCTCGCCCGCTCGGCCCGGCGATACTAGAGAGCCCGCGCCGCCACCGCCGCCGCTCACCCTTTCGATCGTCCATGTTTTCGCGTATAAAACTGCCCTTGACCCTTCACCCGTATAATGAGCCACCGGTAATCCATTATTCATAGGATGCGTCTTGTCTCTTTGCTCCGAATCTACGCTCGTAACTTCCCCGTTACATTTGCCCGGCAGCCCCGCCGAGGCCGTGCCATTTATTTTTTGGCTCGGCCGCTCAAGCAGCCACGGGGGAGAAGGCGAAATTAAAGCGAGCTAGATGCCCGGAGAAAATTGTTTTCATCGAGAAGGTTAAGGATGATGGTCTGGATCAGTGATTCCTCTTCTGGATGGAATGTGGGCTTGTGGGTCCGCCTCGGTGTTGAGAGTGATTTGGTGGGGCTGCGGCAAAAATGGTCCGAGGTCCAACCCTTCGAAAGAAGTCTCGTGGATTCTCGTCACACCCACTTGTCTGTGCATATCGGATGAACTCCCGGTGGCTTCTTCCCCTCCTTCTCGCCGATCCGATCCGAGGCGGCTCTTCTGAAATGTTAATCGCGGTAGCGCGTGGTTATCGAGGATCCTCTACGCCACCGAACGGGTACTGCACACTCTTTGCCAAGCAGGCTTCGCTGAGGAGTGGAGCATTAAATATTGGAGGCGTCGCGCGCTCCTCCCAGCCCCGAGTCCAGTCGGCCCCGAATTCCGGAGGATACCAATCGTGTGGGAAGCGACGCTCGCCCTCTCCTTTTACAAAGCCTCGGCACCCTCAGGACCAGCGGCCGCGTGTTCAAAAAGGTTGGCCTTGGGATAGTGATGTGGCGGCGGATAGTTCGCCGGCAGGCCGCTAGAGAAATCGTACGCTCAATGTTTTCGTAGTTTGCTCAAATGAAATCTTCGAGATTTCACTGCGACCAGACCTTTTACGAATTCATCGAGTATTCTGTGCTTTCGGAACACGCTTTATAAGTGTAAATGTATGAGGGGATTCGGGAGCGTGTAGCCGACCAATGTCGATTATTATATCTGCTGGGAATTGTACGGCATCAGTTATGCTATACGATTCACTCATTTCTTCGGTCGAGATATCTATCTCTACTGCATTTTGAGATATTTGGTCCAGAACGAATTATATTATTTTCCTCTTTCTTTCTGCCAGATGGAAATTCCAAGTGAATTATTCAGGACTATCTCGAGTTTATATTTGCACTAGAGAAACACAAAGCTTTCTAGAGAAACGTGTCACAGGGAGAGCAACCGAGTTGCTCCAATTCTAATTTTATACCAGCTCAGTTAATATCTCGTCGCTAGGAGAGGAGACACCAATAAATCTCTAGATTCATTAGAATAAATTGCTCTGACGGGAGCTGTTCATCTGTTAGTCAATGCCGGCTCTCGCCCCGAGCCATTCGGATAGATGAGAACTAATTGTGAGTTAGCCCGAATTCGGAGCGATCTTCGAAGCCAGCGTGTCCCGCTTTCCGGCTGACCAAATACTTGCTCGCACTACTTGCGCGCACTCCGAGCCAACTCGCATCCTATTATTTCTAGTACCTCGAGCTTTATTCCCGAGTTTACTCCAATTAACAACAAGTATTGTTCGCGTGGGGGCCATTTCGCCGAAGGAAGGGATCCGTCATGCTCCAGATAATTAGGTAGGCAGATGCTTGCGCACGTAATCATCACTCGGAATAATAATGGTGACGGCCACTGTGTCTTCATCGCACAGCACTGTCCAGTATTGCTCTGCTGAGTCTCTTCATCTCTGTCTCATTGTCAGGCTCATGCGTTTCTCAGCCGGGAAGACGACACGTCTCTCTCTCCCTCTCTGTCTCTAGCTGCTTGCATAGGAAGGTGTGAAAGGGCTTAACAGTGCAAGATATGATATGTGGGCCATACAGTCCTGTTCTGAGTTTCCGTCAAATTAGGCCGGCTGTATTTCCATCCTTCCTCAGCTGGACACCCCATAAGTTACGGTATACTCATCCTCGAGGAATACAAGATGGAGCCGGAGTACTCTGTTCACTGTTAATTTATGAAGATTTATCAGGCTTCTGCTAAAGAAAAACATCAGGGGGATCTGGCGGGGACAGGAGTAATCAAGAAACTCTAGACGCGCTAGCGGCCGCGGAGTTTGGAAAAATCAATCCTTCTTCTTGCAGGCGGCGGAGCGTCGTGTGGCGTCGCGTAGCGTCGCGTAACGCCAGTGTCAGTGCAATTCATTTGCATGGGAATTGCACCCCACGGAGACGGCTGCACCCGGTATCGATTTTAAGTGGACCTCCTGTCCCGTCAGTTTCCTGTCTCCCGTCTCGTCTTCTCCTGGACAGAAGGTACTCGAAGTCGTCGCGCAAGCGCCCCTACGAAAACTTCTCCCGCATAGTCCTGCGAGCCACCAGACCTTGTCCAGTCCTCGAGTTTCCTATTTCTCATTATATACTTCCTGCACGCCAGCCACTGACTAACTCTTCCAACATATCTAATCTAATCCTTCAACAGCTCATCAAATTCTTAATCATACCAAAAGAATGACACTGATTAATCTCGCTGATATACTTATTCAGCGAATCGGACACAGTCAAAATTGCTAGAACGCGTGGACGCGGCTGGTATCTCCGAGCGAGAACAATCGCGACTTCTCGAATTTTTGCGCCAAGGAACGAAATTAAGAAACAATGCACCGGGCCGTTCCGAAAGTTGGAAGTTATATGGGAGTTTGAATGTAGCTCTCCGACAAAAGTCGGAGACTGTTGACGGTGGGAAGGGAGGGGGTTGGGGGTGGGATGGGTTGGTGGGGCAATCCTATCCGCCGTGGCGCGCCACGCCGGCTAGGTTGAGTAGTTGGGTAGCCGGTGCTGGTGCTCGGGATGGGATGGCATATCCCCGGTGATATCCCTGGTGGCCAGTACGTAAGGACAATAAGCCAAAAAGTTCGTAAGGTAGGCATGGCGGGAGTCGTTACCCGTTATGAAGCTCAGGGGTGAAGTCAAGATTGTAATTAGCCGGCGCTAAGTTTCGAGCTTCCGCCCGGTATTTGCATGTGCATGCATCCCAGACACTAGTCTTGCTTTAGCTATAGGGCCGCTACGCCTCCCGCTTACAGACAGCCCGCGATTTCGTTTACGCGATAACCTTACCACCGCAGCCACCCCCTACCCCCCTGCCCCCCTTCCCCCCGTCCTCACTTCTCACCGTTACCCCCGACCAACACGGATAGCCCTGAGATCCTCAGATGCGGAATACACAACGCAGAATGCACAGCACGTATCAACATTTCCTATTCTATGCTCTGCTAATTCTTAAAAACTCGCACCGTTCCGCGCCCCAAACCTCCTCTTGTCTCCCTGCCACCCTTTCTACACCGCACCTGCACATGCTGTGAATACATATCGACAGATATATGTGTTGTACGGGGCGCATTTTAGTGAGCGCAGACAATTGGCCTTTATTATGCATTGATTAGGACTGGCAAACCGATAGGAGGCGAGCCTGCCAGAGTGGAGAATCGATCGAGGCAAGTCAATGAGTCCAAAATAAGAGTAGCAAGCGGCGGGTGGGTGGAGCGTTAAGAATGGCAGGAATGGTAGCTCAGTATTGCCAGTTCGAGGGTGCTTCGCCCTTCGTCTCTGTTAATGCATCGCCTCCGGAATAGCCGATTAATTCCAACTACAGCGAGGAACCGGCTATAACTCGTCTCCGAGGAAGCATTCTTAATCCGTCCACTCTTTATTTCCAGGCCTCGATCCTTCCCTTGCTTCCTTTTCCCAAGAACGACCGTTGGCTTCTCCACTCGCCAAATATTTCTTGTCGCCCTGTCAACTTATCTTAGACACTTGGCTTTGAGCTATGGTGGAATTGAAGTATGGTACAACACTTTGATTCAGTTGGCTGGGTGGGCGACTGCTTCAATTTACGGACTTTCGAGGGAGTTGGCTTAACCCTCTCGGTTCTGGCATTTGCAAGAATTTTAGATAATTAGATTTTTGTTCTGCAAAGGAAAGAGGGAGACGGCATCAAACTGACTAGGGGTTGTTTCCTCTTTCAGACGTTTCTCTGGCCACTTTCATTCTGTCACTCTTTACACTGCAGAGCAGTGGCTCACCTAGAACATTTATGTATGGTGGGGTGTTCCAGCTTTTGTAATTAAAGATATTATAACCGAGTTTGTTCTCAACTCATATATGTTGCAAACTGCCTCAATTAGTTGGGGCAGGATGAGACATTAAATCCAATTCGAACAGAATTGTCTGTTTTTATATTATAAGTTAATGCGTGTTCAACGAGGTTTTTTAAAAGCTAAGCACGATTTGATTGTATATGCGCGTCTGGCCGGGGTTGAAAAGGTTAAAGTGCGCATATCTCAATAACTAGTTTGGGGTGTCTCCCAATCCACGCTTCGGCCATACGTTCCGCTAGTATACATACAGAGATTCCGGCTTGGAAGGTACGGCTGAACCATAGCTTCCAGGAACACGTACTGCAATTACAGTGGCCATTCTGGAAAATAGAGGGTTTCTATCCCACGATTGTTATCTACACGTGTTGTTTATTGATTGTTTCGTTGTCTCGAGGCAACCGGGAACCGGGAACGTACGTCGTCGGACCAAAAGCGCGGCTGCCGGTAATTGCCGGGAGCCGTGAGCAGAGGAGAGCAGTGGGGAGGAGAGGAGAGCTAACAAAATGTACGCTCCAGTTGGAGCCCCTGCTCCCGAAGAATTATATTTCCGACTGAATTACGTTAATGTTTCCCACCACCCTCCGCCGCGCGGCACCGATAAGAGCTAGTCAGATCGAGCTTGAAATCAAGCCAGTTCTCCTTGGGCGTAGTCGCATACTCGATGATGAAGCTCCCTCACCTATTCGATCGCATCCTAGGCCGAGGCTCCTTATCACAGCTAAGAATTCCCGCGCTGCGATCGCCAGGCTCTTCCGCTTATCTCCTCGAATAATCCTCTTGCATTTCCGATCAAGTTCCGCGGAGCATTTGGATATTACCTCGTACGTCCTCTTCTCGCTTCCAGCACACTCAGGTGTTCCATACTGAGCAAGTGTTCTCCAGCCGAGCCGAACGTCCCGCGCCCTCACCGATCTCCTCAGCCCGACCGGGACCGAACAGGGCGCGAGTCTTCCACATGCAATTTTCTCCGCATGATCTCGCGATGAACCGCGCGCGAGTCGTGAGTCCTCCGAGAGGCTAGAGAGCCTTTTCCTCATCGGAATATCGAAGAACAGAGACAGCCCGGTGAACTCCTCGGAGAAATCTTCGCGGCGTTACATCATCGGGAATACACAGGCCGCCCGCGCAAATTTGTTTCGCATTCCGGCGGGCGCGCTCGCCGCGAAAAATGCCGCCGATACATCCTTGTCCGAGGTCGATGCGGCGCCTGGCACTCGATGAATACACGATAGAAGGGAATACCAAAGGAATCATTGCTCGCTGCTAGAAACACGGGGGTTCTCGCTTCCCATAAGCATCCGTTCGGGGCGCGCGGTACGCCTCCCCTTTCGTTCGAGCCAATCTTAAAGATGATGAAGTTAGACCGCGGGGACTGGAAGATCGCAGTTCCGATGGGTATCTCGGTTCTTCGATTCAGCAAGATACATGGGAAGACACACCTGGCTACGTGTGTATCTGTGTATGTGTGTGCACTGTTAACGCGGTGTCATTTTCGATAAGAGGCATTGAAAGGGCGACAGAGATCGGCCGCGACGTGTAGGCAAGCTGCTCGTAAAGTGTTTAGTTGGGGGGAAGGAAGGAAGGAAGGAAGGACGGAAGGAAGGAAGGAAGGAAGGAAGGAAGGGAGGAAAGCAGGAGGAAGAGCCGGCACGAGCAGGACTCGCTGGAATGGGGTAGATGAGTTAAACTACACGAGCTCTGACGGTAGTAATTGAGTGCCGCTCTGTCTAGTTAGCACCTCCAGCCAGCGGCTGACTCCCGTCACTTTATCGACTAAGCGACAGCGATGCGTGACAAATCCATCTTGCCTTAACCACCGATGCCGAGACATCGATTATCGACATATGGGGACCGCGCGAGCGCGCCGCCGCGGCGCTCTGATGTTGCCGATTAGCGCACTAATCAGCAAGGACAGGCCAGACTAAAAGCGTAAGGACGCCGCTCGTATTATGTAGCTCGGTGTACATGTAGAGCCGAGGGAATAACAGGTAGGGGAAGAAGCCGGTCAGCCTAGGAGGCGAAACCGAGTGCGCCGGCCGGCGCGGCCTGGCGTGGAGCTGCCCAGAGCAGAGGGCCCTCGTCGGCTGGCTGGCTGGCTGGCTGGGCTGTCTCTAACAATTAAGCGCGCTAATTATCCTTGTTAAGAAGAAGCTTGCCTTCCCTCGGAAAATATCGCGGAGGGATGCCTTTTTCGCGGGGGAGCTGGCCGCTTTATCAGTCGGCGGAGAGAGTTCCCCGGGAAATCGTTCTTACACGAGTAAGCAGCAACGAAGATTTAGGTGACACGCCGCTCCGCTGTGCCGGGATCCGCCGGTAGGAGATATCAGCTGCGCTAGGAGGAAGTGTCTAGCGCGTTTCCCCGCCGAGTTTTTCGCCACTCCCGATCCGCCCGGCCCCCTCTCTCTCTCTCTTTCTCTCTCTCCTCCAGGAGCAGCAGCGCCGGGATTCCCAAGTGGGGTTAGGTTAACGTGCTCCGGTGGATACAAACCCCCACGAGCTCTCCTCGCCGAGACCGGAGAGGACTCTCGGAATCAAGAACAGAGAATCAAGCGGTCGGTCGAGTGACTAGCTGGCCGACTGGCTCACTGGCTGGCCGGCAGGCGTACTGACAATGAGTGTTGCTCTCGAGTGAATAATTAAATTAAGCGCGCGAGAGGGCCCCGCCGCCGAGGGAAATTTCGGTTGGACCTAGAAGGGTGGGAAGGGTGCGGGTAAGAACTGCGGAATCGGAAGCTCCCGCTTGAAATTTCACGCGCCATTGTTCGATTCCACTAAAGGGATAGGAGTTGGAGGCATTTAGGGAAGGGCAAGTAAGCAGAGTGGCAGTTAGGCAAGCGCGGGGAGGTGAATTACGATCGAAGATACGCCGAGACGTTGCAAAGAAGCGATGGGATCCTGTGTTGGGAGGTAACGGGCTGCCTCCGACCTTCATTCTCTACCAGCCGGGACTTTGGACTTTTCGTTCCAGACTAGATCGGGAGAGCATCGCAACTTCTGCTTGGTTTCGCGACCGATTTTCATTTTCGCATACCTCCTTAGCCGTTCATCGTCTTTTTTGGCTTGCGTCAATTTGGCGTAGCCGGACTAGCGCGAAACAGTGAGCAACTGATTTCCAGACTAAGAGAATATCTCTCTGGACCAAGAGAGAGAGGGAGCGAAATGTGAGAAGAGATGGAGGAAGTGGAACAGAAGGGAAGTGAGGGGCAAGGGGGAGACGAAGTAGTAAAGGAGCGAAGTGGAATAAGCCTCGGGAGGAGAAGAGAAGAGGAGCCCGCATTCTCGGAGATTATCGTGCTCGCCATCAGCGTATCAGAGCGTCACAGGACAAGATTTATATGTAGAGTTTATTGTCGCTGAGTCCGCCCTACTGCGTTTTATGGATGTTTTTCGAAGGAGCGCTGCCGGCCGCGTGATCTATCGCGGGCGGCACCCTCACCCTTCCGACTATTCCCGGCTCTCTTCTCCCCGTGGCAGCGTCCTTCGTCCTGCCGCGTCCTGGCTCTCTTTCCCTGCCGTCCGTATTTCGTCCCGATTCGGCAGAAGGGCTGCCTCAGAGGGAGACACCAAGAGATTCCTAATGAACGCGGCCGCGCACACTCCCTTTTCTTTTCTATTCCCCTTCTACTCCCGACTTTTCGCTGCACCTCTTTCCCTCTGTCCCTCTTTCCTGCTTCCGCCTTCTGGGCGTCCTTGCCGCCTTGGGCCCTCTCGCTCCCTCCGGCCCGGCTCCTCTCGCCGCTTCTCGCTTTTCCGCTTTGCCATCCATGCCACGCTCGGCGACTGGTTCCTGTAGCGAGCAGCACGTCGCTCGCTCCACACATTAACGCGAGATTTATACCGGCCTCTCCCGGACGATATCGCATTTACATTTTTGTCGCATCACTATAAACCACCTCCGTACACTTGCCTACCTATCTCCGCCCGACCATCCCTTCGCCCTGCCTTCGCCCTGTCCGTCCTCCCCGACCCTCTTCCCCCGGCTCCGGCTCCAGCTCCGACTCCGGCTCCGGGCGACCCTGTCATCATCTCCTCTTCTCCTCGCAAGTCCGACTCTCCTATACAGACTTGCGGTTGGAGCATTCCGATCTATACCCTCGGCCGCTGAAAAGTTGCTGGTAAATGAACATTTCCAACTTCTCTTCTTCGATTAATCCCCCCGGCTTATCAATCAATGACAGTGGCTTTCATTTGTAGAATTATCCAAGAGAAGGAGTGTGGGCAGTCGGAAGAATTCCGAGGGGCGGGAAGGAGCGCGCGAATGTCTGGCTGAGAGACGGTAAAGTGCGAACGCGTCGTGATAGCTAGCGCTCTCGATTCCACATAAACACGTGAACACTAGAGGAAGATACATGGCGGCAGTATGTTACACGTGTTACCGGCCGGCACGTACGGGTTACGTCCGGCAGTCAATCGCTCTAATACTCGCTCTCACTGCTGCACCCTGCGGTACCGTCCAGTAGCGTCGCGCTCTCCTCTCCTCTCCAGTGCTCGGCTTCCCTCCGCTCCGCTCTCTCCTGCCCTGTCCTGTGCGGCACTGTCGTGCGTACCCGCCGCTGGTGCGCACTGCGGTCCCACTTCTGTGCCTTCCTCACCCTTTGGCACCCCTTACCACTATTGTCCTCTCCTCCTCCTCCTCCTCCACCTCCCATCCGCCCCCCGCACGCACCGCCACTCTGACGGCCACACGTTTCCCGCTATCTGCCTATCTATCTATCTCTCTTCGCGAGAACTACATCACCAAGTGATTACTCCCACCTTGTCCTCCGCACCCTCGTGCTCGCCCTTCCAACCCTCCGGCTCTCTACTCCTCGCGCCAATTTAGCAAACCGTCCACTCGTTCTCTACACTGTGTTTCCAACTCTTGTCGATCTGTCCCTTTTTCCCCGGAGTTAACTCTCTCTTGTTACACTTCTCGGTTTCCTTAACGCAACATACCGAACTCACATCCCAATTTAAACTCTGATTAATTCTCCGACTTTTGTGACACTTTCTTCAAAAGGCTGTCATTAACGAGTTAAGATGAATTTTACAAAATACCATCTACATTTTTCGTTGGGTTTTCTATAAAGATTCGCTGGTTAGATTTTATTATACTTGTGATAGTTCAACACGCGTACTTCCATATAAATTTCTACGAGGATTACTGTTAATAAACATTCTCAATGTTAGGTTGGCAGTCACAATTATCTCATCATTCTATCGTCTAGCCTGGTTCCATCTCCTTCCGGGCAATAGGGATCTCGGACACCTCTCCAAGCATTAACCGGCAATGTATACATAATTACGAATGTACCATCAAGCCCCACATTACTCAGGCGAATCTACGCCCGGCTCATTATGCGCCCGTGACAAAGCTGATTATATCAATAAATTAAGTAGAGCCGCGAGTTCCTCCTGTCTGGCGGCTTTTTCGCTTCCTCCTGGCCTTCGCACGTTTACTTTCTTTCTGCTAACAATAAGCTGTAGTTACCTTCGGCTGAATACTTTCAAATTTGATGCTACAGAATTTGGAGATTTCTCTAAAGAACCTTTGATTCCATTTTAGACTACAAGGTTTATTAAACTTTTGTACGTGCATTCTTTCGGCTTTATTAGTCATAAAAATAGTCTTGGGGAACATTTCTGTCTAATTAAAGATAGTAATTAATTTATAATCAAAGCGAGACGAATCGCCCTTTAGAAAATGCTCAATTGACCCAGTCCACCTTTTGTATGTAACGAAACCTAGGGAGCGACGGAATCGTTTGAGCAGAGTGTACGTCTGGTAGACTTGGAAGCCCTTTGCCTTCACGAAGGAGGGCTACGTCACCAGGTCACGGTCCATGCTCCACGCTTCCATGCTCCCCCTTGAGTTATGCTCGACAATTATACCTGCGTCTACCTGCGCAAGGCCGGTTATTATCATATTATACCATGTTATATCCTACATGTCTCCCTATATCTGTCTGCGTGTGTACCCGCGACTCAGCCTGAATCTAATTTCAGTTGACATCCTCTCTTGAAACATTCAGGTCAACGTCCTCCGAACGATCTACTCTACTTTACTCATCACCAAGTTTCTCGTGTTTTTCGAGTGTTATCTTGCACATGCGAGAGGACCTTGAGTATCAACTAAATAAAGCAGATAGGAGAGCGGCAGATACACGCGAATTCGGTTAATTGGAGGGTGACGGCAATTGCTGAGAGGAAATAGCTTATAATAAAAACTCAGGATTAAAAGGCATATGTGTAAATCGTGTAAGGAAACAAGGTAAGAATAAAGAACAGGGTGTAGTTTGCGGATAAAAGGTGGTTTGGGGAGAAAGAGAAAAAGTGGACGAGACAGACAGACAGACATTCAGGCAGGCAGGGAAGCAAGCAAGCAGGAAGGGAAGTTGTATGGAAAGGTAGCTCTCGACGAGTCGGATCGATCGAAGCGTGTCCCCTGTCCGGGTGACTGGGCCTCGAGCCAAAGCTCGTGCGCTCTGCGGGCCGGCTGTGAAAAATCCTTGAATTATGATAATGGCGCCGACATAATGCGATCCAATGAGGCAATCAAGGGGCGGCAGTGGCGGCGGTGGCGTCGCCAGTAGTGCTGGCAGTGGTGGAAGCGGTGGAAGCGGTGGAGGCGGTGGAAGCGGCGGCGGCGGCAAGCGTTGGTTGACGGTATCGATGGTCGATGTCGGTATTGCGGGGTAGCGCGAGTTACGCATCCCGGGATCGTATTAGCGTTACTGGCCACCGAGCCGAGCCGTGCCGGCCCGGACACCGAATGAGCACAGCGATCTATGTGTCGGGAACGATACAATGCATGTACCAGGTATAATTGCCGTTGGTGGGCAGCAGTTGCTCTAGGAGGACCCGTTTCCATCAATCAGCTCTGCTAAACGCCCACGCGCGGATCGCGTCGTTCCACAGCCACCGATGTCAATTGCCCGAATGCGGTTCCCACGCACGATCTACGTCGATGAGCTTCAAACTGACACGCTCGCCCCTACCCGCGAATTCCACCCCCGACTCTTACGCTATCCTGCCTTTTGTATTTTCATCGGCCACCCTTCGAAACCCCCCGAAAAACAACCAAAAAAAAAAAAAAAACACTTTCACTTGGCTCAATTCATTCGAATCACAGGACCTCTCGTATTTCCCCTCGCCGGCAATTCCGTCCGCCACTCCATCGGCTATAGTTGCGCAAGAGTTCCAGAAAGGTATGGGAAAAATAAAAATATTACTCAAGCGAAATGGGAGATATGTGTGATCTTGTTATTGTAGACGCACGCAGGCCGTGCGGCAGGCAAGGTCCGATAGTCGAGCGTATTCGGCAACACGTACAATGATGCCCGCTGATGGAATAGGACGCCATGCGGCAGTTATGGGGCCATGAGGATGTTAATGACCATAAACAGGCAATCACTGTAATCCGCCATGAGTCACTCCAGCTGTCCGGCCGGCTACCTATGTAGATAGCAGCTGCCATATGCCCGAGCCAGCCGAGCGACTATGGCTAGTTATACTCCACATCCAATCTCCACCTAGGATGAGTCCTCGAGGTATCTCCTGTCTTCTCTCTAACCGGACGCTCATCCAATTACAGGAATCTTTTAATCCTTCCCCCCAATTGCTAATAATCGAAGATTCTCCCTAGCGCCAAAGACGCAAAGGTCCGCCTCTGTTTTGGTACTCTCGACATTTTTGAAGCTTTCTCCAAGTCTGTAGGCCTGAATAAACTTGGCGATAAGCAATCGCCGCGGCTATCAGCGAAAGGAAGACAAGGGAAAGCAGGTCTGAGAGACGTTGAGGGGGAGTGGACGGGGGGTTGGGTGGGAGCAGGGAGGTAAGAGGAAGGCAGGGAATCAGGCAAGGAAGGCCACGAAAAGTTGGCGATGACGGCGGATGTTATTGGCAGCGAGGCCATTCGTCGCGATGATGGATGCTTGACAGGCGCTCCTCGCTCGCTCGCCAGGCAGTTATAATAAGTAATGGGCTCACTTCCGCCGCCATCGCTGCCTGAATGCCCGACTGCCTTGCACGGCTATGCCTCCGATGCCCTGCGAAACCTTCGTGCTTTCGCTCCATCTCGCTCTCCCACCTTCCACCCCCGAGAGCGAGCTTGCACCCCCCCACGCGTCCTCTCTTGCTTTTCTACGCTTACGCTTACTCTTACTCTTACTCTTTTCCCTGGCAGGCCACCGTCCTTTTTCGCGTTCCTCCTTCTCCGTCTTCCGATTCTCTCGGACTCATTCTCTCCCGGAGCAGCTCATTCCCTCGGGCTGACTGAGCCCTGGCCACTCGTCTTCCTACTCACTCCACCCCGTACCTTCTCCGCCTCCGCCGCCGCTGCTGCCGCTGCCGCCTCACTCCTCCTCCTCGTAATAACTACAAATCTGTCACGCATTAATTCTCCGTCCGGCATAAATTCGAGCACGGTACAAGCGGAGAAGGAAAAAGTTATCGCGGGGGTTGGGACGGCTAACCCAACCCAGCTCACCGAACCTCGCCTTCGCTCCAGACCCCTCATCCCCCACGGCCTTCAACCTCCCTGCATCTCGCCAGCTCAACCTACGGACACCAGGGATTCAACTCGCTACACTTGCATCTTGTCGCACAACTGACCGGGGAGAATTCATCCTCGTCGCCCTCGTTCTGCCTATATGAGATAGTGAAGGGGTTGAATTTATATTTCAATCAACGGGCATGCTGTTGGAACTGGATAAAGAGTTTATCGTCAGCTCTAGGTCATGTAGGTATATTTCAGGCTCGAGGAATGAAAAAGATTGAAGATGTTGCGGCGGAGGTTTGCCTCGATAATAGAGTTGTTGGGGATGCCGGTATGGTTAAGGGGTCATATATGCCAGGCACGTCATGAAATAAGTAAAGGTTTGTTAATTTATTATCCTATTAATACATCCTGTTATTAAGTTTCTATCATGTGTCCGTTATTGTACATACTTTGAAGTATTTTCTCCGAAAAATACAAATAAATAACTAGGTTATGTACGACGTAACTGGCATCGTCTTAATTCAAATTGCAACATGCGGTGGTCAATGTATCTTGGTCAATTGTTATCTAAAAAAAATATAAAAAATTGAGCGTGAACTAGACACAGAAAACTAGTCCTCAACGAGCCAGAATATTTTTTTTCTTTTTTTTCACAAAGTTACACGCGAAAAAGTCACCAATTTCGTAGGAACACTTAGAAATAATGACATTTTCGCGTGTAACTTTGTGAAAAAAAAGAAAACAAATATTCTGGCTCGTTGAGGACTAGTTTTCTGTGTCTAGTTCACGCTCAATTTTTTATATTTTTTTTAGATAACAATTGACCAAGATACATTGACCACCGCATGTTGCAATTTGAATTAAGACGATGCCAGTTACGTCGTACATAACCTAGTTATTTATTTGTATTTTGCGGAGAAAATACTTCAAAGTATGTACAATAACGGACACATGATAGAAACTTAATAACAGGATGTATTAATAGGACAATAAATTAACAAACCTTTACTTATTTCATGACGTGCCTGGCATATATGACCCCTTAAGTTAAAGAGCGGAGGATGCGACAAGTAAGTCGACAAACGAGGAGGGAGATGTGGATAATGGTGAGAAAAGCGGAGCCAGGGATCAGGAAGGTTTCGGGAGAGCAGGAGGAGAGAGGGAGAGGCGGCTGAGGTTCCAAGTGCAAGGGAGAAAGTAAGTGGGAAGTGGAAGCAGCTTCAAGGAGCGTGACAAATAACTCTCCTTCAACGGGGGTCTGCATCATTTAATTTTCCTTAGCCCCGCCACCGGAATCGATGATCTCTCTCAAGTATCTTACCGAAGACGAATGAGATGACTTAGACGGTGTTTCACCACCTTTCCCTTTCCCGTTCCCTTTCCCTTTCCGGAAGGGATGGATCGCGCGCCGCTCGACCCACACGCCGGAGTTTCATATCAGCATCACAACGAAATCCAAATTATTCTCGGAGAACGAACGCTCCTTCCTTCCACCGCCCATCTAACCCTGTCGATTCCCGATCGCTAGTCATTAAGGCCCATTTATACGTCTCAGTGAAACTAATGCGTCAGTGCCATTCCATGCCAATAGATACTCACACCGTCAACTTGTGCCAATATCAATACTTAAATCTGTTTGTCTTCACTTTTATAAATTCGAAAAAATCTAATTTATTCTAAGAAAAAAGGGGAGATGGTATGAGCCATGATTTCCTTTCCTAGCCTCTTTCATTCTATTACTTTCTATATTGCAGAGTCTGACGATTGTATTTAAAGTTCACGAAACTACACTTGAACACAAATATATGTTCAAGTGGAGGTTTTCAAAGGGTATCCATTTGATTAGGTCTTCCCAGGTCGGAAAAGGTTAAAAGAATACAACGCTATTTGCCACTTTCTCTAGTAGGGCACGAACACTGTCACGTCACGAATACTGTCAATGAACCATACAACGTGCAAAGTTAAATCTTTGTTTATCTCGGATTTTATAGGAAAAAGTAATCAGTCAAAATGCCGAAGAAAAGTCTCACTGAAAGAGACAAGAGGTTGTCTGGTGCATTTAGATTTTGAAGACTGACGATTTGCTAGTGAAGTAAGTAGACATAGGGATCGCGCGAGATCGCACGGTATCGGTAGCGTTCTGGCGATTCTCTCGACATTTACACCCTTCAATTTGCCCTTCGGAGAAGGTGGCGGTGCTCGGCGATTCAGGAATGTTAATTAAAGCCGTTCGCTCCTCGATCTCGCGCTTCGACTAATTAGTCGCGCACAATGCCACCATGAGCGGCGGCGGCGGCGGCGGCGGCGGCGCGGCAGGGTTCGCTGGAGGAAAAGAGTGAGAGAGAATCGGCGATAGAGTGGCGAGCCGGCGGAGAAGGGTAAGGGTCGGTAGAAGTAGAAAGGCAGGCAGCTGCGAGCCGGTGGCGGAAGCGAGAGAACGCGAACGAGAGTGAATGAGCGAGTGTTTGATGTCGGATGGCTGCAGGTGGAGGAGGATGGGGAATGGAAATGAGGACGAGGAAGAAGGTGGAGAGGTGAGGAGAGGAGAGCCGGTGTTCTGGCAGGCGGAGATCACTTCACTGGGACGGCTCGGGTCGGAACGGGACGGGACGGCGAGGATCTCTCCGCTTCGGGTCAAAGGAAGCGAACGTCAAACCCGTGCCGCGTGCGCTCCTATCGAGTAGCGCGTCCGGCACTCGACTCGAAAGAAGAATGCCAATTTACCGAAAGCCCTCTTCGCGGTGGCGAGTGTCAGAGAATCCAGTTCAATCCTGAAACGGGCAGTAGGAATTCCGTCGGGATCACTGGCAGAAACGCTGGAAGTTTAGCTTTCAGCCATCCACCAGTCATCTACACTCCTGTCCCCGTCACCAGCTACAGCTCCATGCTGTCACCGCATTCACTAGTCTCGGAGATCGCAAATCAAATGAGCGTGAAAATGTAATAATGGAACCAACGGTTAGATGAGCCAGCTGGCGAATGCGTGACCTGAATGCTTCCGCTCAGAAGACGGGAATCCATGACTCTACGAAAAGATGATCGCAGGGTTCGTGCGAAGAGGATTCCGCTCGACCTCAAAACAATCGCCCGCGATTAATAAAATCGCACCAACTCACGATCCAGCGCCACCCGTCTATTATTCCTCCAAGACATCCCAGCGTCCACAGGATCAGCCACATTTCTCTATCAATCGAACCACATCGCTCAGAGTTTGTTGCCCTGATGGACTAGTGGGCACCGGGCGCCAGCTTCCATGATCAGATTCCGAGAGCCCGAGGACGATCTGGTTTTACAACCCTCTTCCCTAAAGAGGAACAGAGATCCCGAAAGGCGAGCAGCGAACTCCGAGCGACGAGAATCCCAAAGGACTTTCCCTTGAAATCCGGCGGAAGCGACGCTCCTACAAAAATTTCTGTACCGTGCCAGTATACGAACCGATACGAGGGAGAGAGAGACAGTGGGCGCCGAGGGGGAGGAGGAGACGGCAGAGGAGGAGGAGACGGCAGAGGAGGAGGAGAGAGACAAGGGGGTAATACAGTGGAAGGACCTGGGAAATACGCTGGAGGTAGAGGAAAGGGGAATAAGGAAGGAACGAGGAGAAGAGAGCTGCGTGGCGGGGGACCTCATCTAAAGTTACAAATCGCAATTCTTCCATGGCCGTGGTTCCGATTCTGTAAAGTTATGTTATGGCGCAAAGTAAGCGGGATTTATCAAGAAAGTTGGTATAACTTTGCTACGACTATTGATGCAATGAAACGATTGGCTCCGCCTCATTTACCAGCCCGTCCCCTTTCGCTCCCATGAGCTCTCCGCGCTCGAACCCCTTCGCCCGCCAATTCTTCCTTTGACTTAAGCTAATCTTTGTTGCCATCTGCACTCGCTGTTTGCGCACTCGCCGATATACCATTTATACTGCCAATCCAATGGGACAAGTGCTGAAACCTTTCAACGCTTTTTCCGCGATAAAGGTTCATTTTACACATACATAGTAGTGAAGACAGAACGTGTGTGAAAATTTGCATTTAAAAACAACGGTTCGCTTCCAAGGCACGGACAAGTATGTGTAAATCGGCCATGCTATTCTTACAATCCCGTTCAACCCTCTCCTGGCTTGTCACCCTTCAAGTCCTCCTCTACCTCAACACACTTTGAGATCTTACCCCTGTTGGACTTATGCGAACGCCTGTTCCAAGTTCCCCAATAAATCTCTTTCCCTTTTTACTTACTCTTGTTCTGTGCTACTTGCACGATTTTGAACCGAGCAATCCGTCAATAACCGAGAGAAATTATAGTCTGAAAAAGAAGAGGATTGCCTGGTAGTATAGAGCGCACAAGAGGGTACGAGAGTGGTCAAAAGTAAAGAAGTAGGTGGGAGGCAGGCGGGAAGAGAATGGGACGGGATCGTAGGTTTATCTGAAAATATTATGATGGTGTGGTCGGTATGTCCTGGCGTAAGGTAGCCTCGAGGACGTCGCGGCGCGCCTCTTTTGATACGTCCCAAGCGTAGCGTAGACTCGTACTGGCTCGTATAGCCAAAGATATATGAACGGGATTGCAATCATGTCCCTGTTACTCGGGAGTGTCCTGTTGGGATAATATAAATATTGTACAGTCATCGGATGTGGTATACGCGCAGCTTTTGCCGGGAGAGAGATACCGCGAGAACGAAAGGGGATGAGTGAGAAGGAGAGGAAGAGCTCGATCGGACCGAGGAATAAAAGGAGGCATTCACCTGCGAACTGTAGAGATAGCTGCGTCCCGAGACATCCCTTCCAATTGGAATATTAACCGACATCCTTGCCAATCAGACCAACTCTTTATGGGGACAAGTGTTACAATGCACTCTGCGATGATATTCTTCTTTTGCCCTATTTCTATCTTCCGCCTAGCCCACTCACTTTCCATTTCCACCGCCCATTACAGTAATCTTTCCTTTCAATCACGAAATGATGGAATCCAAATGAGTGCCACTGAATTAAAAGGGAATGAACGGTAGAGGGTGTGTATGTGTAACGAAGGAGGAACGGTACGAAAGAAACATCGAGCCAGTCCTATCAGTGTTGGAGAAGCAATGAGGGAAACGACGGCATTGGTCAGATAAGATTGCAAAAGTACTGTTCCAGCGGAGATCCGTGTCCGTGTTGGGTAGCAGAGGTCCGAGTCGAGTCCCCAGTGTCCTTTAGCTTCTGGCTTCGCTAAGGAAGATAGCGCCGGCTCACTCCGGAAACATTCGGATAGAGACTACAGAGTTACATATCGGGCTGGCCCGTTTCTCCTGATTCTTAGTCGGCGATTGCGCTGGCCTGATCTCTGATTTCGCGCGCCCGCCGGTGGCGGCGGCGTCCCCGCCAAATGAGAAAAGAAGGAGATATCGCACTCGCAAGGAGAGAAAACTCGAAAAGGAGCGTGCAAAGAAAGCCGCCGGAGGGGGGGGGGGGGCGAACGGAGTGCGCGTAAGCCAGCTAAGCAAGCTGCGTGATGTACTAGCAGGAAAAACTTTCCTAATACCGTCGCCCGTACGGGATTACAGAGGAGATTGAAACCTCTATATGTATTTACGAACGTAGCCCTGCCTCCGGAGAATATGGCGACATCACTCCCTCCAAATCCCTTTTCTATTCCTTCCCTTCCCTTCGGCCCTCCCTACGCTCTCTCTCTCTCTGCTTGCCTTCTCCTTTCCCTCCGCTTTTCCTCCCTTTCCTTCCCACTACTACTTAACTGGTCGTCATAACTTAGGAAGCGGATAGTCTGCGCGCACACTAACACCGGCTAGTAGTGATAGTCAATGGCAAGTGAGACGGGCAAGTAGAAAGCCGCGTACTTGCGAAGCCCGTTGCTTCCAAGGGCTCCGCTTCACCCCTTTCATTTGCGAGGTGGGTGGGAGGTGGTCAGCCCTGGCGCGGAGTAGCGAGACAGGGAAGCTCTCTCAACCCCCACGGCACAAGCCGCACTCCGCTCGGAGTCTCGACTACCCACTGCCCGAGGGAGAGGGAAGCATGGGGGGAGACAGCGAGGGGGAGGAAGACAGACAGAGAGCACGCGCGCGCGTTACAAGGGGGCAGTATTTATGCACATTGTTGACTGGCAGGTGGATTTATGTACGTCCGTTATATTATGCGTTCTGTCGTGGCCCGTGTAAAGCCGGCATGCCTGGTACCGTCTCGAGCATGCACGCAACTAGTATTTCAGATTACTAGCTTATTCAGCATTAAGAGCCGTATCAATCGAGGAGCAAACGGCTGGACTCGAGGGATGGGACTCGATCTGGCACACTCTTTGACAAGCCGATTGCCTAACATAAGTGTTTAACCAGGTGGAAGAACCGGCCACCTCCCCCTCACCTCCTCGCCTCCTCCCTACTGGGTAGACGTGGTCTCGGCCAGTTGGCCGAGATGACGGTTGTTTGTGAGTCGTTCTTAGAACAGTGCCAGGAGCAGGGTACAAAGCCCGAGCTGTCCAGCATTCTCGAGTTGACGTGACCCCCGGCAGCGTGGGTATTGTGTCTGCAGTCCGGGCCTGGACCACCAGTAGCACAGCGCGCTGCCGCCTTACTTTACCACTGGACGTTCAACAGGATCGAGCACGTGCACAGGACAGCAAGGAAGTCTTCTTGCCAGCTCCGAATTTCGAAATCCGAAATCTCATTCCTCGCCCGTCCGTCCGCTCCCGGGAACTCGGCTACTTCTTCGCTATTCGCTGCGCCTTCGGCTTCCCTCTGTTCCCTCCCTCTCTGTGCCAGTGTTCCTCGCACGCCATCAAAGTTTCGATTCGGCCGTTTAAGCAGTGCTATTATGCGGAGCGGAAGAGGAGATGCATTGCAGGCGCATACGGAATAGGTGGAATTTAAGAAGAGCTATTAAGCAGAGCGTTAGTAAGTAGGGAGTGAGGTGGCGGGATAGGCGACAAGGGGAGATAGGGAGATAGTTGTGGTGGCATTTCGTCGAGGTTGGTGGTGGGTGGAGAAGGTTCGGGGTGCGGGTCCAGGTTCCGGGTTGGGGTTGGGGTTGGTGTTGGGGATCGGGGCAGCGATGGGGCAACGTCGGCGGGGCAGCATCGGGGCAGGATCGGAGGGATTTTAGTGTCTCGGGGAGTAATAACGTCTCGGGGTGTAGATTATACGGTGTCCGGCCAGGAACAGCGAGTGCCCAGTTGGGTCCTCCGATGATGCAAGGTCCCCCGGTGCCACCCCCGCCCGGACATATATTAGCATTCTAACCAACCATTATTATATGCCTGGTGAGCCGCGTTGGGCCGAGAGTACCACCAACGCCCATGTTGCGTACTTGGACCAAGTTTACCAACAATTCACCGGGGCTCGCGCTCTATAATGGCCCCACGGCTGCTTAATTTATCGCGGTCGTAATTAATAGCTTTGTAATTTTCATACAGGCGTACACGGGCCGCGTCGCGGAATTTATGGATACGTTTTCGCTCGCTCGCGATTATCGATTCCGTGCGCCGCTCAACGAGCCGAGCCTCTCGCGCGTCCCGCTAATCTCCAATGAATTCTTCCGCCAGCACTTGCGCGCACTCCGCCCGGCACCGAGCATTCCCGCCCTTCGATCGCTAACACTGTTCTTCCGCATGCTTCCACTTGATAGAACAGCAGAAATTACCCCGTCGCCGATCCTCCACCCGATCTGCCTGAATCGCCCTCGGATCTCTTACTTTACACCGTTTCACATACAATTACACATATTAAATACACACGCGCCATTCTTTCCTAATCAGCTTCGCATCGATTATTATCGGCTTCGATCGACCCCATATCCTTTCGAGAGTCGCTCGCTCGCCTCGAGCTGCAGGCAACTACTTTTTACAGGCAAACTCAGCACGACTCGGCCCGTCCCATCGCAACTCAGTCAACTCGGCCCAACTGGCCTCGAACGCTCGTTCGGCATGGCCATATTTATTATTAAATATCCCTTTCGTCCTGTAAGTAGCTCCTTCTTTACGGCGCTTAAATATAAAATAAGTAGACGGCTGCAGCCACGGTAAGGTGCTCGCCGCCACGATACCGTCCTGACTTGTGGCTCCATTAGCGCCCCGGCCTGCTAACGTATAGCATAATAAGAGTTTATGTGTCAGGTTGATGCGCCAGAAGGCTACTAGACGAACACCGCGGCATAGGAACTGTTATATTTTCATTAGGGAGCCAAGATCGTAACGAAGGGTGCCTTCGATGAATTCAGAGCAGTGGCTACCCACTGAGCGCGCCGCACCGCTCTCCCCCAACACACCCTCTCCCTTCTACTACCCCTGCAAGCTCATCTCTTTCTCCCTCTCTCCCGTCGCCTCTCCTTAACAGCCCGCAGCCTATCCTGCAAATTTCTCCGCGATTTATTTTCGAATACTAAACGCGGCCCCCCATTTAATCGGCCCACTAAACTCCCATCTGGCTGCTAGGTGGAACCCGCCAATGAAAGCGTACTCGCGAGGATTGCAATGTGTACTTTTAGCCTGGTCTTCGGCTTATCGATGTCAAACTCTATCCCATAGACTCGTCTCTACCGTGGTAGAGAGACGTTATGCAATCTTGAAGTAAACTTAGCACTTAGAAGGGTCTGGCGGTGGGCTATCGGGTGCGGGACTGTGTGAGTCTATGTATGCGAGGGTGAGGGCGAGTTAATGCAGCGTCGTCAGGAGGTAAAGGACAAGGACAAAGTGAGTGGAAGGCCGCGATGTGTAGGAGGAAAGCCCAGCGGCGCGGCGGTGCCGCTCGGCTGCTAGTGGCTAGCGCGCGTTCGACGATGTATCCGTTCACCGATTCAGCCGTCTCCTGGCCGGCCCTTAAGGGTATTCGCCCTCTCGGCCCTTGCCGGGCCGAGGAAAGCCACGAGTTCCGGAGGGCGGCGGCGGAGGGCAGCGGCGGAGGGCCGGGCGAGCAGACACATTCTCCTTCGTCGAAGACTGCATTTGTGCAGAGGCGTTCTAACGGGCTCCGGCAGGAGAGTAGGATGGCCGTCCACTATAGACACCATAGTTGTGGCTAGTTGGCCGTCACCTCTGCGACGGGGCTCCCTTGTCTCTCGGACTGATTCAATTTGCCCGCCGCGTGGCTGTTTAATTACTGGCCGGAGAGTGGACGCCGGCGATGGCCGAGAGGTGAGGATGGAAAGTCCCGCTAGAACGGGAGGGGTAGATACGCGCCCGGCCGCCGGGCCACCGCGCGCGAGCGAGCGAGCGGGGAGAGAACGTGAGTGCATCGAGTAAGAGCATAAGCTCCTGCACAGGCAGGCAGCAGGACGAAGAAGGCGAGTATCTACTGGAAGCATCGGCAGCCCCTTCCCTCCCCCCTCCGCCCCTGCCAGCCTCGTAACCCCTAACCCGCAAGCCGTACCGGCCGTAGCGCCCGTAACCCGTAACCGAGCGGAGTATTGGTGCTGAGGTGGTGCGCCGGGGCTGCTACCACTAAGACACTAACGGAATAACGGCGCACGGCATACGCCCGCCGCTGGAGATTGTTGTTGATGCTGAAGTAACGGGCGAGCCTGAGGGCTCGCCGCAGCAAAGTAGGAAGGGACGCTTGGTGGCAGCCGCCGGAGCTAAAACGGGCTAACAGCCAGAGACGAAGGGAGCAGCGGGCGCCGAGTGCTGGAGCTCGACGGGGATGCAGGGGCGCGGGGGTGGCTGCACCACGAGAAAGCTGACCGGTGGACCATCGAGAAGAGGTTGGGTCAAGCTTGCGACGTGTCTTGCAAACCGAGCAACTCTCTCCTCCACTCGACCACCCTTCCTACCTTTCACGCTCGCCTTCCTCAACCCCCCACCCCCCCCCTACGCTCTCCGCTCGCGTTAGCACCCTTCTCGACCCTCTGCCACCGTTCGCTCTACTCCCCCTTTCCTCCCCGCCAATTCGCCTATGTTCCTATGGTTTTACGCTCGGTTTCGAATACGATTTTAGTGTTATCCAATAAAGACGTCGCCGCGCCGCTTCCTCGGAATATCGAGGCTCGTCCGATTCCGGCCGCGCCTGCCTTCGCTCGCATATTTTTCGCTCGGTTTACTGATTTACTGGGGGCGAGTAGCAGGACGGGGGGCAAGTCTGTGACCGATGTTAATCCAGGAGAGCCGAGCACCCATCCATCGAAAGCGCTTCCCGGTTTTAATGGGCTCGTAAACAGATGGATGAACCGCACGCGCGCGCGCCCGCCAATTCTAAATATACCAGACATGCCGCGGGATGCTCGATGCGCGGGCATTCCGCTACATATCGCGTATGACTATAATAAGACGGCCGTAAATCCCGAGATTCATTATCATAAATTGGATCAACATCGGTTGTCGGCTGATGCAGGCGCGAGCGATGGAATGCCTCGGAACCGGAGTAACGTGTACGGTAATAAAGTCCGAGGATCTCGACAATAGGTTATTCTCCGGGCGAGCGGCGATATCCAAGGTCAGTGGTCGCATTGACGATGTACCCAAGCTATAAACACACTCCGAGGCGAATGCTTAAAACCCATCTAGCACTTATCGCTCATTATTTAACTTTCGACCTACCTTTCATCACTCTTGCAAGGCCCTCTGCCACGAGGGGGAATCCATGACAAGTGTAAAAGTATAGGCATACACTTGGCGGGACGCGAAAAGAAAGGTGTAAGATGGAAAGAGGGCTTTTTACGAGTGCAGGTGGGGTGCGGAGTGAGAGTGAACGCATGGACATTGGACATACGTATGTACGTGGCACAGGTACGTGTTCGAGAGAGATAGGTGTTGGTAAGTGTAGGAGAAGCTATGGAAACTGTTGGTAGGGTAGAATGCCAGTGGAGTAACGCGGAGCTCTCGTCGTCAGTCAGCCTGAAAAATTCCTCAAGCCGTTTGCTTGTTGGCCGCTGGCGGCGAATAACACCAACATAAGAACGAAGAAACGAGGGGGAGGCTGGGTGGCGCGGGATAGTGTGTGGGTTCCGTGTGTTGTGGGATTGAGGATGGCGCAAAGGGAGTTTGGGGCGGCCGGTGGCGGTGCGCACGTGGCCGCGCGCTAGTGGTGGTTGTTTGCAAGGGGAGTTGCTTCGGCTGGCGTTTCTGGCAATAAAGTGTTCCCCGACGAGAAAGCTCACGTGTTCGCGTTTAGCATTTATCGAAACTCCGTGCGCGAGATCGTAACTCGAAAGTGCAGGCCTGCCTGCGTGTCATGCAGATAGGTTTAAAAGCCGAACGTGCCGCATTTACAAATGCGCTCGGCGCTCTCTCGCACTCTCCCTCGCGCTCGGGCCCCTTCTCAGGAGAGATAGGCCTCCGCGACCTATCTTCTCCTTCTTCCCAGTTCGCCTTTCGCGCCTCTCCCGCACCTCTCGTCCGATCCTCGCAGTTTGCCGCTTACCTCCTCGTTCCCGGTCGCGAGTAATTCTCCCCCTCCCTCCCGCCTCTTCATCCCCCTTTTCCCCAGCGAACGACAGCCGCGACAGCCTATACATACACATCAACGGCTACATGATTGCTGGCCCGTCGACCACCCGCGCCGCTCGATGGCCACCGTCTGGAATCGCGGCCGAAACTCGGGGAAAAAAGAACTACGTATCTAGCTGCGCATCTAGAAAGCTGCAACACCTCTAAGCTGATTCCTCCTGACGGCTCGAAGACAGAAACGCGGCCGGCGCGACGGGAAATCGATACCAGTCGAAAGGAAAGGAAGCATAAATTTATGCGCGTCCCCGTTGGACGAGAGGACACGAGGGAGACATTCCTGCTTATATTTCGGAGAAGAGTCACGCTCCTACTGTGGAGAGACTTCAATCAAATCCAGTGACATACTATCTTCCCATTGGTTTCACACCGTTGAGTATACGTGGCTTGGGTGTTGTAATCAGTTTTGGGTTCAAACTGAATGAACTATTGGTTTCCAGGGAAAAATCGTATTTCTGTTTAGTACTTTGACTGCCGAATTTTCCGATTTTCTCTTCTCCCGCACCTAGTGACATTGTTTATTAGCGCTGTTTTCGAAGAAATAAATATGTCTGTGGATAGACATCCGAGTGTCACACATCCTATTTACAGTTGCTTGACGCGGCACTCAAAGTGTTAGGTAACAGAAAATACTACTCGTTGTTTTCAAGATGTTTCGTAAAGTTACTGTGACTGGTTGAAGGGTAGGTTGGTTCTGTCGGTTACAACAAGAAAACCTTACGAAAAGTAGGGAATGATGGACTCTAATAGAACCTACAATTTTCACCCTGACTTCCGAATACTCCCTACAAAACTGCACAACCCATGCAATTCTAGGAATATACTATTTAAATGCACTCATTAGAGTCAACTGGGAAAACTGTAATCATCTACCAGAATATGTACTATGAGAATGGAGCTGCGTCGAAAGACTTGAGCGTCGAGATTGCGCGAGGGTGCGAACAGAGAAAAAGGAAGAGAAGACTAGCATTGGACGCAGAACGGATAGAGGGAAGAAGGTGGTTGTTGGGAAGAAGTGACGTGTGGGCGCATTCCACGTGTGCGCTCGTCGGAGGCCGGGAGAGTCGGAGGTCGGACGTGGACGCGTCGGGTCGGCTCGCGTTGCTCGGCAGCAGCGGCTTCCGCGCACGTACACACGTCTGACAACAAAAAGGGATCAATCCGTTCGCTGGCTGGCCGGAGGAAACATAAATCTTGGCGGCGGGACAGTTTTGTCGGTGCGGGCGGGTGGGGCCGGGAGGGCGGGAAAGGGCAAGTGGGGCTCGGCTCTCTCCAGACTGGTGGCGGCGGTGGCGGTGTGATACAAACAAGATCCACTCGGCGACGCGAGGCGGTAAATATACCGACAGAAGGAGTAACAGAGGAAAGAAGTCCATCGAGCCAGCGAGCCAGATAAGGCCGGCGACAGAGGAGAGAGATGTAATTCACTGGAGGATGAAGCATCGCGGATGGAAACTCGTGCACGAACCAGGAAGCCATCCCCTCCTGTCCGACTTGCGTCCTTCTGTACTTCTGCATCTGATTGATATCCCTGGATGAAGGATCTTGGCAAGGATATGCTTAAACAAACCCTCCTTTTTTTATAATCCGCCCTTTCACTGCGGGAAATCCTTATATCTAGTCAAATGGAGTTTAACTTTCGCAAAACTCTACATGAATATAAATATGACTATGAATTTCTAATAAAAAACGAGTTAGCGAGTCACAATTTTTCAAAATGTATGAAAACGTCAGGACTAACAGGATTAAAAAACAACCGGTCCAAAAAGCTATGACCATGTTTACGAAGACTAACGAACGTGTAATGAACGAGCGCAGAAGCCAATAGGATTGACAGACAGCGGACACAAGAGAAGACATATATGTAAAAGAGAACTAAAGAGGAAAGAAAGAAAGAAAGCGCGAGAGGTAGTAGAAGTAAGGAAGGCGGCTTCTGCGGTTCCTCGTCGACGTCAGCGCCGATTCCGGCTGGTTCTGGCTGCTTTAATGGAGACACGTTTACTCGAGCTGCCTCTTACGGCGGCAAAGCCGATTTATCTGCGCCTACGATCCCTTCTCTTCTCCTGCTCTGGGCACGTTGTGCTTCTGCCTCGCTTCTCCAAGAGGCAGGTCCGCTTCGTCCTTTTACAGCTGTTTCTCATTCTTTGCCTCGACTCCCTCTTTCTCGCACCCTCCTGCGCTCTGCTCCCCTACACACGCACTCCGCCGCGCTCCTCTAACAGCAGCCAGCACCATCGTACACCGCGCACCGCGTACACGGGGAATCGTGTCTTACATGGGGATATTTCACTTTCCCGTCTACTCGCAGGGGAGAGCAAGGGAACCACTTGTAACTATGATACCCGCCATCGGGTTGAGCGCGAGGGGAAGAGGGAGCGCGCGGTTAAACGCGACCAGCTTTGAAAAATCATCCGAGCCAGACCGGAGGAATCAACAATCTACAAGTATGGCCAACCTGGTACTTGTTACCCAAACTTTCAAAGTTCCGTGGAACTCGAATTCCCCGCGGTGGTAAAGAGGAAACCATTCCTTCGATAACATGTGTTTACATGTCGCGAGCAAAGCGACTCAGCTTTCTCTTGAAAGAAAGCTCTGCCGCGCAAACAGGACCTTTCAAGATAAAGTTGTTAGACCAAACGACAGATCAAGAGAGAAGGACTTTCCACATCCACCTGTAGTCTTGATCGAGGGTAGAAGATTTCCTGGTGAACTTTAGCAAAGACGAGGTCAGTCCTATCATGAGTGGCATATCGGGCGGGCAGCCTCGGCTTCAGAATCCAGACTCTACACGCTCAAAGGAAGTTAGGCAAAGTGAACTGCAGATGACTACGGACTGACTGACAATGGGAGCTCTGGACTGGCACTTACTACACAGGCGGTGAAGGCAGAAGGAAAAAGGCGGGGAGATCGGCGTCCTCGGGGTGTGACGAAGAAATTTCAGAGCGGCGGGAGGTGTGCGGGTGGCGCGAGAGGAAGGCCCGAGACTGAGATATAGCGCGAAAGAAGGAAGAGGAGAATGACGAATGTGGCGGAGCGTAGAAGCGGAACGCCGGCCGCGCCGGCCGGAGTTTGCCCAGGAGGCAATGAAGCATGTCAAGGGGATGATGGACGTCTCCGCATAAACCTGACGAGTGACTCGTGGCGCCTTCAGGAACGACTCTGAAGAGTCCCCTACATCACTTTTATTATGGCCGTCCTCATTTTCATATCTCATAAAACCTCCGGGGCTCCACTCTTTTCTTCTCAACCGTCCGCTCTTTTACTCTCGTCTCATTCGCGGACGAGCTTGATGTAAGTACGTGTAATCCGCTACCTGAGAACGAGGCGCCTTGCGAAATCATCACTCTCCCTTCCCTCCCCGACTCCTCTGGCAGCCTTCTCCTGCTAATGTCTGACGCCTGACATCCGACATCTCGCGTCTATTCATGCACGCGGTACCCCGATAGAGATTTCTTTCTCAAACCGCATTGTCTGCGGCTATCGGACTCCGGCGACTATAATCACTACAAGAATAGTCTAATTAACCGAAGGAGCAAGAATAGCACTCAACTAGTTTCGAGTGTCTTCTCCATCAGACTTGTAGAACTGAAATGAGAATGATCCAGACACGATGCCAATCGCGTTTCTCCAATCGCCGGAGAAATTCCCGATTCCTCGCCATTCAGTTAAGTTGGTCTACGAAGCAAAGATGAGCACTTGAAAATAAAGAACTCGAGCGTGCACTTGTCTGAGAGAGAGGTCATGCGCAGAGGGAGCAGCTGGGCCGCGAACAGAGGGCAAGGACGGGACGGGACGGGACTCTAACTGGTGCGAAACGGATATGATCTTTGGCAAATTCTTATCCGCAAGCAGGCGGGCGCGGGTCTGCGGGATGGACGGCGGCGGCGGGAGCGAGCGGAGCGCGGCTGCCAGCGGCAGCAGGACGCTCGTGAGTGCCAGTGCACTGGCGGCGACAGTGAATGACTGTGCTGCACTTGACACGAGACTGACAGGTTTATGCGAACGCGCGTGTGAGAACATAAAAGGGACCACGTAGCTAGCTGCCTGGCTGCCAGCCGGTATGCCTTGACTGCCTTGCCAGCCTTGCACGCCTTCCCTGCTTGTGATGTACGTCTGTTTGTGTAAGTGACACCAAGTGAGTGAGTGACACGTCTCTCTCCTCTGGCAACTTCCTCCACCACCACCCCAATTGTCCCGCTCCTCGAAACTTCGTTCCACCCACGCAGCGCCCAGCGCCGCTCGCTCTCTTACTTGCACCTCGCCTCTGTCCGTCCATCCGCCCGTCCATCCATCCATCCCTCGGTCCATCCATCTGGCATTGCGTTAGCAACAGATCTGCCCGTTCCGCCGTCTCGATTCCCCGCAGGTTCTGCTTCTATCAGAGGATCCCGAGCTCGCGCTCACGCCTGCGATCTTGCACGTCAGCCGAAAGTCCGATAGGCCTTGCAGCGTCTCTGCACAGGCCGCGGCCCCTCATAAAATCATTCAGCAGCAGACACTCGCGCTATTAGGAATTTATTATAATTCATCCGAAGCTGGAGGTATCTGGCGGGGCGCACATTGCTTCTTCCGGGCGAATGGAACGAGCGAGTTCGGAGGTATGAAGTAGAGAATGGTTATGGGGCCCGGGAATTTACGGAAGAGCTAGCAGCGACCTTTCCTTCGTTTCCATCTAATTCAAAACTATAAATCGAGGCCGCCTGTTGTATGTATGACGGTGGGCCGAGCGGGCTCGGCGCGAGCCTGCGAGCCTGGAAAACAGACGTACGGACGGTAGATCGACGAAGAAGGAGATCCGTGGAAAGATGGAAGAAGCGCGCGATGGTAGAGGGCGAGTAAGGGCGGCGGGGAGGGTGGCAGCGGGGGCGGCAGTAGAGCGAGGGAAGTAAAGAGCCGGGGGGCGAGCGGGTAACGTAACAGATGCTGCACAATAAACACCTCCCGTCACTTCGCTCCATAAATCGCGCGGCGGGCTTCTAGAAGAAACATTCAACCTCCATCTACTCCTCATCCTCCTCCCGAACCGACACACCATACCAACTTTCCTCGAGCTGCATCCCTTGTACGCCTAGCCAACCCTCTCGCCCTCTCCCCCTCCCCCCCGCAACCCTCTACTCTACTTATTTTCCGAACAACACATCTCCGCCAACTTTTTTAGTCCCGGGAGCAGTATTCGAGCACTGGCATCACATTCTGCGTGCGACTCTAAATCCGAAGGAGTTGTGACCCGGAATGCTAGTTTCTAATACGTCGTGCGATTGCTGCGAATCTGCCGAGACTGAAATGTTGCAGGGATCCGGGGGTTACTTGAGATGCAGCAAGTCCGACCCTATAGTTAGGTAGACTTAAGCTACATGTGATGTCACGTGGGTACACAATACTGAATAGTTTCAGAAGGACCTCTGCGACTTATCCTGCAACAATCTAGTCTCAACTGGATTCGGCCAAAAGGGAGCTTACTAGACGGCGAATACTTATGCAAATATAAGGCGGATTGGAATTCTGAAAAATCTATACCTGGCACAACCAGGGGAATACAGAATTGACATCTGGTGTGTTTTTTGTATTAAGGAAGCGTTGAATACTTTTCTACCGTCCATATTTAAATGCGCGTGTTATAATGGAAATAGATTCTTCAATAAAAATGTCAGTGATGAGAAGTTTTTAGCAATTGAAAAAAGTGGTGGGGATAAATTTGTTGGAAGGCGACAGTGATCTGGGAACTGGTGCAGTTGGTTGCTTTTGATAGGGGTCGGGAGGGTGGCGAGAAAGCGGTGATGGAATTGGTGGGTTGGTAAATAGTAGATTTGAAAGTAGAAGCGGAGCAGCAGACCAGACAAAGCTCGTGGGCAACAAGCGGGTTGAAATGCTGGCTGCAAGATTTACAAGAGGTGGGCCCTCGAGGGTTACGACTCGTTATTATATGCTTTAATTACACCTCATGGTAATGAACTATGTTTAGCCATAACGTGGTAGGCCTGGTGATAAATTAGCGCGATGGAAAATACTAAATCACAAGTTTGCTGATCCCGATGGCGAGATAACCGATTAGCCGAAATACTGGTAGGCGCACATACTCTAATCCAGACGCACCGATTCTGATGAACCTCCACTGTAGACGGTTCTTGTCACAAATATCATTAGACAGGTTATGTTCTTATCAACAGACATTCACTTTGAGGGAGTGAAAGCTGCAGTTACAGTGGCGGCTGAAACATATATCGAGCCATTCATCTCCCAAGCCATTTTAGATAGGGAAACCCGATAAGTTGAAAAATGTTATCATAACATATGCAAGAAAGAAAACTACGCAATCAACAATTATAATAATTAGAGCCTGTGCCGGCGAGGCTCTTATCGATCTCTATTGAAATGAGCACATTGATCGTCAAAACTAATTTGTCAAAGTGGCTCTTTATCTGATTGCTGAGATAAACCCTGAAGAAAGTGTGACCGACCATCCAAGAAAGTCGTAATTTCTAGGTAACTCCAACACCAGGAAGGATTCTGCTCACATGAGAATATCGAAGGAGGCGATTCGGCGAATGTGAAAATGAGGATAGGATTCGGAAGCCGCTTATTAGAACTGAGACTGGGAAAGGTGAAAATGTCATGCGGCTTCGACAGGCGTATGGACAGGGGAAGGGTGAGTGGAAAAAGATAGAAGATGGGAGTCAAGAGGCAGAGTCGATGGGAGGGAGTTGGTAGGAGGGAGGAGGGAGGAGGCAGCAGGTAGGAGGCAAGAGGAAGAGGTAGAAGGTAAAAGGCAGAAGGCAGACGGAAGGAGGCATAGGATGGAGGTTAGGGGCAAGCGTGGCCGCGCGCGGCCGTATTGATCTTATCCCCCGACATGAGAAATGCCCGCCGGTTTAATAAACTCCCGGGACTTATGAAGCACGTCAGGGTGATTCACGGCCGCCTCATTGAGTCGTATTTATACAACCGCGGCTGATAGATTTATGGAGGACAGCGCAGCATGGTCCCTCCTTACCCCCGACCACCACCTTATACCACCTCGCACCATTCCACCCTAGTCCTCCCTCCCTCCCTTCCTCCTACTCGGTGCCCTCCACCCACCCACTCCACCCATCCTCGACTACCGCGATTACATCCTTTGGACATCTCCGTCCACCCTCCCCTACTCCCAACCCCTGCCCCCCTGTCCCCCTGTGTCCACCATCGCTTGCCCCCCACCTCCAACGTACATCCTCTTTTTCATCATCGGAATCTCGGACGTATTACTTGTAAAGACTCTCCTTAGCAAGAGACGGGAATCCGCCGGGCGAAGAATGTGAGCAACTGCAAGTTGGTAGCCGGGAAGAAGTGGAAACGGGCGGAGAGGGTGAAGGTGAAGTGACAAAAGGTGGAGGAAGGAGGATTGAAGGGGCGGGTGGTCATTGGAGGAGCACGCTGGAGCATCGAGCATCCAAGGATATGTCAGGAGAGGTCCATGGCGTTACACATGCGGCTCAGCTCAGCTCGGACCAGCTCGACTTCGGCATCGGCTGGCAGTCTGAGAGGAAGAGAGAGCGAGAGCTAGAGGGGTAGAGAGGGAACGAGTGAAAGGGGCGGCGGGAGGGGAGAGTAAGCAGCCTTATAAAGTAGCCGGGCTACGATTTAATCCGAAATTTATTTCCTCCATTAGTAAGGGCTTGTCTCGTCGACTGGAGCGTGAGTGAGAGCCTGACGAGACCAACGCTACCTTTCCATCTGCCCCACTGTTGGTCCTCTTCGTTCCTTACCAACTCCCTCTCCCCCTCCCCTTTCCCCCGGCTTCCTTCGCTTTGGCTCATCGCTGTTCTCATGGGGGCATCGGAATGCTCGCTGGTGTATCGGTGCATATTGGCGGACCGGTCGATCGCTCGATTGGTCGAGCGGCCGAGCGGCCGCCAAGCGGCGCGTCGCGTCGCGCAGCAGCGTCGGTGCATTTTAAGAAGAGCACTACATTATGACTCCTATATCGTCCTCTTTATTGCGGCCAACGCACGCCGGCATTCGCGCCTACCCGTGACAAGTATAGTCGGCTTCCCTTCCTTCCATCTTCCGAGCGATGCGAGCCCTCTGCCCTCGCCTTCCTATCCAGTCCGATCTAATGATTAGCGAAGTGATTCGATTCGATGATGGCCAAACGAGCGCCGGCTCGATTCCAGCCAGCGGTAATTATTAGCGAGCCGCCGACGCCGACGCCGCTTCGATCGGAAGTGCGCCAGCGCCACTGGTCCCGCTCCCGGAGCGAATCGAGAGCCGGGAGAGCGAGAGCGGGCCGAGATAAACGCACAAAAAGATCGATCATCGGAAGTGCGCGACCATAAATCCCCGGGCGAACGGTACCCGCGCACCTATCGATGTAACGCAAAACCGGCGGCGCGCGCGGCCGCCAGTAAAAATCAAGTGTTCTAAACACGCCGGAAAAAAAAACTGAGGGCAACAAGTGGGTGGTTGTTTGACCCTACTCGCTTTCGAGATACCTGCAGGACAATACGCTTGGGGAGAGCGGGAGTTGAGTTCTGCCGCTAGTCGAGAGTCACACACCCATGGATTACAAGGGAGTACCATAAGCGGGTCACCTCCCTCTCTCACTTGCTTCCACCTTCCACTTTTCACTGACAGCATCTTTTCGCCAAGAAAGTCTCAGTCTTGCAATTCGATTTTGTCAAAATCGGCGCCAATTCCTGTGGCGAATGATCAAGAGGTTCGCATCAATGTTCCTCTGCTGAATAAAGTTGCCTGGTGAACTGCAAGAGAGTTTTGTTGCATGGTTGTTGGTTGGAAAGTATGAGGCAATGTTTGCAGTTTAAATGAAGTAGATACAAGCACTGAAGAATGCGCCGTCCTCTCATACTAATCCTGGCAACCCTCTTTCAGTCACATCGATCGTAAAAGATTCTTATAGTTGTTTCTTGGAGCAAGAGATGGCGCGTACGGTCTAAAGGTGACCCCACTCGCCATGCTAGAAATATCATTTGAACACTCACCTTTCAACCGGAGGATCAATTACGGGGAGCAGGATCGCACCTGAGCACCGGGTAATTATCGCAGGCATGGAGCCACCGCACAGCTCTTCCCAGCAGGCTTATGGACTACCATCATTAGCCCGGGCCTCCGCGGCTTTCTCATATTTAGCCGTGAATACACATTTTCCAAGTCCACATCCTCTGAGCCTGCAATCGAGCCGGCAACTCGAGGGTCACTTAACTTCATGGAGACTTAGCAGTAATTGGTTAGCACTTTGACTTCGTGATTTCACTCGCTAGCAATTATCAACCATTCGGTAGAACAACCAAGTACTCTTTGTAGCTCGTATTTTGTGATAAACGTCACCGGTTCCTTGCTGAAAACTTCACCAAGTTCGTTAACGTTTCTGTCGCTGGTAACGACAATGCGGGCAATAGCAAATGCGACTAGTAAAAGATTTGCTATCAGTGAACAGGAAATAGGTTTTTAGTTTAACAGTAATAACATAGCTTTATGTAGATGTGTTCTGATAATGCACTTGGGCTCTTTTTGCATTTGATTCTTTTACTTTTTGCAAGCATTGGATGAAAGGTGCGCACGTCGAGGTGTTAAAACCAATGTGCAAGACTAGTTGTTTGAATTAATGATATGCTGATTAATCATTAATTATCGATTTCGCTTACTATAATCATCACAATCTGACAACTGACAACTGACAATTAGAGAATGAATGCGTAGTTTATTCTGCGTAATTTGTATTTTGACACTCGACACGTACTCTTTCCAGCTGCCTCGAGAGAAAGCGAGAGAGATAAAGAGGGGGAGAGGGAGACTAGTAATTTCAGAGGCGGGCGACGCATACATCCATAGAATGGAGCAGCTAGAGAAAGAGGAAAGTGGTGTACATCCGCGATGCTGGTCACTCGGCATAAATCAGATTCCCGTGAGATAGCGGCCGAGCTGCTTCACTCCGCCGAGTTTTATGGGCCGCCGCGTACCGGCTGCGCGTGCTAATTAAACTGACGTGAAATAATCGCGAGCAGTTCACGATTGATCGTTGATCGAGGTCGTCCAAGTCCCAGTCGGCGGACTGCAGATCCTGCCTGCGGCGACGGTCACCGCCAATGCTCCGGTACAAATCGAATTGAACGACGCATTCATCTTTTGCTAGTCCTCCGTCCTCTGGGGAACATTGCGCAAGTAATTACGAGCTCCGTTTTAGAAAACTGATATCTTTTTAAAAGCAAATGCTGAGTAGAAAAAGTCTGCAATTTGCCTTTTGCACTTTAATTTTTATCAGACATTCATGACTGTTGCATTTTATGCATTGGACATAGATTACAAGTTTACGTACAAGATATAGAATGTATGGAAGAATTGGAAATTATTTGCAAGTATTTCATTGCATTAATATTCGGTAGATAATAAATGACTTAGCAATGTTAGATTAATTCCTACCTACACGAGCGCGCATATTCGAGAGTGGTGATTCAAAAGCAAGTGAATCAGTCTATACGATAGAGAGTTAAAAGGGAGTGAAGAGGAAGTCGTGGCCAGAGTGAAGGGATACTCGAAGCCTGGAGGTGGTAAGGCTATAGCGTCCCTCCTCCCTCGAGCCTCAGATTTATGTGATCCAAGACTGCTGGGAGGATCATTGCAAGTATGTACTACACAGGTTCGAAAGATGGTGGCCTCCTTTCCGGCTAGGAGATCGTCCGTTAGGTACGTTCTGGCGAGCTCTATAGCGAACAATCCGGGGGTGGAGGTGGATAATTATAGAGTTGGCAGGATGGATGCGTGTCGGGCAGGAGCGCCCTCGCTATCAGTCGGCCGTCCGCCCAGAAGCATCTTCCCCGGCGACTTATTTCCCATTGTCTCTAACTCGAGATCGACCTCGGCAAACACCCAAGTGGCTCGGCAGGTCCGCAGGATTTCTCCTAGGAGGTTGAAAGCCCGCCGATTCTGACACGCAAGGGGTTGCCCGCGCCCGATGGAATTAGCAATTGCTCGAGCTCGGGGGGAAAGATGACTGAAAGATAGGAGCGGGATTGTTGTCGCCGGTGTGTACAAGAGCGGCGAGCGGCGAGCGGCTCGCTTCCCCGGAGAGGACGCGCGGCGGAACGTGGCTGAGTGGTGATCCGGTGCGGTTTGCAAGGACCAAACAGGTTTTGGAGGACGTCGGTAGCAATAAAGACTAATATCGAAGTGGAGTCTAACTCGTGGAGTACGCTCAATCTGGCGGCATGTTATCTCTCAGTGGGATGGGGTAATCTCGTATCTAAACAGTATACAAGGCACACCTAGCCCTGCCGGCTACAGCTATCCAAGTATTCCCCTGAAAATATAAACTGGCCGCGTGGTCCTTACCTCAGGAGCAAGGACATCTCAGCTCCGATCGGCTCTCGCATTCATTCGTGTTGACCGTTCGGAGTCGGCAATGGCGATTATTAAGCGTAATGCTACGCTTACCTGGTATTCCGCAATTTACGCGACATTGGCCCTTACCACTCCCTCTCCCTTTAACCCTCCCTCCCATCGGCCCCACTCCCGCCCTATCTCACTGCCCGCAGATACCGACGAGAGATATCGCTATCATACCGGAACGCGCGTAATAACCAATCGCGGAAAATGCCTGGCTGGCGATATTATGCGTTAACATTGCGCGCACCGCGCCAATTTCCCCGGCGAGTCTCCTCCGCCTCCCATAGGAGGGATTCAGCAGGTTGCGACGCCTCGCGTCGCGCCGGCCCAGTTTTCCCCGCTAATCGCGTCGGAAATAAAGTCTGCCGGGAAAGTGGAAAGTGCGCCCCGCGAAACTAGTCGAGCCGCGGAAAGAATGGAGGATCGAGGGGTGAAGGGGGGAGAAGGCGTCGATGAGTGCCGTGAGGGACAAGGTATGCCGGAGAGGAGTATGTATGCCAGAGAAGATGAGAGAGGAGAGGAGTGCAATTAAAGGCGAGATGAAAAAGCGATGGAAGGGAAGTAGGGAGTACGAAGTAGCGAGTAACCGAGCAGTAAGGCAAGCCCGAGAGAAGTCTTAGGATACATGGCCGTAGTCGATCCCGGCGTACGGAGTACTAGTACCGGAGGAGTGGAGCTCCCATCTCGCTCGCACCGCCAATGGCCGGAGCCAGTGTGCGTGAGCCCGTAGAAGAGTAAAGGCGAGGAAAGATGCTGCACGGTAATTAATGGCCGAGCGAGTTCGTCACAAATCACGTGGCCCGTCCTATAACTCACCGGGCTGACGTGTATTTAAATAGAGCCCGATAGGCTGAGTGTGCCTTCTCGCTGAGCCAAGCGAGCCTCTCTTTCTATCTCGACGACGTCAAAAACGATCTCACGACTTAGGACTGCCGACTCTCGGCCTCCTCGCCGCTCCCGACTCCTGACGAAGATCCGCTTCTCAACTCGTTTCCACCCGCCCGCTTTTCCTTCGCCGATCACTCCCTCTCCTTTCCTCGCCGTCTCCATGTGGTTCTCTACACTCGCGGTACTCTTTAGCCTGTCGATTGCTTCCGCGCGCACTCGAAACACACTCGCCGCCGACATGACGCATATTTTCGTTCATCTCTCTCTCTCTATCTCTCTCTGGAGTGGGGCGGTATCGAGGAAATCGGCGGTGGAAGGGAAATCGATGGTGGGGTGAGAAGGAGTGATCGGGAGAAAGAGGAGCCGGTGATTATGCGGGTCGTTTATTCGATAAAAGCTTGGATACTAGCGCCGAGAGGGGTGAGGTTGACACGGGCCGAGATCTATGGCTGCGTAATATTCTATCAGCAATATTTACGGCCGCCGAGATAAGTGTAAAATGTTTGCGCTTGACGAGGTAGCCGGGCTTCCCCTCCACCGGCTAGGTAACATCATCCCTGTTTTTCTCCTTCCCGTCTTTCGATTCTTCCACTGCCGAGTACACACAGGCAGAAGCGCGCGTGTATACGCGAGCACCGCACGGATAGGAGGTTTCCAACACAGGGAAGGAAGAGGTCTTGCTCCTGGATGAACGGTATCTTTTGACAGTGTTTGCTTGTACGCTTGTCCGAGTGGGGCGAATGGGGCGCGCGCGCAAAATCCAATGCGGGCAATCCTAGGGAGGATCGCATACGACGGCAGCCTCATCCTCCGCTATCGAAAAGCTAGTATTTATAGCTCCATTAAGGCCGGGACTAAATCATCGGCGGAGCCACAAGTTTGTTGTATCCAGGCCGGCACTGCCCATCCAATACACCTTCCTAGCCGCGGACCTCTTGTCTAATATTTCGTTGGTACGGCCGGGTCCGCGCGGTCCGCTCCGTACACACGCTTGTATATTTCAAGTACCGATATCGAGCCCTGGAAGATGAACACTTTCCAGGGCCGCTTACACCAGTCAGACTCACCCGGACGCTAAACGAAACCCTTCGAACAAAAGAGGACTTATTCTGCACCGAGTATTCTGCCCTTTTCTGAAAGGTTTTCGACGAGTCGAGGAATTTCTATTTTCTGTGCGTGCGCCTGTATTGTTTGCTTCTAACAGTTCTATTTTATGAAAAGTTATCAGGAATTCTTACTGCTATAGCAGCATGATATTAAACAATTTAAAGAAAAAATCTGACACCCAGGTCGATGGGCTTGGCAGTTTTATTGCTAAAAATTGAAATACGTGTCCGAATTGAACTCCGGGGATATAAAATAAATTAATTAATTTTCAAAACTTATTAGTCTCACCAAATTGATGTTTGAAAGTCATTGAAAAAGTGGTGATATTTCCTGGATCAAAGCATCAGGCGTGATTAACACCACTGCGGATATTTGGATATCCGCTGTTGCATAGTTGGTATATTCAATCGGAAAGGGCGTAAAGGTTCCAGGAAGCTCCGGCAGCATAAAATGCTGTGTTTATTTAAACGGCGGAGTCCTTTCGGGCGCTGTTGGTGTTGGCTGTTGGTTGGCGCAGTTGGCATCGGCATCGGCATCGGCATGTTGCGTCGAGTTGCGTTGCAACGAGCCGTCCAGTTTTGCCGGGAGCGTGCGTCGTATTTATCGCGAAGCATTCCGCCCGGACGTAAGTATGTCGGGCGGGCCCTGCTACGTCCGTTAATAATGTCCTTAATCCTCCGACTCCGACTATACGGCTCTCTGCCGCGCCGAATCCGCGACCCTCGTCCATCTCTTTTTTTTGCATATGGCTACCGCGCGCTCTCGCTACCCAGGCAAACCTACGCGATAAACCCACCACCGAATATTCCCTTTCCCAACAATTCTTTCATCCCTCAATACTCAATCATATCAATAGCGCTGCTGCTCATCTTCACGGACCTCTGAATAGATACTGTTATGCCGCGGATCGAACCGTTGAAGAAGGAACCCACGGAATAACTCTTCGTGTATTCTCTTGCACAAGTTAGGTTTAGTCGTCTTAGAGTACAACAAAAGCTTTTCTAGAGGCATATCATTTGCCCAATCGAAACTGAAGGCTCCTGATGGAGGTTGCACGGACTCTCATAATATTCACTCGTTTTAGATCTCGTGACGCACTACTTTGTGAATCGGCAAAGGATGATGTGTATGCAGCGGTTTACGTGTTTACGGCTGGCAGGATGAAACAAGCTGACAACTCAGGGTAGTATGTGAAATAATTAAATAGGATGCATAACAAGAAATAGTACATGTGTTCTTTTAGGAAAAATCGAGAAGAATATATGGAAACGGCGAGCAGACTTCCGGCTAGTACTTAATTAGCATAGCCAAGAAAGACGTAGAGAAGCAGAGGGAGCAGGAGGAAGTATCCCTCGAGGAGGAGAGCTAGAATCCGTAGGTTTTGAACAAGCATGGACCCGGGAAACTGCAGAGTCGGATGTAGCTGTAAGAAAGAGGTTGCGAAAGGGTGGCGGCGGTGGCGGCGGGTAGGGGGAGGGGGGTGGGTGGGTGATTTCAGGGCACAGCGAGACAACCGAGGCTAAACAGCCATCTAAATGCATCCGAGGTGGCGCACACTGCCATTACGGCTGATGGACGCTTATTGACGCGCGCCCTGCCAGCCAAGCTAGAGCCTCAGGGAAGCTCTCTGCCATCCCTCCAACATCTCCCCATGCCGAGAGAGACTATCTCCTCTCTCCCTCGTACTCTACAAAATCCCACCTTTCCCCTTGTTTCCCTCCTCCTCTGCCCCTGGACGATGTTACTCGACCCGCACCACCAAATATTCCTAGACGCCAGCGGACACCCACTCACTCGCACCCGCAGTTCTCCTGGCCAACTCCCTCTCTTCCTCTCTTTCCCCCCCACCCCTGAATCAGACACCTGAATCGCGTACCAGGATGAACTTCGCCCTCTCTAATACCCGGCAAACGTCATGAAGCTTTAGAACGAATCCGGCCTTCTTCCATCCGTACTCCCCTCACGAACTTGCCGCAGCTATTAACACCGCCACCCCCGCGCTCGCTACTGTCCCCGAGATGAATCAAACTGGCCGGCTCCTCGGGAATCTACCTGTGCCGCTTCATCGATGAAGCAACGGGTCCGGGGCGAGCGCGAACACCAGCCACTCGAGGATTCGAGGACTAGGGAAAGGGTTTCCGCTTGCCTGCGAGCGTAAGGACCTCCGGCATTTTCCTCGCTGAATTTTGCATGGTAACGGGGCCTGCTTGTTAAGGACTAACGTCCGCCGCAGTCACCCTCGGATCTCCACGGCTCCATCGCCACGGTAGGATTATCACGTTATTTATGCGGTAATAATAACGAGTTAGTATATGCGCGGGATGTGCTTTATGCCCCCGCGTGCCATTAGGGTTAATATAGCGCTAGCTACAGCCGGTATTGCGCGCACCCTCCTCAATTGTCTCCTTCCTTCTTCCTTGCCATCCCCCACTTGAGCCAATCCAGTACTTCAATCCCACCCGTTTCATCCTTTCCCTCTTTCCATCGCCGGCTCGAACATATCCGCGTTTCACGTCGCCGGTACAAAGTATAATGCCGCTGTGCAGAGAGTCTTCCCGCTGAGTCGGCAGCCGAGGTGAGAAATCGGCGCGGATGCTCATCAGAGAGAACACGGCCGGGTCAGTTGATTGGCTGGCATCGATCCGCCGCTCTGGGAGCAATAGATCAAGCTTGGACAGCCGGGCCATGCGCCACCCAAGCTCCGTCTGGTCTCTGGGCGAGCTCTCGCCGAGACTCTTCCACCCACGTCCTCGCAGTCGAGTAAAAATCAAGAAAACCGCGCTCGCTGGAGAGGAAGGTCAGTGCGAATTGGAGAGTGACGCGAGAGGATAATACTGGCTGGGTGGGTTGGCAGCGGCGCTGGGGCGAGGGGAGGAAGGCGAAAGAAGCGAGGAGAGTCTGAGGAAAGTAGGGAAAAGGTATTGCAGGGAGACGTAACTCGATAGGGTGGCGCGGCGGCCGTAGGTGTTATGGGGGCAGAGAAACGATAAAGGGGTAGGAGCGGGGCCGAGGGAGCCGGGGGCTAAGTAAGGAGCGGAGGAATCGCGGCGAGAGGAGACAGACGAATACGCGATGGAAGGAGAGAGGAGCGACGGGGGCGGCGGCGGAGG
Organism: Crossocerus cetratus; assembly: GCA_963675795.1. Classification (NCBI taxonomy): domain Eukaryota; kingdom Metazoa; phylum Arthropoda; class Insecta; order Hymenoptera; family Crabronidae; genus Crossocerus; species Crossocerus cetratus. The sequence continues at coordinate 11,124,972 of OY776669.1, forward strand.
AAGACGGTGAAGCCAGTGGAAACATGTCCGCGAGCTCGAGCGCTAGCTGTTGTTCGATTCGGGCCGCGCGGTCGCGGAGAATACGAACGGCCGAATTATGAAAATAGCTCTCTGTGACGCGGCAGCCACCCTCGCTAGAAGAGATAGCTTCCAGCAATAAACATACCACCCCGCACCCCGAGCGCCGACGCAGCGCCGCACCACTCTCCAGCCTTCCCCTCCCCGTGCCGCGCGGCAGCCGCACCCGCTTTCTTTTCGCCTCTCTTTCCGCGAGGAGCCCTTTCTCAAGATCCGTCTTCAACCGGTCCGCGTAAAGAGCCAAAGAGTCAAATGGTCCCAGAGATGGCGTGGGGATGGTTGGGATGGTTCGCGTCTGGAAGCCGGCGCTGCGAGGCTAAACGTGGCTCTCTTTGGACTAGTCAGCTCGAATGTGGGCACTTGCGATAAACAGATAACGACAGCTCCATTCGTGAAGCGGTAGATGGACGCGAGGCTGACACCAATCGTGACGTATTTCCTGCGCATCGCTGGCCAAAGCGTCGGCTCGCGTCGCGTCGCGTCGCCCGAACACGCAGGATAGATAGAACGGATAGTGGTCCGGCCCGACCACCGACGATCATCCGTCAACCCTTTCGGTTACGTCTGTCCGTCAGTCAATCCTGCCAGCGGTCAATCACCGTTTACTCTTGTCTTTCGCAAGCTCGAGCCTTCCGATGCTCGCGCGGCACACGTCAATCCCGAATCGACCCGCCAATTCTCAGTGCTCGTGTGCGCTCAACTTTTGACCGGGCCAACCCGCGGAATCACCAAGACCACTCACATAAGGCAGGATAATCTGGGATTCGTTAGCGGTTCTTCTACCGGTGCGGAGGTTCGATCTTCGATTGCTCGCCTTCTCATCCCCGTCGTTCCATCATCGTAAATCTTTTTCAGTCGGCCCTGACGGACAGGCTTCATACGCTAATTGCCAATTTTTTTGGACGGCGAACCGGCTCTGGCCAGCGGTTCAACAGGTGTCGCGATGGTGGGTCAGGGCAAACTTTTATTTGAGCTCGAGGCGCGGCGAGGGTGGTTGCGCGAGAGGGAGAGAGGGAAAGAGAGAGAGAGAGAGAGAGAAAGGGTGATGGAGAACGGCGGAGGTTCGGGGCGAAGAAGAGGGAAAGAGGGCGAAAGCAAGATGTTAGAGTGGGAGAGTGGTATAGGAGGAGGATATGAGGCTGAGTGCGGGCGGATGGAGAGTGAAGAGAGCGGAGAGGGCAGAGAGTTGTGGGGAGGAGTGAGCACGCCAGAGTCTAGTCTATTAGTTCAGCCCGGCAAAAACGCGCGAGGCCAGTGGCACGCGGCACCAGCACCCTCTCTCTACGTAGACTCGACCTCGACTGGTTGTTTGGTATCGCTGATTTTTTTCTTCCTCTCGCCCCTTTTTTCCATTCAAACGCGTCGACCGCCGTAATCGCTCTGTCGAAGCAATCCCTCACCTGCGTCGATCTCTCGACAGAAGCTTCGATAATCCTGCTTGCTGCTGCTCCGCTCGCGTCGACAATTTTTCCCAACTTTTCTCCTCTGACCTATTCTCCCTTGTCACGGCCCTCCGGCCGCGCGCTAGCCACGTGCCTGCCAGCACCACTACCACTGCCACTGCCACTGTCCACCTCCGCCTCTGCCTTTACCTCAGCTCCCACCAGTTTTCCCATTGACACTCCACGGATATACCACCCGCTGTTGCGCTCGTTGCTCTTCCTCGACTAGTTACTCCCGCAGTTTCGCCGGCGGATTAAGCCTGTCTCTTAGCGAGCCAGCTCTATAATGCATACTAATTCGTACAATGCCCGGCTGAAAGGCCCGACTGACCATGACCGCGGCCTGTCTCATTGTCATCGGGGCCAGGAAGGATCATCTGATTGAGGAGGATCATTCTTCTCGGTTTGATAGGTTTGTCGCGCGGCGACATCAAGAGTCAGGCGAACGTTCGATAGTCCGGCCTATCCATCGTCCTCTCCTCTGTTTCTTCCTTGCTTTACTCTCACGTTCCTCTCTCGCTTCATCTCAGTCTTCTCTTCTCTCTCTCTCTCGCTCTCTGTTTCTCTTGTGGACGTACTCTGCTCTGCCAGTCATGCTGGTTGTTGGCGTTGCTGCTGTTGTTGTTGTGCCGCGGGGAAGAAAGGAGCGAGGTAGATGCGTCCGCAGATAGGAGGATTCATTGCTCATTGGGCAACGGGAATCACCGCGTTTCATTTCAGAGAACAATCGAGCGACCGGTGGATAATCCGTCGATCACCGACAAAGAAGTGATCGTTCGACAAATGAACCCTTCTCTCTGCTTGCGAGAGTACCGCCACGTCCGCTGGGATCGTTTCGTTTTCAGAATCTTTCACAGCGCTTCTCTACCAGTAATATCTTCCGCTACGAGCAAAAGTCACTCAAACATCAAAGTCTTCTGACTCAATTAATCAATTCGAATGCTATTCCCTCGAAATCCAACAAAATAACTCACCAAAAGGTATTTCTAGATTCAGCAGACGAGAATCCTGACACGAACTCGACACAATCATTCATTCTCCCTGATATCCTGACGACCATCAAGAGATCCAGTGCAGCGCGACCCGGTTCTCCTAAAAACGAGGGTAAAACAATTTGAATGCGTTCCCTGGCCGACCGCGATCACACAAGAAACTGGTCAGCCGCTGAGATTATAGAGGCTGAGGAGAAAAATCTCAAGGCAAGGGGAGGAAGGAGGGAGCGGTTAACTGCTGAAGGGAATTGAGCGCGGATGAGGAGGACGAGAATTGTGATCGGGGGAGTGAAGAGCTGCGCCGTAACCCTGGTCATGCACGACTGATTCCGAGTCGGCTGGCCGCGAAGATGACGAGACGTATTCCGGCTTGCATTGTTACGGTCCCGTCCCTCCTGTCGATAGCCTCCAGATAGCCAACGTGGATCGCATAATACTTTTCTATAGGCTGGCGATGATAATGTGCTTGTAACACAGGCCGATGGAAGCGCGCCTAGGCGGAGATAATAGTAAAGAGATAAGGCCGGCCTCTCGTTACATTCGATGTGCCGTGCCAGCTATGTGACCTCCTTGCGCCTGTCCTTCCACCACGACACTTTCGTCCTCCGGCATTCCCTTTTGCCGTTTGCCCACCCATCTACCCTTCGGCCCTGTCGTCCTGCGTCAATCTCATAACTCACATGTCGAATTTCCCAGTGTGGCCATCATCGATAAATAATCAATGATTGGGACATGGAGTCTAGAAAGATGGACCATTTATTGATAAGAATAATAATCTGAGGACTCGCGGAACGAATTGGCGACCATGGGAATCACGGGAGCCGCTGAGTAATCAATGAATGAGAGCTTAATCCTAAAAGGACGGTGCATTTGAAAACAACAACAATAACATGAATGGCAGTTCGAATTGGCGAGTGCGGCGAGTGCGCAAGGCGCCGGATAATCAATGATTTAAAGTTTAAAGCTCGGAAGGGAGGCCATTCGAAAACAATGACATTCGTACAGGTATGATGCTAATGTTGATTTTCGAGCGTAGGCGCCAGTCAAAGTGATGGATGAGTGCTGACGCGGGTCTCGGTCTCGGTGATGGGGACGGCGGGTGGAGGAGGAGGAGGTGGAGGGACAGTGGTGGTGGTAGTGGCTGTCAGTCGAGTTCGGTGCAGGTCACAACAGCCGAGTTGGCTCGAGTTCCGACTGGATAGAGAGAACACGAGGACGCATGCATATTTCGCCGGGAGGTGAGAAAGGGAGAATAATTTCGCGCATATAAAAGCGAGGGCGGAGGAGCGGCAGGGAGGCGGTGGGAGCGGCGGCCAGTAGGTATAACGAGATTGAAAAAGTGATTCGATCGGGCACGGGGTCGCGCAAGTTCCGGCCGTATTTCGAGAGGGCGGCGGGGTGGCGCCCCCCGGCAAACATAATATTTACACAAATTACAATTGGACGCTTAAATCTCGTTTAGTCTATCTTTATGCGTCTATGTCGAATCAATATTACCTGCAGATATTTATGACGAAATTCACCTCGGAACCACCAATAAGCCGCGGCCTCGTATACATTTTGGCGGGAGGCCTGGAAGGGGGATGGGTTGGGAGGGGGGCGTTAGCAGGGAGGTCGCGTTCCTGCCCCCCTTTCCAACAGGCCCCGCGCACCCTCCCGAGCCTCTGGCGTTGCCAGTGCCGCGACCCGCCACCGCCGATATGCCCGAGCTTTTGATTTTCGGTCTTTGTTCATTTATTTGTTTTTCCCTTTTTACCGAAAAATCTGCCGATTTACGAGGGCCGCCCGCTTCCATCGCATCGACATTACCGCGCGTATCTGGTTACGCGCTTTCATTCGTTTATTTATCGCACGGAAATTTCGCTGATTAGTATCGTGCGGACTGCACTAATGCGTTGTCTCGTAATTCATCGATTTTAACGGGGCTGACCACGCCGGTCCATTGAATCCGCTTGCTTGCTCGCTGACATTTGCGCATCGTGACGAGGCCGCGAAAAATTATGGATAATCGCGCTACGATTTCGCCGTCTGAATCGGCCAATATATTCCTGGCAAGCCCCCCGCTCGATCCCGCCGCCACTTTCTCCCTCTCTCTCTCTCTCCCTCCCTGCCATCCCGCCATCGACAGCGGGATGGATATCGCTTCCACTCACCCAAATCTGCGCTGAGCTGCCAACCTCCAGCCCAACTCTTCATCCACTATCGCCGCACACCATTATCTTTACTTATCACTTCCGATTCTTTAGTATCTTTTCATTATTCTTATGTGTCTAGCCACTCCACTGTCTACAGGGTGAGTCAGTTGGCTTTGAATACATTTGAATATCTATGTTGCAGTACATGGGATAATTACGGCTTATTTGTTAATTTCAATTTTCCACGAATATTCCCCGGTGTACAATGTATATAATATAATACTATAATCTACATGCACGTCTGATAAAAAGTGGGGTACGAGAGTACTGATTCAAATTTGAAAGGCAAGCGAATCACCCTGTGCACTATATAGTAGCTGGTTTCATCCTGTCTTATGCAAGAATTTTTAGTGTCTTTTGTTCGCTTCGACAGTAGCAACCAAGCCCCTTTTTAGCGATATGCAAAGGACTGGCTGGTAAAGGCCGACGCGAAGGCAAGCGCGCGCCTTTAGCACGCGCCGAACTATACTTCGGCGTCGTTTCGCTTTGTCAAGATCGGCCGTGAAATTGTCCGCTCCTGGCTTGGCTGGCATAGATAGCTCCGATCCTCGAAACCCTCATGGGATGGAAATGGACAAAGTTTCTCTTGCAGGGCAATTCAGATACAGCTCAAATCTGACTGGAGCCGACTCCCTCGGAATTGGCTTGCGAGACTAGAAACTCGAAAGGACTTGCCTTTCCAGTGTAGAGCTAAGCCCAAGCCTCGCACTCCTCTCTTTTAGAGATGTTCTTCCATTCCACATACTTTCTCATTCACCCTTGCATTCTTGTTTACACTAATCTATACTACTATAAAAATATATAAAATTGTTAAGTGTTTGTTTACTCCTAAGAGGCAAACTCGGATATTACTCAAGAGATTTTAAAAGTTCTCCATCTGCGTAGTATTATAATACTATATTATAATAATTTATTTATTATAATAAAGTAACAGGCATAGATGTTAACGTATAGGTCAGTACATATAAAAGGTTTTTTTTAAATCAATCATAATTAACGTATCCAACGAAATCAGCATAGAGGGGGGTCAGTCGCAAAGAAACTGTGAGCGTCGGAATTCTTGTGACTCGACTGGACCATCGCGTCGTGCATGACGGCTGGATATATCTAGGAGAGCAGTGGAGACAGGTGGCGGTGGGTTGCAAGAGCATGCGGCAATATCCGTAGGATCTCTGGGTAGGAAGGCGGTGCGTGGCGAAGCGAGAGAGGGTGCGTGTGTGGGTGGGTGCGGAGGTGAGGTCCGTGTGGTGGACGCGTGCGGTGCATCGCGGCTGAAAGTGCTCGTAGTGTGTGGCCTCGACGCGTTATATGCACTGACTGCAACGTGCGACAACGGTGCCGCTCTCACGGTGATAAATGGTTTGATCGAGCGTCGATGGATTCAGCCGGGACTACCGAACCCGCGCCGCAACAAACCCGAGCACTGCTCGGCCGGGACACGTGCACATTTGCACATCGCCGGTGTCGCGCCACCTCGGCCCCGGCCCTCCGCTTCGGCATCCCCCCTGCATCCTCGGCCACCCTTCTTTCGCTTTTATCTCTCTCCCTGCTTCCTAACTGTTTTCCTCCCACACCCACCTTGACACCAGTCGCTTTACGTCGACACTGATATTTCTATCTTCCTCCTGACAAGAGTCTGACATTGCCGAATCTTATTTTCAGACGCTTTCACTCCGCAACTCGATTTCTTCCTCCTCTTGTTACGTCCCCGTCTTATGCTGATTGTGAGATTACATATTGTACACACACGCACACTATATTCAAGGAGGACGCTAGGAGGAGGCGCGGCTAGGCAGGCTTGTATGCAAACAACAATTAAGTCGTCTTTATCCCGGCGGGGGGTGCAAGTAGGGAGAGAAAGTTTGGTAGCCGCGTAAGGCACCGCGGACGCAAACGGGCTTAGAGAAGAAGGAAGTTTAGCGCGAGCATATCCAGATGGGAAGGATCTTGGCGCGCCGAGTTGTCGGCAGCGGGAGCGGCGACGGCGACGGCGGTAATAGTAAAAGATTAATGCAAATTGGCGTGACAAAGAGCGAGTGTAAGGGGATGAAAAGTGGCGAGTGTACGAGTGCGGTATCTGGCGATCTGCTGGGAGGCGGAGGGGCCGGCGCGGGTGGAAGGGACGCGTTTAATGCAGTTTCGGGCGTTCGGCCGGCAAATCCATCAGGCGAGAGGCGGCTGGGTGCCTCGGCATCGCATCCCCCACGGGGCGGATAAATACTTATTTAACGCGCTTATGCATGCAGCCGCGGTAGCGATACGACCCGTAAATCTGTCCGAGGAAGCACAATGCTGCTAATTATATACATTCCCGTGACGCGCGGGAGAACGAAGAGGGTGGTTGGCAGGCTGGGGGTCGGCCGCGGGGCGGACGGACGGGCGGGGGGTGGCGGGAGAGTAAGCGAGACTGGCGAGGGGCAATTGCCCGGGGAAGAAGGAGAAAGAGATGGCGACCTCTGCCACGTGGAGGAGCCGGAGGAGGCGGAGGAGGAGAAGCCGAGAAGCGGGCCGCGACAGAAGCAGAAGCAGAAGCAGCAGGAGCGCCAGGAGCCGAGGAAGAGGAGGGAAGTGGGGAGTAGCGCGCGTCGCGAAAGGCTCCCCGCGCCTCAGTGCCCGTACACCGTGGCGTGGCGTCGCGTGGCATGGCGTCGGCTCAAAAGACTCGCAGATTTATTGCCGAAGAGAGGAGGGAAAATGTCGACCTAAGCTCATACGTACTTGGGCTTGGCAGTTTGTATGCTCTCGCGCGCGCACTCTCCGTCGCGAGAGGCCGCCGCCGCCGCCGCCGTCGAGCCGCGCCGCTGGGATGCGCCGGACCGATAGACAAAGACGATCTCTCGAATCCAGAGAGAATAAGAGAGCCGAGGAGAAAGGAGAATGGAAGAGAGCGATATCGGAAGGGGTAGGAGGGGCAGTGGGTGGCGGGCGGCCGCAGAATGAGCGCTGTCGGACCGGAGGGTGAAGAAGGCGAGGGGACGCTCTCCCGGTAGTATGTACAGAGGCCTGGAAACTGGCACTGGAGGAAAGAGAACGAAGCTATAAATTCCATCTCTCCCCGCGGCGTCCTCCGCTCCTAGCTGTGCTTGTCCTGCTATATCGTTGATTTATAAATATGACTGTAGCGAAGTATAATAATACGTACCTACCCACCGAACCGCGTCCCTCTTCTCCCTACTCCCTACTTTTAACCACCCCCTCTTTCTCTCACCCTTTACTTCCTCCGCCTCTCGGCCATCACTCGCTCCTCTTCACCTACTACTCTCCAGCATCCCTGTCTCCCAGCTCCCAGACTTTCGTACCGCGCAACCCTCCACCGCGCGCCCCTTCCTTTATAACTATACTCTTCATTGCCAATTTTCTCAAGTTAAGAACATACATTCCACGAGCACCACGGAATCTATAGCTTCAGGCTTCAATATCCCGAAAGTCAAGTACTCTGCTAGAGGGGATTGCCGCACCTTGTACGAAAGTGCGTTAGGTGGGATCCTTGGAGAGCAGGTGGAAAGAGTAGGAGCGGGGAGAGGGGAAGGAAGTTAGAGCAGAGGAAAGATACGCGCGCGGCACGGTGTACAAAAACCAGACCCGAACGTGCCGTCAAAAGCGTGCGGTATAACGTCAGCCGCAGAATATAATCAGGATTTGTAGCAGTAGGAAGGCACAGAGAGTCGTGGAGTCGTCGCGTCGTTGTTATGGCTGGGGGGCTGGTTGGGGGGTGGCAAGAGGGAGTGAAAGAACGGAACGGGAACGGAACGGGAACGGTACGGTACGAAACTGCATGGGATGGGATAGGATGGAGCAGAGGATGCCATAGCAGGCGGAGGTAAAGCAGCAGCAGCAGCTGAGGAAGGGCTACAAGGATCGAGGGTTGGCGGGCGGGTGGGTGGCTGGCTGCTCGCTTTCGAGAAGAGAAGGATCGGTAGGAGGGTAGGTCGGGTCGAAGTAGGTCTCGCGAGGAACGAGCCAAAGGTGCGGGTGAGGAGGCGCTCGGCTGTTATTAAGGCGCGACAAGAACTCCGCTGTGATGAGCGAGCCGCCGTAGCCGTACCAGAAGATACCACCGGTGATTTATGCGACAGCGACATCTACGAACCAGCGACCACCACCGAGTACCCCTAGAATGAATCTCCCTATATCGCGCGTCAGAACCGAGACAGACCGGCTCTCACCGCTAGACACACTACCAGACCCCCATCACTCTTTCTTTATTTCTTTCTTTCTCTCCAATTATTACTAATATTATTCCAATCGAGCCCATTTATCTGTTTATTTCTCACATTCAGCTAAATAGCATTTCACCTTAACATCGAGTACAATATGACACAGCAGAAGTGGAAAGCTGACACGATGAAAAGGTAAATGTGGGCTAAGAAGGTAGTCTGATTCCGAAGAAGAAATGCAATGAGGGGGAGAGTCGGAGTGATAGAAGGATAGTAAGAGCGGCGGGAGGGGCGTAATTGGATTTGACCGCGCGATAGACGAGTGACTGGTGCTCGTACGTCAAGGCGGAAGGTTATTTATTTGGCAGTAGCTGACACGAGGACGCGTGCAAGGATCTATCCCTCGAGCTCTAGGCTAGGATCGGTTGCTACCACCCTCTCGGGGATCGTCTCTGTCGGCGGTTCTTCGTATTTCCGTTCTTTCTATGTCCCTTCTGCGGGCTCCGCCGGCCTGTCCCTTACACTGCTTTCCTCGTTCCCTTTCCACGTCCACGGGCTTTTCTCCCTGGCAATGTCTCTCACGCTTCTTTCCGACCGCGGCACGAACTAACGCCCCTCCCCCTCCGGCCCGACTTCGGGCGGCTTCTCTCTTCCACCCGTGCCGCTCCTCTCCTTTCTATCCCTCTCCCTCTCGTCGCTGCCGTCACCAATAAGTCAAAGTTATCCCCGGCAGAGAAAAATGCCAGACGTTTCCCAGAGCAGAGAAAGGCCGGCTTTCTCGGCGTGATTTGTGGCGACCGCTCGCTCAACTCACCGAGCGCGCGCGCGCGGCAATGAGTCGGTCAGTCGTAAATATCCTCGCACGCAGACTCGTAGACGGCGCGGGACGGATGGATGAACGAACGGGCGAGATCATGCTCCTCCGAGGCTTCCTCCACTCCGGCGCACGAGCTATGTGCTACACTTACTTCTAGCGGGCGTGTGGGTGGCTGTACATGTGCCGAGTAATCTGAAAGCTCCTCAGCCTCCGAGCCACTATTTCTCGCGGTCGAGCGTCGAGTGCCATTCGCCGCGATTATATATGTAATGTTAGATGCCAGGGCCGAGGACTGGCAAGGATCGAAGGCAAGTGCCAAGCGGTCCTGGCAGCTCCGCCTGTGATATACGAAAGGACGGCTGAGGCTGAGGGAGCTTGAAGCGAACTAGGCAGCGAGGATCAGGACGTTACCGGGCGCGCTTGAATTCCCGATCAAATTCACGATCCTTTCGGTAACCCACCCACTTCGGCGGCGAGCAACGCTCTCCGGCTCCACCCATCCTTTAAATCACTCATTCTTTAATAATAGACAGATCCCATTATAATACCCGAGATTTATATCGGCGGCTCCCTTTTCTTTTTGGCGATAAATTTCTCCCCTTTCGTTCCTTCTTTGGCCGGCGATTAGCGCGGCTGATCATCACCGCCAGCCAGCCAGCGCAGCGCAGCGCAGAGTAGCCCTATAAAACCAGTACGATCCGTCCGGCCGTGTGAGGCCGGCCCAGTGGAAATAGATGCGGATATGCAACAGCGAATAGAGTCGGACGTGCAATGCGGATTCCTTCGGTGGAGGATGCTACCGATGAGACTGGCCAGAGAGTTGCGAGGGTCCGAGCGCCCAGAGCCAGCGGAGGATGGGAGAAGTTTCGTTAAGTCGCGCTGATGTCGTACACACACGCACCGCCCAGGGTGAACCGGAACTATAAATATCCTCGAAATGCATCAAATAAATCTGAAGCTTTCCCATGTTGCAGCACAAAAAGGGAACGGGGTGAGTGATAGCCCAATGCTCGCCGCAAGGGTGACCCCTATTTATTGCCGAATTAAAGCGCGTCACCATTAATTTGCATACCACCAACCAGCACCATTCTAAAGGAACGTCACCGTGCGTCTCGAATTCCACGCAGCCTCGCTCTCCTCACTCTTTTAAACCTTATGCTTTATGACCTGTCCCCCCCTCGCACCCCTGGATCGGGCCGATCGTCCGCTCCTAGAATCTGTGTCACTTTCGGCCCCAACTATCCAACAGACACACGCGTTACCGAAGCCCGGCCGCGCGCCAGCAGAGATGAGACCGTTTGCGACAAGTTATTTTCAGTAACAAATGTGTGGGAAGCACAATATTTTGTCGCGGACGATTTGTCGCGTGGCAGTCCTCTTATTGTACTCGGTAGCCAGCTAGAATTGTACCTGTTCCTAAGTGATACATAGAAAATGCGAGAGGAACTGTCTCCGACAGTGGAATAGGAAATACGAGATATGTACCTCGTCATCCGTCTCCGCTGCGTTAACAAGCATTCGCTGGTAACAAGCATGCACAACTGGATTACATTGTAACGCGAGGACCAGTGAAGCCAGGGATTGTATGCAATAGCAATGAAAATCGAAGGCAGAGTGTAGAGAAGGGACGGAAGGGTTGGCAAGGGGCGAGAAAGCAAGAACGAGATGCGGAGTGCGGTGAGTTGAAGCGTACGAACGGTGGGGTATGAGGCAGACGTAACGAGCTGCTCGATGCGCGCCATAAATTAGCAATTATTTAATTTTCGTAGGGCTCGAGGTCCTTAGACGGCTCTAAATCAGTCTCCGTTGCAAAAAGCATAGATAACTATGACGCATGGCCCCCAGGAAGCGCGAGAGAGAGGGGTGCGCGCTTACCGGATTGTGGCGATGGTGACTTGGTCCGGGCGGGTAAGACGGGAACGACGGGTAGGACGGGGCGAACGGGAGGGTAGAATACTGGAAAGGGGGTGGGATTCCACGGGGTGAGGATCGCCGCGAGATGGAAAGGGTTCTCTCTACCAACAGGAGCATTGCAAAGCAGTCCAGATAGAAAGAGTCCTACATATATCAAAGCCTCGACTCTCCCCGATTGTCCACCGCGCGTCAACCACCGATCTTCGCCTTCCTTTTTCCTATATCCGAGGAAATTGAGTGAAGCTTCTCGAAAACACAATCCAAAGGCAACGGAATGTCAGGACAGTTGAACGTACGATAACTAGCGATAGATGCATACCGCACACCGGTAGTCCCGGTTCGGTCGGTTGTGTATGTAAATGTGACCAAAAGAGCAGAAGCCCGAGCGAGGGGGTGAGGGACGCAGGGCGGGCGGTTGCGGGGCCAGGAGGGGTGGCCAGGGAAGCGAACGAACGCGCGGAGCTTGGGCACAATGGCAACTAGTTTTAATTACAAAGTAAGGTGAAGCGATCAATCATAATGATGTACGTGAGGCAGGCGCGGCCTCTGGGGTGCCAAGGGTGGGAAGTGCCGGGCAGACCAGGAGAATCAGGAGAATGAGAAGAACGAAGGGAACAGACAGAGGACGCGGACGAGGACGTGGACGAGGACGAGGACGAGGACGTGGACGTAGACGTGGACGTGAATGTGGACGAGGCGGAGGAGGAGGAGGAGGAGGAGGTCGAGGGATAGCAGGGAGAGGAGGTACGCGAAAAGGACGAGGAAGCGAGAGACCGCGCCGAATGAGGAGGTGGTGGAGCTCTGGCTGGCAGAGCAGCGGCGGTGGTGACGCCGCGGGACGGGGGGAGTGTACTCCTGTACACTTTGCGTATAATTTACTGGCACTGGATATACCTGAAGTTATGCTATACCGAAGCTGCCGTTGCACGCCTTCTCGTCCTCTGCGACACCCCCTCTCCTTTCTCCCGCTCTCTTTCTCCCTCCCTCCCGCAGTCCTCTCCTCTCATCTATCTAGCCCCATTCGTTCTAGCAGTCTGCCCTGTACGGCCTGCACACCGATTCACTGAACCTTCTTTGCCTTCTCACTCTTTCGCACACACGGCTTCTCCGCCTTTCTTCCTGACCCTCTCAATCAGTCTCGCGCCCTCGTCTCCACCTCATCCGCATTCTCATTCTCTGTGTCTCATTCCCCTTATACCACCCCGTACGCCCGCCCTATGTCCGCCCGACCGCCCGCCCGCCCCCCTTGCCCCTCGGCGGGCCCCCCCCCATCTTCCTACGGCCGCTTCTCCGCTCTATGACGCGGTGGTGCTACGTCTGCCAGACTGGCCGCCATAATTCTCGGTCGCTCCCTCCGAAATATCTGATGCGCCACGCGATATTTACGATCGGCAGGCAGAACCGTACCCAGTACCCGGTACCCGGTATACCCACCCTGTGTTCGCTCTGGCGAACCGCGCGCGCTCCGCTGAAAGCTGAAAGCCTGACGGCGATGCTTCTTCAGTCTCCCTCTTACTCGACCCTTCCGCCCCCCCCCCCCCCCCCCCCCCCACCACAACCTTCCTTTACAAAATTCCTTGTGATAGTGTTCGGCTGGTATAAGCATGTGCTTCAGATTGACGATTTAATCGTATGCGATCTAGGAAGCAGTAGGATTTTGATAAAGCCAAAGAATTTGACGTAGTGGAATTGAAACGTTACTTGGGGTCCAAGCATGACAACGGTCCTTTGCTCCTATAACGTGTTTTTCTGTCGTGTACACTTTCGCAAGCTTCTGTGTAACTGTATACATAAGTAGGTTCACCTTGAAAACCGAACGTTAAGTTTGCACTCAGACTTATTATTAGTTTATTAGCAGTGAATTTGAAATACGTGACTGCTTATTAGATAGTACGCGGAGACCTTCTCAATCTCATTAGCGCGGGCATCCGCATTATGAAATTCGCATTAAAGTTCTGATTGATGGGCAGGTGTCACGTGGCCTCGAAGAAAGGAAAGGAGCGAGAGAGAGTAGAGAGAGGGAAGAGGCGCGATATGTTGGTCGGATCGGACTATACTCATGAATGTTAGGAGCGCCGGTATTTTGAGCCAGCGTGACGAGTGTTGATGGGGATCCACCTCGAATTCTCCTTGTGTGGTTCGCCACAAGAACTCCGAGCGAGAGTGCATTTTTCAGCCTTCTCTCTCGCCCTCCACCCCGAGCCGCACCCTCTGATTCCACCACGCTCACCTCGTACACTCTCCTCTGCTCCTTGTTCGCGGTGCTCTTTTTGCTGCTCCGTGTCTATCTTGTTCTCGCCGTCTTCCTGTCGCGCCGACTTCATACTTCCTCGTCGCTTTTTCTCCAGTCGACGAGTCGACGAGCGCATAGGCAGAGCAGCACGCACGCTTCGACAAGAGCCTGATGTGCTCGGGACTTGGCACTCGGAATGCAAATTGAATCCGTTGACGAATCGACGTCAATTAATAATTGCGCGCCGAAAGTCTCGAGCCGAGCTGGCGTCAATGGGCGAATGTAATTATTTCGCGCAATTAGTCGATCGGGGACTAACTCGGGGGAGATCGGCCTGTCGGGCTGTGCATCAGAGATGGTTTCTTGTTCTTTTTACGGGTTAATGCATTGCGCCCTGGAAGAAGGACGCGCGGCTTGTAAGGTGGCCGCTCCCTTCGTGCCTCCGCCGCCTCTCTCGACGAATCATTAATGTAAATCACCGCTACGTCGCTCCGCGGCTAACGATCTCACGGTGCGAGCCACTCGCGCGAGCCTTCCGCCGCGCATTGCAGCCAACAACGGCAAATAATCCGTCCGAGTGCAGATAATGATGTTTCCATCGAGACAGTTTATTGGAGGCCAACCCGATATTCTTCGGGCCATATACATAATTGAAATCGTAATCATGAGGCCGAAGGAACATTGGCGCGCAGCCTTTGCTTCATTCGGACCAAGAGAATTCCGTCATCATTCTTCCCAGTGTACGTGTAATGTGCACAGTGATTCACTCGCTCTGGCGTCGGCGCCCGTTATCGTGTCCCAATTTTTGCTCGAATATAAAAGTTACTCATATTTAATAAACCGAGGAAATTAAGCTAGTCACTTAGAAAGTTCATTTGCATATTAATCCTTTCCTTAATGACTCGACAAATTAACAGCCTGACATTTCAGTCCTAAACATTCAAGAAACATGATGTTACAATCTATTGCACGCTTTGCTGTTGGAAATATTAGTGTTTAATTAAAATGTCAAGATTATTTATAATTCTACTGCGTACACATGCTGTGATTTACAGAGAAGTAGGACTCACTCTATACTTGCGTATTATAACAAGGCCGATGTAACACTTGATAGAATTAATTGCCGTGCAATCCGTGCAGATAGGGAAGGAGTTGCCGTGAAGATGAGTCGGAATGAGGGGGTTGGCGAAGAAAAAAGGAGCGGGTCCTATGGCATTTTCAGTAGGCCGTTGCCGCTGCGAGTATCAGTGCTTATCGCAGCGGTGAATGCGAGTAATTTCACACGACTAATTAGTCTCTCGTTAGGGGACTGGGCTGTTCTGGAGGCGCGATCGGAAAAAGGCGATAATTTTGCAATACAAATCAGGGACTTATCGGCTGCAGCGTCCCGGCGCAGTGCGGCGCGGCGCCGGGGACGGCCAGCAGCCCTCGCCTGTACTCCTCTGGTCAGGCACGGGTTCGCGAGGCGATTAATTAAATTCTCGGGTAATCAAATATGTCAGTCAGCCGTCCAGTTTTAATTAAAGTTGGGACATTATCTATTTGCTTTATCATGGCAAAGTTGACTGGCTCGCACTGCGCCACTGGAGGCGCGAGATCGAAGACGAGAGAAAGGCGGAGGCAGATCACTCTCTGCCGGGGAGAGAGAGGGAGAAGTTGCTCGCCGATAATTCGAAGCAGTCGTACCTATCTCGCCGTGTTTCCATGAATTCTGATTGAATCTCGAGGAATTTGTCGTTTATTTAATCCTCACAAAGTGTTCGATTACTCACTTCGGTTCCACGCACTTCTCGTTTGACTAGTTTCTTGCCTAATCCCAGCTACTCACGCACCGGTTCTCGCTCCCTCTGCTTACATGCCGTTTTATACAGACATGTATAAAAAGGATTTTCCTTTTTAAAAAAACTGCCGCAGCACCCGAGACACGGGTTTATTGATAATGAGATTCCAACAGATGCATTTTGCTGCAATTAAGTTAATAGGAAGAAAATAGTAGCAAGTTCGGAAAGGATGGTCAGTACGTGGCGCAGAAAGATGGCAGGGGATGCTTGGTGAGTTTCCTAAACATCTCGAAATAGACTTGGCGCGGAGGGTGGAGGTGGGCGAGGGGTGGGGAGCAGCGATGGGGGTAATAAGTGTGGGTGCCACTATGCCGGGACGCGCCGGCTATCTTCACGTGCAAGGGAAGCCAAGGGAGAGGCAGGCCAAGGCGGTTTTACGTCTTATGAGTTCCCAACTGCGGCACCTCTCCTATTCCTCGCAATGATTTCGTCGCAATCACCCCTCATCCTACCCACCGGCGGAATCCTCGACGGAGCGGTAATATCGGGGAATACTGCGACAAAACTGCGAGAGTCGGCGGGCGCGTCCGACACTTTTGTCAATACAAACGGAGAGATGGAAAGAGATAACCAGCGAGGGGGAGAGAGAGGGAGAGAGAGGGTGGGAGGGCGCTTCTCTCAGCCGGCGTTCCCGCTATAAAGACCACTCGTGTCATTTCGCAATGACGAAACTTTACCCTGAATTCTCCCTCTCCTTCTTACTCCCACGGCCAGTGCTTTCCTTCCGTTTCGCCGCCTCCCATGTACCACTGCTTCCCTTTGCTCTTCTCGATCTCTGCTTCACCCTTTCCATCTCTCTTTTACGAGCGTCCTCGCTTCCCCGCATGCCGGCTGCCTTTCCGGATCACCTTTTTCGTACGCGTCTCGCCCCCCGGTATAGTAATTTTCTTAGCCGCGTCGGCTCCCGCTCCCGCTCTCGGCTCGCGCTCGCTCGCGCCCGTTCGCCCAGATCACATATTACATAGCGTAATAACAAACTGCTCGTCGAAAGTATTGAGAAACAAAAGATATATGGGCGGGCGGGCGGTCGGGCTCGAGAGGCGGGAAGAGGGCTCTCTCCGCGAGAAAGCGAGAAAGAGTGAAGGCACGGAGTACATAAGAGGGATCTGATACACGTAGGGGATGGACGATGCTGAGTGAGGCCGCCGCCGCCGCCGATAGGAACGATATTACGTCTTGTCGGGCTCGGGCGCCATTGCCCTCTCCTGCGAAGCAGCCGTCATCTCCAGAAACTTGGACGGACGAGAACTTGCCACTGGGATTGCGGAACGCGGCGAAAAATTCTCGAGAGCTCGTGAGTCCCCATCCGCCCCCCGAAACCTTTCAACCGCTTCCTCCACTCCCCACACGACCCCTACCCCCATTACCCAGTCTACATCTATACAATCGTCTCTTTCTCAATTAGGCTGACGCTCGACTAAACCCAGGCCTCTCCAAGGGATCTCAGTGCACAGTGGCGGATCCCTCAAGGAAATAATGCACGCGGACATCGGAGCGCAGGAGACTCCTCGGGGCGGCGAGCGTAAGGAGTTAAAGTCGAAGGCCTCGGAGTATAGCATGTGGCGTAGATAGTGGAGGCCGATGCGAGTCGGCCGCAAAGTGGTGGAGCTGGCGCGCGAGGTGGACGGAGGGTGGATGCTGCAATGTAGCCGGGCGCATTTGATATGGAGCAGAGATATCGGGTAACGTACGCCGGGCGCAGACTTGTTGTCACGAGGGTAGGTACCTGCCTCCGAGCGCGAGTTGAGTATATGGCCCAGGCCGAAGGTGCCTCCGCCGATACCGAAGGAGGTAGTAGCCCGTGCTCGAGGCTACGAGTGTAAATGCACCGTTTTACGACTGAACGTCAGTCGGCAGAGCGCGCGCGGTCTGATCGCGGCCGCCTTATGGTCCAAGCCAGCGCCATGCGAGTAGACGTAGCCGAGCAAGCCGGTCTTGTCAGAGCAGTCGGGAATTGGGAATCGGCGTCGGGAGCTGGCGAGTCCGGAATCGCGACCGGCCGCAGTCTCTAATGTTGAGAAAGCGAGGACAGATATTATTTATATGCGCGGGATCCTCGGCCTCGGGGGTAGCCGGGTTGACGGTGATGGGAGGGAAGAGGCGTAGTAGTAGTGTCAGTGGCGGTCGCCGGTGGCAGAGCTGCCGGAGGACCGATAGCTACGATACCAACGCACGAGGAGCCTATACGGCCCTCCCGGTCACGACTCTCGGGCTCCCGTATTTGAATACAATGCATTATATTGTCCGTGTCATATCATATATCTCCCTGCTAAATAAACACCGTCTCAATATTTAGTCCTCGCGAGCGCTGCGCTGGCCTGCTGAGCGGCTACTCAGCCGCTGGCCTACGCTCACAGGTCCACCTCACTCTCTCTCTCTCTCTCTTTCTCTCTGTCGGTGTCGGTGGGCCTACGAGCCTCTCGATCCTCGCACACTACCTACCCTCCTGTCCTCGGCGCACCAAGTTCACGGTCGAAGGTACTACATACTTACATTGCAGGAAGGAAAGTCCCAGTACGACGCAGCTCAAACGTTCTGCCAGTCGCGTACTTGTCGAGGTCGTCGCAAATCCTCAGCTATTTTCACCCTCAATCACTTGGTTCAACTATACTCGCAAAAATAATCCTCTTTGCGAGGTTTCTTCAACTCCACTCTGTATTCGTAAAGAACTGTATCATTTTAGCTGAAGTAACAAGCGTGTATCTTAAGGGAACTTAATTCCTGATTGATCATTGTGAGGTGGATTTGATATATAATTTCAAACTTCTAAATGGAACTTACTTGATAATTATGAATTAGCTTTGGAACCCTGACAGATTGAGCCCCCAAAAGGCAATAATAACGTCCTAGTCAGTGGTATAGTTTGGAAGTAACAATGTAGATTCATAGATAGACACATATTAGGTTGGGAATTCGCGAGTTGGCGTATTCGGACGTATCCGGGATCTCGCGGGCCCACTCCTCGTAATCCGATACGTCAAGCCAACGTCAATTGACATTTAGCATGCAGCCGTGCACTTGCCGTTATATGGATCTGTTGGCGCAGTGTATCGCCCCGGGTTTATGATCTCATCGGTCGATTGATTTATGTCGGCAATTATAGCGTAGCTAGAAGTGACGCACGGCTCCGTGTCCCGAATGAGTTATGGGCGTTAATCTCGGGAAAACCAATGAAGGGCGGCCTTCGGACGTGAGGACTGATCTCCCATACCGCGTCGGTTTCGATCCGATTCGACTCGATTCCATTCGATTCTGGTCCCAGTGGTCTTTTCCTCTTTTTTCCCCCTCCCCCTGGCCCTCCCTCTCCCACCACTCGCCCAGTCGACCAACCAGCATAACGGGATAGATAGATGACCTTCTCATTGTTAGTCCGGACGCAGATAATCGCGCGCCGTCTCGACGTATGATGATAGCCGTCCCCTAATCGAGCAGTGCCTGATGAAGCAAGGTGTGCGGTGTACATCTGGACAGGTGCCAATGGGTCGCGTCGTCCGAAATACTAATGTTCTTTCGTACTGTATAGAGAACCTAATACGTGTCGGATGCACGCCGGTCAGACGCTTATCCGACAGACGCTCGAGCCAGAGACTTTGTTTGTAACTTGTCAAAGGAGGTCTCTTCGTCTCAAAGAGACATTTGGCGTAGAATAAACCGGTAGATTTTGGCAGTGCAAAGGGGCCGTTAGAGAGAAAGAGATAGAGAAGGAGAGTGAGAGTTAAACGAGAAGCGTTAAATCACAGTGTGTCCTCGGCAGAGGACGAAGCACTGAGAGATGCTATACCCTCTGGGCGGATGGTGAGCACTGTTCTTTGCAGCGGTAAAGAAGAGTTCCTTATTCCAGGGCCTGCAGAAGCAAGGGGAGACTCGGCATGGCCCGGAGGACGAGGCAGAGGGAGAAGAGCCGAGGGGAAGTATTTACATTGCTAATGTATCGTCGGCCTAACTTCTAATTAAACAAATTCGCACAACTGAGTGTGCGGCGTGCGGGCCGAGGGAGGGAAAGGCTACGGGTTGAGGGGTGCGGGGCGAGGAGGAAATATGCCGGTGGAGTCTGAGTTGGGTCGTCCTCTTCTAACTTCCAGTGATAGCTGGCCGAGTGACGGTGACGCAGCTTCTCTGCCGGTGGGTGCCGGAGATGTTGAAGTGAAGCTGGAGGCCGAAAGGAAGCTCCCGTCCGACTGGAGGGGTCGCTCGTTAGCGCTCTTAACGCGACTTACCGCCTGGAGCGCGAGGCTCCGATCCCCCCTCGCTGGCCTCTGGCCGATTCATCGGCAAGAGCGAATGAATATTTATAAGGAACTGCAAAATAGGAGGCCGTCTTTTCTCTCCGGTTTTATAACGCTTTATACGGCTTCCTCGCTTTTTCTCCGTCTTCGCGTCTCTTTTCGACGAGCGCGCCCCTGCAATTAGCCAACTCTCAACCATGACTCCAACGACCTGGCGCGCGCAACATTTCCCACTCTTACTTTTTCCTCGGCTCTCTATATGCATGTGCTCGCATCCTTTCTCTCTTTCTCACTCCGCGATTGCGCGGCTTCCGTTCTTCTTGCATCTAATAGAGATAAGTTGAGTAGTCCTATCCACGGCTATGCTATTTCCAGACATCGCTGATAAGATGATTGAGGGATTAGCGAGCGATTTGAGGAGGGATAGAATTAGGGAGAGAGAGAGAGAGGAAGATTGTCGGTGAGATGGAGATGCAGCAGCAGTTTGAACCGCTTGGACGAGCGCGTTGTGTGAGGTCTCGCGACCGCTTCCTGTCCCGTCGCGTCGGCTATCTATGCCCACTTCCGGTGTCTCCGTCGGCTCGATTACGGTGCAATAAAACACCATCCTGACACCTGCGGGCTCGACAAGGACCTCTGTCTCCTTCCCTCGATAACGAGTCGACAAAGGAAGCTCTATATCGCTCTCGGCGGGCGGCACGGCGCGGAGCGGAGCGGCGGACTCTACTCTGCATCCTCGAGAGCGAGAGCCTCTCTCAATGGACATTCAGATTCTCCGTTCGCGCGCCCTCCTCGCACTCTTTGCGAAAGCCTATTCGCTCGATTGATTTTTATTCTCACATCGCTTATCGCGCCGCAGAATTCGCCGACCCCTTTCGTGCCAGCTGCTCGCTCCTCCCCTCGCCCGCGCTCTCGCCCGCGCGGCCACGCTCTCCAGAGCGGAAGTGGAAAGTCCATCGACTTTTTTGTGTGAAGATCCTACCAGCGGTTAGCTAGCCGCTCGCCGATAGAACCAGCCATTAGACGCATTGTCAACAGGAATAACTTCCATTCGGAGTCCTATCTTTTCTAATACTCAAATCAGTAACCTAGAAATGGAGAAGCCTGTCAAGTTCGAAGCTTCTTGACAATGACATTCGACCTATTTCGGGAGAAACTCGATAGCTTGGTAGTCGACTTCCAGTATTGGGAATCTAATTAAGAAGAAAAAGTATAGCAGGATTGTTTCTCATTTCTGTTTTATGATAAAAGATTACTAGAACTACATACATTGACTTTTACGATCAGTTAGGTTCAATATACATTGTCTTCAATACAGATTGATGTAACGAAATGCTAAATTTCATTGTGATTATGAGTTGTAAAAATACAAGCCCGTGAGGCAGCGAGCCCAGAATCCGAATCGTGCCATGTTCGATTCGACGAAACCGATGCTGCTATCTGGAAGTAGAGCAGATATTGGTCCGTAAAGCAGAAGCTCGCCGGAATCCTGGCCACTGCTTATGCTGAAAATGTTTACGATGTTATCCTAACCCGAATTCCGGCCAAGCGGTGGGCTTGCCAGGCGCAAAGTATCGTTAATCACTGCCGATGGTATCGTTGTTTCTTCGGCAGTGAGCTTCTGGACAGCTGTCGCATCACTCCTCCGCGCCTACTGTTACACACACAGGCGCGAGTATACTCGAAATTTCTTCGAGTAACGCGGCGGGGCGAACTTGCTTATCTGCTCGAATTAGTTAGCCAATTTCACTCGCGGCCACGTGGCCTCCCCGACGCGATAGCAATTGCTCGCGGTATGACAGGGAGAAGAGAGGTGGTATCGCGAAATTCGCTAATCTGCAATGCAAATGCGAGCGGCGTAAGATTTCGCGGCGCGCGCTCGCGCGCATCCACCTCTCTCGAGGGCTTGCATCCGCGTTGAGTTTTTATTCTTCCTACATAAACTTAAGCCCGTTGTTCACGGCGCGAAGAAAGAGAAAGAGAGAGCGTGAGCGGCAGGGGGGAGGGTGGGGGGCTTCCGAGGCCGTGTAAAGTGAAGAACAAATGTAACGAGGCAGTCGCGTCTTAGTCAGCAGATAGTAGCTTACCTGATCAGGCGCGCCTTACCCTTAAGAGCGACTTCTTTTTTGCCAGCACCACCGAGTCCCTGCGCCTCCCGCCGACCATGCCAGCGCGCTCTTAGTATGCACGCGCGAGCCTCGTAAAGTAGATGTACAGATCACGCATATCTTACCAAACTAAATTGGTACGAGACGAGCAACGAACCAGCGGGAAAAGGTAAACCGCCAACAGATAGAAGGCAAGGGAAGGAAGAGAGAAAGGGAGAGAGAGAGAGAGGCCGCCGGGGGTAAAAGGAGCAGCGAGAGACCGCCGGCTAGAAGCAGTGCGCGAAAGGAGGCGACCCCAGGAAATACGAGGAGCCACAAAAGAGAGAGGAAAGGAAGGAAAGAAGGCCCGCAGGAGAAGCAGGATCAGAAGAGGAGAGTGCGAAGGCGGAATCAGTGCGTAGAACGCGAGAGGAGAGTGCGAACACCCACAGCCCACCTATATCCAGCTGGCTCTCCCACGCATTCTTCCCCAACTGACATCTTCATCATCCACTGGCAAACTCACAGAGTAGCAGGATTAAAACCTTCCAGACCCTTTCCCCACAATTCAGCATATCCACCTTTCGCGGAAACTCCCCTCTCCCGCACCAACTGGCAATCCTTGCTCGTGCTACTTGGTTTGCGTCCATTGACGCAACGAGGAAAATGGGGGGAGGGTGGTGGATGTGCCGGGATAAACATTAATTTAACTGCGAGCGGACAAGTGCTCGAGACGAATGAGGACGGCTAATAACGATCTTGAAGGCTTGAAATAAAAAGGAATTGAAATGGAAAGGGAAAAGGAATGGTGAAGCGGGTTCGTTTAAAGAGAGGGTTACTGAGCTTCGAAGGTAGGTAGGACTGCTCTGCTCGGGTATCGGTAGTCTCTCCACTGATGTTTTATTTTATCCGCTCCGCTCCATAAGATCGCATTCTTTACGACCCATTAGACGAATTCATTACCGGTCCTGAAGCAACGGCTAGCTCAGCCTCGTAAGCCCTCTTTTCTTCCTATTTTCCTACTCCCCGCCGCCCCTTCCTCCAATCCCCTTCTTTCTTACCTACTTCCTTGCCTCCCTCATCGTCCCGATATCCGCTGGCCAACCACCTTCGCCACCTCAGCCTATCTTCTCCCGCGTCCTTCATCTAATTCCTTCGAGTCTAATTTAATAAGTCGCGATACCGTTGCGTCAATGCATTAGCGTATTAGCCTTGGAGGGAAAAGGCTCGATTATCGGCGGCACGCGACCTTTTCTCGGCAAAGGACGCAGCTGCGCGGCCGGTTTTCGAGTTTCCCTCTAATTGCAAATCGCCGCTCTTCGACGGCCACGTACGAGCGCCCTGTTCACTCTCTCTTCGTTCCTCTGGTGCGCGGGCGCCCACCGGTTCCTGCGGCATGTTTCCTTAGCGATCGGCGACCTCCGCCGTGATTTGCTGGCCGCTCGGTCGCGCCACGATTCCACCGCTCGAAATCGTCATTATGCTCGATAATATGTGAGCGGCGAGTGCTCGGGCCGGGAGAGAGAATGGAGTAGGCCGAGCTAAAGGATCTGAGAAAAGGCGAGAGAGGTAAAAGCGGAGTCGATCTTGCGAGACAGTGGCGAGCGTCGCGAGCGAAGACGGCCAACCTGCGGCCTTCGCTGAGATCATATCTCGTGGAAGGTCTGTCCGCTGATAAGCCAGTTTTACCTTGGTAATGGCCTGTACGGAGCTCCCTTTCTCTCTCCCTCTCGCCTGCCCTCGCCTACTCCTTACTTTATCTACTTTATCGGCGCTCCGCGTCTATTCCTTCCTGGCATTATATGCGAGGGTGTCCCTGATATCCATGCGACCACATTCGATGCGCTATTATACGCTGTCGAGTGCTGGCTCCTTCCAATTTATAGGTTTCTCTCCTCCAAGGGGGGAACTGTCGGCCGACGCGTATGAACGTACGCTCGGCTACTGAGAATTCGCACTGATTGCGAGAAATAATTTAATTGGAAATTGGCACACAACTTTCCTTTTCTTAGTGGGTTTCGAGTTAGAGCACTTACCTCTGAGGATGAATCCGCCGTGGCTGGATTGCAGGACAGAGTGCGGGGAAGAATACTCAACGAATAGCGCAGGTTTTACTTTATAACATATATATTTATTTGAGCTTTAATTGCATTTTAAAATACAACCGAAATAATTAAATAATGACAAATCTGGTAAAATGGTTTCAAGAGTCGCGTATACATGATGCATATCTTTGTGGTTGCGCGTTTGTAAGTAGGTAGGTACGTACGTTTCGAGCGTATCTCTCTCGTTCTCACTCTCTCACACTCTCTCTCTCTCTCTCGCTCTCTCTCGCTCTCTCTCCCTCTCGCACGGCTATTCTCTCCATTCTGGCTATTCCGTCGTCATTTTGCGCGAGTGTGTGCACGCCACTTGTTAACAGTGTGCGTTGCCGTCTTTCGTCTCCACGTATACTTCGTGCTCCTCCCTTCACATTCCTAGCAGTCGTATATAATTACAATAATAATATTAATATTATTATTATATCGATAAATACTTTTAAAGTCCGCGATGGAAGAATTAGAGTTTACAAGAAATACGTATACAAGTGTGTTCCGCTCCGCTAATTCGGCCTTCCTCGTGTCTACGACCGCACGCAACCCCCTCGTCCCTCTGATTCGCCCCCAAGCCCCAAACCCCCGTTTTCTTTCCCCGTCACTTTCCCGCCGTCTGAAATGATCTAGGCCAATCTTGGGCGCCTCCGGCCTTCCCCCCGCCGCATCCGAAGCCACGCACGAGCACGTCAGTAAGTCGTTCCTTCGATCATCAGTCCCGTCAACAAGCCCAGTGTCAGACAGTTGGAACTTTGCAGAATCCCATTCACACCGGAGTCCATTCGCACTTGTGCATCAGTCGGAAGTCCCAGTCATACTCGCACTCTCGCATTCGTCGGCAGACGCAGCCCAATTGTCACGCAGTTTCGCAGCTCGCAATAGCTCGGTGGAACCCGCTGCGATGCGACGCGCCGTCGGCGTCGGTGTCGGGCGTCGGTGTCGGCGTCGCTCGGGCGGGTGTCCCGCCGCCGGATGGACTCGATCCGAGGCGCGCGCGCGCGCGGGCGTCCGATATATCCTCCCCAGGACAGACTCGTCGCCGCAGTCTTCTCCGCTCGACCTCCGCCTTTTTATAATATAATAATCGTAATTGCAATTCAATATACACAGTATGCGCGATAAATCGAATGATAATTAATGACAGTATTTTACAGGGGAAATGTCGCCGCCGCGGCCGGCTCGCACGGGTCTCTCGCGCGTCCTCGCAATAAATAGAGTGGTATGCATTTGAACAAAGGAAATTTACAATGGTCGTGTCTATGCTTGTACGCTGCGCCGAGGGGAGACGGCGCGATACATCCGGGCGCACACTCACCTCACACGTGCACGCGCCATCTGGCCGAATTTCCCATTCCGTTCCTAACGCGTTCCTCCAATCATCGTCGCGTGTTCGCTGCTGCCTTCTTTTCCGACTCACTCAAGAGAAGAGTTGCGAGCCTCGCTATTGCACCGCAAGTAATGCGTCGTTGCTTCCTTGGATCGAGCGCTGCCCGATAGCCGATCGGAGATCTCACCGATCGCTAATTCTCGACTCGGCGGCCACCGCTGGAACGCTTTTTCGTCTCTCGAGGGTTTCCGAGGGCTTCGATCCCGAGAACGATCTCACCGGTTTCGTAGGGATAAGTATCAACAAAGAGATTCCTATACAGGGGCGGACCCTAGCCTAGCCTAGACGCTAAACAACTACCTTCTTATGCTCTAGAGGTATACATGCTGATGCGACCTTACGACAGACGACAACTAAGCCTCCTCGTCCTCTCCGCTCGCCGCGGCTCATCGTCAGTCCAACCGAACACCACTCTCGCTAGTCGCCCGAGTGGGCAGAGCTCGCCGACCCCTCCACTTCGCACCGCACCGCTCTACTAAGCGTACTTAGCGCCTTTCCTGATCGCTGGTCGTAAATGTCCTTAAGTATTTATAAAATCACAAACTTGGCCGCGCGCTCGCCGAGCCCCGTGCTTGGAGCACCGGCTGGCTCAGCGGTGCCGCGAGCCGGATATGGTGGCATCACAATTTAATTAACGCTCGTTCGACATCCGACTCGTCCTTACGTCCCCGGATCCATCCGAACGCGCGAGGAAAGATGCCCGCTTTTCTCCGAATGCGGTCTCTGTCGCTCCACGAGTTTGTTGGCACGTCAGGCTCGCCTCGACGATCGACCGCTCGATAGATCGACCGATCGATCACTCTACCGCCCCGAGTCTAGTCTGTGTTGTTCCAATGACGGGCACGAAAGCTCCGCGAGAGTGGGAAGCGCCGCAAGGGAAAAGACACGTGGAAGGAAGCCGGGATGGACGTGTTCGTCTTAATACTGTGCTCTGTTTCCGCGAAATCCTGCGAGTAAGCATAGATATATTGCGCAATGTTTAGCAAAGTGGCCAGATTGTCTAGTGATAGAAAAAAGGACTCCTCGATTATATGCTTCCTGCACTGGCGCGCGCCACCAACGGCAAAACGAAACCAGTGGTCTCCATCATTGAGAGACTTGTTGCTCGTTTATTCTGGCGAGAGACTTTTTAACGCCTTCCGTTCCACGTGCTTCGCCGTCCTAGGATACCGCTAGAGAATTGACATTGCGGAGCTTTCGTGGGTGGATGGGTAATTCAGCAGAGGTACATGAGGGAGGAAAGGTTCGATAGGGTGAAAAGGTGGGCGATCATCGGGAGGTGTGGGTGGAAAGCAGATAGAGTGGATCGAGTTTGAGATAGAGGAGGGAGGGGGGTGGGGGTATCAAGGGGGGCTCTGGGGGATGTGGTGGAGGCAGAGCCTCCCAGGAGGAATAGGAGAGAATCCGAAAGAACGGGAGAGCGCGCAACACATGGGTGAACGTGCCGACGAGGCGGATGCTCGCTCCGCGGGGATGAAAATTTCCAACCACATCGCTAGTTACAGTCGTTACAATATAGATACATTTATGTACAAGTGGCACCGCTACTTACGGGGCTCGGACTATACGTACTTACTGGACAACTGCTTGGCCAACTCCGTATACTTGAGAAACTTGGAGTGCGGGCTCTCCTCCAAGGGAGAGGCCGCTGACTGAGACGGGCTGCCGTTCGCCTGCGGAAGCGGTGGCGACTTGTTGCGCTGCGAGATAGGTGGCGAGGAGGAACTGTGGCTGTGGCTGTGGCTGTGGCCGTGGCCATGGCCGTGGCTGGGACCACTGCCGCTGCCACTGCCGCCGCCGCCGCTACCACCACCGCCACCACCCGCAGAGCCGCTCTGAGAGACGGCGGCGGCCGCTGCCGCAGCTGCGGCCGCGGCCGCGGCCGATCTCCCAATCGTCAGTGGATCAGGGATCACACCGTCCTTCACGAAGTGCATTTTCGAGAGATGGTGCCTGTAGGCGCCCTTCGAGATGAACGGCGTGTCGCAAAAGGCGCACTTCATTATCGAGTCCGCGGTGACAACTGCGTCATTGCAGGCCCAGCTAAAGGCCAGGATGGCGCCGGGAGTGTTTCCCGGGCCGGGCCCGGGGCCCGAGACCCCGACGATGCTGCCGCTGTTCGAGCCGATCGTCGAGCCGGAGCCGGAGCCCGATCCGGAGCCCGAGCCCGATCCCGATCTCGCGGAATTCGAACCCCCCGGCGCCCTCGTCTCCGTCTTGTCGCAGAGCTTTTGCAGAGCGGCTAATGGATGGCTACTGGTTTTCCGACCCTGTGACTCCACCGTGCCACCGCCGCCTCCGGCTCCTCCGCCGCCTCCACCTCCACCTCCGCCGCCACCCGACAAGCTGTCGAACATGGAGGAAAGGGCACCTAGACTACTGGTGGCCTTGGTGTCGGGTGTACCCCTCGGCGTGACCGAGCGGTCGCTGCTCGTTGGACTGCTGGTACTGTTTCGACAGGGGCTTCGCGCCACTTGTTCCACCTGACTACTAGATCGTGGTGTTGGTGGGTTCATCCGCGGAGAGAGTACCTCCCTGGTCTCCTCGGAGGTTTCGTGAAGACTGCCTCGTCGGTGATTGTAAGTACTCGGATCCTCGTCGTCCCTGCAATCATCGACGATTTCCTTCTTGACGAAGACTTCTCGCTGTGCCTGGGCCGAGGCTGGACGCTCCTCCTCGGTAGTCGCTCGTTCTTCAGCCTCCTCGTCCTTGGGCTCCTTTTTCACTACGACCGGCGCGCCCGATTCCTCGTCGCCGGACTCCTCGGTAGGCGGATGATGTCGACTAGGGAGGGGAGTCGTCTGTTTCTCGGGTGTGACCCGGTGATGATGATGAGAGTGAGATGGCGGGTGTCTGTCGTGGGAGAGGGTGGATAGGTCGTGGCGCCTTTCTGGAGTCATAGTGTCCGTTCTACCACTACCCCTTTCCGATATAGAGCTCGACTCGCTACCACTTCGCTCCCTTCTCGCGGCACTGTTTCCAGGGTAATGCTGCTGCTGGTGTTGGTGTTGCTGTTGCTGATAGGACCTGAGGAGGTTCATCGTCTGTGGGTCGACCAGGGGTTTGGTGTAGTCGACGCTCTCGTCTATACCGAGCCGCTTGAGGATGCTCGTGCCCATCGGCGCTCCCGGCTGTGTATGGTGCAGACCGGGTGTACCGTGCCTGACCCGAGAGTCGAAGCTTTTCTCGATTAACTTTTCAATGGCGTTTAAGACCGAAGGAGAGGAACTGCCGGTCGTCTCGTTCGCAGTGGGTGTCGGCGTCTCTTTTCCAGGGGTGGTAGTGTCGCTGGCGGATGAGGGTGAACGGTGATGCCTCGAGGAGACCGAGGAACTATCTTCGTTCACGCTCTTCCGGCCGCTCTCTGTCGGCGGCAGAGCGGTCGGCAGGTGATTCGACATCAGGGCGTTCTTGAGAAAGTTGCGCTGATTCACGCCGACGCTCCCGGCGCCGATGCACTGGCGAATGTGCTCGACGAAGATGCTCGTCTCGATCTTCTCGCCGCACTTCTCGCAGGTGATCCTACCGGCGTGCTTGCCGAGGCTGTGCCCGAGCGCGCTGCCAGCGTCGCCGTTCTTGAACTCGTTCTGGGCGCGTTCCAGCTCGAGCAGCTTCCTCACCGGCAGCGATTTCTTCCGCTTCTCGCGCGTCTGACGGCGCCGGCCACCGCTCTCGGTGATCGAGCGCATGATGTGCTCCTTGTAATGGGAATTCTTCACCATGTGGTTGCTCAATTCTTTGAGGGAGCTGAACGCCTGGTCGCACACTTTGCAGGTTAACACAGCACTCACGTGGCTACTGGTTGCTCCGGTGGCCCCGGGACCACCGCCATTTCCGCCGTGCGTCGCTGATCCTGGCCCGCCGGCGGCGACCCCGGCGTTACCGGCGCCCCCTCCACTCGCGCTGCTACCAGTGGCGCTGGCGCCACCGCCGCCGCCCCCGGATTTACTCTCGTCCGAAGACTTCCACGAGATGATCTGTTCCTGAGAGATGATATTGGTGTAATGCTGGGTCTGCTGCATGTGGGAGGTCATCTCGGCCAACGAGCGGAAGCTCTGGCCGCACCACATGCACTTGAGGATCTGCCTTGTCTGCTCGGCACCCTTGCCCAGCCAGACGTCTTGTCCCCGGACGAGCTTCCTCGGCAGCGGCATCGTCTCCTTGATCAAGAGGTTCAGCTCGGATGGACTCTGCTTACTGCTCGGCGTGCCCGAGCCTGTGTTATTGCTATTGCTCGTCGACGTCTGCGGTTGGTGGGGCTGCTGGGGCGTCGCTATCGTCGGCATGCTCGAGGGCTGCGAGTGGAGGGACGAGGCGGAGACAGGTGGTACCGGCATATTCACGCCACAGTGCTTGGCCTCCTTCATGTGCGTAGTCATGGCCGCCAGGGTTGGGAAGCTCTGCTTGCACCAGACGCATTTCAGCACGTCTTTCGCTTGATCGGCGCCCTTGTTGAGCCAGTGCGATTGCCAAGCACTGTGCCGACTGCTCGAACTGCTGCCGGTCCCGGTGCCGCCGCTCCCGCCGCCTCCACCGGAGCCACCGCTTCCTCCACCGGGACCCGATCGGAATAGATCCTCTCCGCCTAGTTTGCTGAGTTCGCTCATCTTCTCGAGGGCCTTGGTCGCCTCGCTCGGCTGGTAAGGCTTGTCCAACCCCGAAGGCGGCTGCTTCACTTTGCCGTTCCAGAGCTGATGGTGGTCGACCACTCCGGCGGTGCTCTTCGGCGAGAGTTGCTGTTGACTAGTAGCGGCCGCCGCGACTGCGGCCGCGAAGTACGGGAAATGCGAGGCCACCACCGGCGAGGTCCACGGCGAGACCACCGGCGGCCGACCGAACGCAGAGCCCGCCGTGACGCTCTGGTTTCCTGCTTCCGGATGGGACGTCGCAGCCGCAGCGGCTGCGGCCGCGGCCGCCGCTGCCACCGCCGCCGAGCTTAGCCTCGAGGACTTCCGCGGCGGCGGTGGAGGGGAGTCCTCCGATCCAGGTCGTTTCCTACTGGAGACCGAGAGATCGAGGGGGCCGTTGTTAGCCTCGCTCGAGGAGGATGGCGTCGGCGGCTTGCTCAGGTTGAGAATCTGCTCGTCCTCGTCGTCCTCGGTGGATGACGCCTTCCTCGTGCTGAAGTCGAGGACCGCCGGAAGCGGGGTCGCCGAGGGCGAAACTTCGCCGACGCTGCTCGGCGAGATGAGGAGGCCCGGGGTGGCCGCCGGTGGCGAACACGAGGAGGACACCAACGGGGAGACCGAGCCACGAGAGAGCGGCGAGTGGCCGAGGAGGAGACGCTGATGAGTCTGTTGCAAGTAGGCTGCCATCACTGCCGCCGAGTGGGGTGGAAGCAGAGGGTGAGTGCCAAGTGGTAGCGGCACAATACTACTCGGGCTGACCGGACTCGCGCTGCTTCTGTTGGCTGTCGGCGGGGGACTTCCGGTCGCCGGACCGGACGACTCCCGAGAATCTCTCGAGGGACAGCGTGGACTCATTGGCTCTCTGAAACCAGAAAAGAACGCTGCTTGAAATCGTTACTCGGCCATCAGTGTCGAGTTAGCGCTCGAGCATTTCTTCCGAAACTCGATTCAGCTGACACGAGCTCGGATGGAAAACGCGCCAGTTCGGCCAAGCGAAACCCGCGCTACTTCGCCCGCTCACTTGTTCCTCGGCCGCGCTTACCATTAATCCTGATAACCGAGCGATAAATTTCTTGTAACCAATGCGCGCGCGCAAGACAGACACGGAGAAAGAGAGAGAGAAGCTATAACGCAGGTGACGCCGTGACGTTAATATTTCATAAGTGTCCACCATGGGAATTACTAGGCAAGACCGCTTTCCCGTGTACGGGATCCCACCGACGAATATTAAGAATCTTCCCTAGAAATGAGCAAGAGAGAGAGATAACCTCCACTCCCCCTCCACCCTGGCGCGACTCAAGTGATAGATACGAGCACGACGCAGCGAGACATTACGCGCTTCACTCGGCAACTAACGCTCATAGATTATTCATACGGCAAAACTTTCCGATCGCCGATCCGAATCTACGCGCGCATTTCCTCCGATTGTACATCGTCATCGAGCTATCAAAACCGGCCGGACGAGCCGGAGCCGCGCGCGTTAAAAACGACACTAGCCCAACTACGAGCTTTTTCCCCGGGACATTCATTGGGCGAAATTCGGCAAATGCGGGCGCAACGAGCCGATTAGCCCGACTGGGTGGGCAAGTGCGTTATTAATGGGTCGCGCGTGAGTCGGAGCCGCGCGCGCTCGCACCAAAACATGTAGGCGCATGTATATAACAAGTAGCGGGGGCCAATCGATACCTGTCAAAACTTCATTAACGCCTAGCAGGTGAGCCTCAGCCAGCAGGAGAGAGCACAGGAGCACAGGAGAGCACGTGGACAGAGCGCGGTGGCGTGTGGAAGGTGAGAGAGCGGGGAAGACGACGCGCGGCAGGCAGGCTCTGCCGAGATGGGACGCGCTCCGGGGCGCGCGCGTACGGACTGTGGTGGGTGTCTCTCTCTCTCTCTCTCTCTCTCTCTCTCTCTCTCTCTCGGGATCGAGCGGAGAGCGGAGAGCGCGCGACACGGCGTTCTCGACTTGTCGACGGCCCGCTCGTAACTGACTGCTCCTGACTGAATGCTGAATGCGTGCCGCGAGATGAAAGGGGAGCACCGGCACGCATGCAGGGGAAGTTTTTGGGGGCTGCGGGTGCGGTGTGGGGTGTGGGCCGCCGGCTCGTGGGATGCTGAGCGCGCTCGACGGGACAGGAGATCCGGAGGCGCCACCGCACCAGCCTGCCTCGGCCTCCTGCCTCTGCACTGGCTGCCTACACTGCCTACACTGCCTGCCTCCTGCCACCGAGTCAAACGCTCGACTGGCAACGCCACGCGTGCCTCCGCTCACCTACTGCTAGTCCACTCGACCTACTGTACATCTCTATTAACACTGACTGCCCGACTCTCCCATTTTTAACTCTTCCACGCACGCCTTCCTTATAATCTCTACTCTTTCAAACTACGCGGCGTCCGTCTGCCTTTCCTGATTAGCGTTATTTTTCTAGATTTAATCTATTTCTAAAAGTGTCGAATTAACTAATTTTCAAATCTATAGTTGATCACCGCCAACGCATTCTACTTGATTTTATATTTACAAAGAGTTACGTGCACTTTATAATTACTTTACCAAGTGGGCTGCGATAGAGTTGTCTCTTGGAATTGGGAACAACTCCTGCTCCAAGATTCGTCACACTAGAGTCGCGTTTTTCGTTTGCAAGCGGCGCGGCGCCGGTGGGCAGTGCGAGGCAACCAACCTCCGGCACGTAACACACCTGCCTATCTCTATTAGCTCTAGGACACTGCACGACACTCTCACCTACATCGAGCCGATTAACAGTCGGCTTTCTTAACCCTACAGTTCACTCTCTGTCGCCGGTGTCCCTTCCTCTCGGCAGCGAGCCTACCGGCTGCATGCGCGGCCTTCTGCGTCCACGAACAATTCGTTCAAACAACGCGGTGGCGGCGGTGGCGGCGGCGGGCGTGTACACAAGGGCGGAGGGGCGCCGGGCGTCGGTGTCGTCGGGCGTCGGGAGAGACACACAGAGACATCAAAGCGTGTGCGGCCGCCTCGCGCGCTCCCCTTGATTTAGCTTAGCCGGCTTGGAGCTCGGCGAGCGCGAGGGACAACTAAAGCGCCGACTAATTGAGATCGAGGTAAACGCTACTTGTCGGAATATTCCGGCCCTGCCCCGTCACAGTTAACACGAATCTCGAGTGGCCGCGGGCGCGTCTCGATCGGTGAGGTTGCATGTAATCCATTACCTGTCGGGAGGTCCTGTATCCCTTAAAATCGCCGGGTTTAATCTTGCGGTCGCGGATGGTGGTGGCGTCGATGCTGTTGCATCCTCCTCGTCCTCCTCGTCGCTTCCCTCGGCATCCTCCTCCTCCTTGGCTGCGGGTACGCAACCTCTTTCGCTAGGGCTGATTGGACCATCACCTTCCACACAATCTCCTTCCTCGACCTGGAGATCCGTGCCAGGGCCTGAACCTTCCACTCCGTCCTCCCCTGGAATCATAAGCCATAATTCGTCCCATCAATTACCTGCCTCGATTGCTCGCCCTCTCGGGGGCACCCGCACATCAAGCCTTTACCGTACGCACTAGTCAGCCAGGATAATCGGCCGCGTTCTCTTGCAAGCCAATACACAAGTGTGAAGGACAGGGAATGATACGATTTACACATGCCAGAACTAATTCTATCAGTATCGCGTCGGTAGAAAGATCCCGCGAGCGAGAAGGACAATGCCAGTAGCATTCCGCTATCGCTTCATTTATCTGGGGTGGTGCCGATGCCTGAAATAGCAAGGACGTCTCGCTGCCGCGAACGACCAAGGGAACAACAACTCGAACGCAACTCGGCGAAAGCAGACTTCTATCTCGAAACACAAGGCAACACCTTCCTCGGCGATGCAAAAGCATTGTCGAAGGAGACATCGACTTCCGTCCCAGCATTATGATCCTTGATCAAATCATTTCCAGTTGAAGCGTCCGTTAACGAACCTCGCCAGACGACGCGCGCCGGATCCTTCGCTCGGCGCGGCGCATCAATGTTTCTTAACTCTGGACAATCGGCGAGATACGCCCATTGAAACAGTGCCGTCCGATTCATCAGATCCCTAAGCGAGGGGTCGCCATTTTATTCCTTAGGCGAGTGCCTCCCTTCGGAAGGAAATCTCGGGCGAGCGTGTGCGTGCGAGTGCGACTGGTGAGTGCTGGGGAGTGCTGGAGGGCGACGGAGTGAGAGGAAGGACTGAGAGGCGGAAAGCAAGGAGAGTACACCTCCTCTAAAGGAAGGTGGGGGCAATTGAGAAAGAGTGCGGCGAAGGAGCGAGGAGTGCGGCTCTCGCCAGGAGGATCCAGGAGCAGTCAGGAGCAGCCAGGAGCACCGTCCTACTTTGCCCAGTGGCCAACCAAAGGATCGTTTGTTCAGGAGCGGAGGACGGAAAAGGGAGGGAAAGGAGATCGCACATTGATCCGCGAAGGCATCGGCAACTAATTACGCAGATTTATGTCCCCATTGTCCATTGTCTCACTCAGGCGGAGAGCGGCCCTCCGGACGCCCTGCGCGACCGTGAACGCTTCGATGGAAGAAGTGGATCAGCAAGGGAATGAGAACGAAGAATGTTCGGCCGAGGGACGCGACGCGCAAGGAGGAGGAGGCCGGGAGAACGGCAGGAGAGGACGAGGACCGAGGACGAGGGCGAGGGCCAAGACGAGGATTCTAAGGGCGAGGACGACTGCGACACGACGACCAACCGAGACAAAAGAACCACCAGGGGCAACGCTCTGCCGCGAGCATGAGAAGGGATGCGCAAGTAAAATCGAGAGAGCAGGCTTGACCAGGGCTGACCACCGGCGGACAGCCCCGCCCGCTTCGCATTCGCGCTTCCTATTCTTTTAGTTTTAGCATCGCGCGCATCGAGTATCGCTTCATTCGCGCCCACCTCCTCCTCCACCTCCTCCACCTCTTAACCAGGGCTCAGAGAGCCCTTGGAGGATCTAGCCAACCCCAGAATCCCCTCAGGAAATCGCCACCCATCTATCTCTTTACTAACGAAGGCACGCTCTCCAGCTGGAAAGGACGCTGACGGGCACGGGGACGGGGAGGGGGACGGGAGAAGGTCCTTCATAGTGGCAAAGAGAGCCTGAAATTAAGAGGAAACGCGAGAGATTGGCGAACGGGGGGAAGGGGACTGAGTAGGATGGAAATGGCAGAGAGCAGGAGTGAAGCGGCCCGCTAGAATCCTATTGGCAGACCACTAACAAGCCATGTGCGGTGCGGGGTTGCATATTCAACCGCGCCGCGAAGATACCTACCAGGAGAGAGAGACTAAGGAGCGTGGCGTACCGAGCTTAAAAGCAGCGCCGAGGCCTGACATTCGAGAAGATGCTACCACACGATATCCACCCGTCCTCTCCCCGACTCCTGCTCAACGTTACACGCTACCAACCGGCAGGATATATTAGTAACTATGTGCTGAGCTTTAAGCGCTCGCTCTCTTCCTTCGAGACCGGGGGCGGCCCTTCTTCGGCGCCGGCTACATCTCGAATCGTATGTGTACATAGGTTTGCACGCTTCCACGTCTTTCTATCTCTGGCGGTAGGTGGTAGGCGGTAGTCATAGGTGTGTACGTGTTCACCTCAACCTCCTTCGCACCAATACAAGCCGGCTACACGCTCCGCACAACAATAATTAGTCTTATCGGCAAGGCTCTCTCCTAACCCGCGCCCCATCCACCGCGTGACTTTCTGCCCGCCC
Organism: Crossocerus cetratus; assembly: GCA_963675795.1. NCBI lineage: Eukaryota > Metazoa > Arthropoda > Insecta > Hymenoptera > Crabronidae > Crossocerus > Crossocerus cetratus. The sequence continues at coordinate 11,160,742 of OY776669.1, forward strand.
TGCTCTCCGCGAGATCTTCTTCCTCCCTTTCCTCTTTCGCGTCTTCTCTCTGCTGGTCCTGTTCCGCTCGCGTCTTATCCTCGCTCGCTCGCTCCCTCTCGGCGAACGGGAGCTCGCAGCCCCGGATGCAGATAGTAGTCGGGCTACATGTGCGTACACATGTCAGTACGTCGGTGTATACCGGCTCTCTGCCTAACTGGTCTGCTCCCGGCGCGCTCTCCTGATAGTACTGCGAACTGGTCGCGCGCAACTCTCGACAGGCTCTCTCGATAGTCACGCTCTCTCGCTGGCTCCTGCCTCCCGGAGACGATCGATGCCTGCTAATTGCCGCCGAGCGGAATCTAACAATCGAGAGAGCGGTTCGGCGCCGCGCGCGGCCCAATAGACCGACAAACTGGGTCCTCGTCGAGTTTTCCAGCGGGCTCTCTCTCTCCCTCTCTCTTGGTCTGCTCGAGAGGGGCCAGTTGTCTCTCGATTGCCACCTTCTTCCGCGCGGAATGAGTTGGCCTCGGTAGCGCGGCAAGGGCTCGACCATAAATCTCCGACGGCCTGATCTTTGCAATAACAAAGCCGGCTTACGTCTCCCCGCCGGGATTTATTCCAAGTGCGCCGGCCTATTAAATCAGCTTGGTTTGCCGGTAATTAGCCCGGCCATAAAAGCGTCCTATCTAGCGAGAATTTACAGCACGCAGATACCGGGGGCTGCTGGGCGCCCGACTGCTGTTTGTTCCTCGACTTAAGATAAAGAGTCCTCGAGCGTCGGCTGCAAACTCGGGTTTGATGTCGGCGAGTGTCATCTAACGAGCCGCGGGCCGATTTCCCCCGATCCGCGCTAGGGCGCCGACAGTGTGTATAATGCATTTTCGTCGCGAGCGCGGGCGAGAGAATTAAAAGGGCCGATAAGAAATTGAGGGCGGCGAGGGGAGGCAGTGATGATAGAGGGAAGGGCGAGGAGAAGGGAAACGGGTGGTTGAAGATGGAAGAGGGCGAAGCGGTTTGAGACGAGACGGGACGGGACGAGATGAGATGAGACGAGATGAGACGAGATGAGACGGGACGAGACGCGACAGAAGAGAAGAGGAGATGAATTCCTGATGCGAGGGCCGTCGGGAGGCTGGCAAGGAGAGTGACAGGAGGCAGACGAAGAGACGAACGGATGGACAGGCAGGCAGTGAGGCAAGCAGTGAGGCAGGCAGGCAGGCAGGCAGATAGACGGACGGACGAACGGACGGACCGACGGGCGGACAGAAGGACGAAGCGGGAGGGAGCGAGGCCGATGGAGAGACGTAGAGCAAAGGGAGGCATCGCATTGTGATTCTCTCGCGGTCTGCCAGAGAGTGACTGACGGGTGAATCCGTTCTCCTTCCTCTCTTCTTCATTCTGCTTCAAGCTCCTGCTCCCTCTGCCAGCAGCACTTCCTCCTCGCGAAGCAACCACCTCTCAAATCTTCCTGCTGACTTGCCAGCATATTCCACACACACACACACACACACACACCATCCGGCGCGCTCGCCCCTCGTCCACCTCCTCCTCATCCCTTCGCCGGCCCTTCGCCTCTTTTCGCAGCTACTCCGCCGGCCGCTCCCGCTCGAGCTCTGCGAGATGCGAGAGTTATGCAGTCTCGCGAGCGGCGCGAATGCGCGGACTGCGAAACACGTTAATCTCTTCTTGCTGCTTGTCTCTCGTCAGTCGCCAGTCAGAGAGAGCGGTGTCCAAGTTTTTTGCGGCTCTCCCGCGCCCGGGGAGAGACAAGTGCGAGCTACACCCGGGACACGCTCTGCCTAATGTATTCTTAGGCGGCAGGCCAGGTAGCCACGAAATTCGCCACCGATGTAAATGTTTACGATTCACTCGGCCCGCGTGCTCTCAGTTCTCTCTCTCTCTCTCTCGCGCGTCGATCGGGTCCGGACGCGTTTTGTCTTTCGGGGCGAATGTCAGGTGGTCGAGGAGCCGAGGAGCCCAGTCACTCGGACATCCGAATAAGAAGAGAGCCGAAGCCTCAAACCGAAGACGGAGCACCGACCTACCGTAGTCTACCTGACTGATTGACCGATGAGGCGACTGTTATCCTAAGTCAACACTCACTCCATCAGTCTGTCGAATCGTCCGATTCCCTTGCTGCTCGCTCCCTCTCCACCTCCTCCTCCACCTTGCCCACTGAAGAAGTCACTGTCTTCTATTTTCCTCTCCCCGGCTCGACGATTTTTTTCCTCTCGCTTCTACCGGGGGATCTAATTGAGAAGACAGCTATGAAGACGAAGTGCGGGAGGCGGTAAATGGCGAGGAGAGGATATATCGAAAGTTTGGCTGGCGGGGCGCGAAGGCTCCTTCCGCGCAATTTTCGCGGGATATTCGAAAGCCGCTCGCCGCCCTTGGACACGCCTCGTTCAATCGCGAGCGATCGACGAGTGCTCGAGAGGCTGAATCTCCGAGGCGCTGCATCGGCCGCGATTGCTTTTCTCGAGGTGCGTCGCGCGCTCAACAGTTACGTTCCTCAGAGCTGTCGTCCTCGGGCTTTCGGCCGATCCAACTTGAAGCTCGCCTGGTTCCGAGTGAGAGGCTGACTTGAAAATATCAAGCTATGAGATGTCCCGGGAACAGCCGGGGATATCAGGGCTGCGGCTCTGCGGAATTGTCCCGCTGGTAACAAAGTCGGCTGCGCGAGGTTCTCTCTGCTCTCTCTCCTCCGCTGCCGAATATTGCACGGGAAACGCGGCAGCATCGGGAGAGCGCGCACCGCTCGAATCAGTGAGGCTTCGTTCCTGCTTTTCATTTCTCTCGGAGCTGCGATCGCATCGAATCACAGTCCCTTGAGCAGTGTCTGCTGCCACCAGCCGGAGCCTGTCTGTGTGCGTGTCTATGTGCCTATGTGAAAGAGGCTGTAGCTGGTATTACACGCACATAGCGTGCGGCGATGTCGGAGTCGGCGAAATCTCGTCCGATGCCAGGAAATATTCGCAACGACGAGAGGCCGCCTTAACCGATCTCTCTCACTCTCTCTCTCTCTCTCCTTCTCTCCTTCTCTCTCTCTAACTCGCGGCGTTGAGAGCCTGGCGATAAATTACCGTGGCGGGGGTGAAGGTATCATCCGGCCGGTGATTATTTATCGTGCAGTCCGATCGTGAAGACTTTATCGCTTGCACCGCAATCGTTTACCTACGTAGCACACAGCCTGCTTGCTCTTACGGTACCCGCCGCGAGATCTCCCGTGTCCGTGCTGCAGGGCCGATTAGAACGATAAATCCTAAAATCAGACTCGGCGCTCGTTCGTTCTCCGAGAGCACGGCGCGCGCGAGCGCAGCCTCGCGGATATCGAGAAATTCTTCGAGCACGACTGCGAGCCCTGCGCTGCGAGTGGGACTGCGAGCCAAGAGATTCTAGCTCGAGGGAGGGAGAGAGGCCTGATGAACGACTGCGAGAGGCGAGGTAGAAGGTAGAAGAGGTCGAGGCAAAAGTGGAATATGACAGGGCGAAGTAGAGGGATGTCGTGCTCGGGCTGACACGTTGAGTGATGGACGGGCGGGAGCTGCGACGACCTCAGACGCAAAAGCGGCGAGAAAAGACTCGCCATCTTGCCAAGATGCATCTCCACCCGGCCGAGTGGGACCACGGCTTATTAACGGCGAGGCATCGCCAAGATAATGCATTCCGGGCATTCGCTGGTCCCAATATTTTCCCGCGCACTCTTCACACTCGAGCAATAGCTACGGGGCTGGGTCTATCTGGGTCCGAGTCGGAGAAACGTGTGCGGCTTGTCCGGTGACGGTACGCGGCCGGGCGAACTCCCCCCGAACTGTGGAGTGTGTCCGGAGATAGGAGAATGATGGCAGAAATCGTAAGGAGAGTAGTTAGTGGAAAGGTATTAATGGTCGAGCGCATACAGTGGCGCGAGAGGTGCGTCGGCTGATGCAGGTAGGACGACTGGATGATGGATGATAGGTGGTACGATACGCGGACGGTAAGACTGTGAGGCCGAGGCCGGAGCGGGCCGGGGCCGGAGCCGCGCGTCCGTCCATCCGTCCGTCCATCTCGCCGGTGCTCGCTCGTCCATTCGTCCATCCGTTCGAACGATCGTGCAACAGGCGACAGTGATGATCGATGCGTGGCTGCCGTATCTGCTGGGAAGAGCGGAGCTGGCTTAAAAAGGTGAAATCCGCGAACCCGTTTTATCGCTCGCCTCATCACCGTTCCATTGACGCGCTCTCGGATTATTGCCTCTATTTACTTCGCCGCGAATGCCCCCACCAATCCGCCAACCCGATCGCCCACCGATTATTCGCCGGAGAGAGAGAGAGTCCTCGACAATCTATCGAGGGCAAACTCCATTTTCTCCGGCGGTGAATATCAGCGCGACTATCACTCGGGTCCCAATGTAAGCACATCCTTTCTTGGGCCCTCAACTATTCCACCAAACTTAGACCAGAGGAGTCTTAATGAAAAATCGTTAAAACTCATTCGGAGGGAAGAGCGTTCCGAAACAGCGAGGATATCAGTGGGAATAGTTGAGTGGTGGTGGAAGGTATCTCACACCGGACGCCGACGTGGATGAGAAGCTTGAGAAGAAGCCGTGGAAGCGCGGTCGGCGGCTTGAGGGTGCGGGGGCAAGCGGGGTGCGGAGGAGCGCGGCGAAGAGATGACAGGAGGACGCCTCCATCACGATATCCGTCACTCTTCTGGTGGCCCCCGCCACCCTGGCCCCCCGCACCACCCTATCGCCGCTACCCATCCACCCACCCCGTCCTCCGAATATTTCATCCCGCTTGCCTCTTTCTTGCACTCGGCGTCACGCCGCCTTTCGAAATGTCACTCTCCTGTTACTGACTGCCGGCGCGGAGGTGCCGTGACAACAATAATTGTCAGGGAAGTAACGTCGCCCCGGCGACAAGAAGACAAGAACTCCGCCGGAGCAGCGGCGAGCGCGCGCGATAAAGAAGACACGTGATACACCAACTGGCGGGAAAAAGGGCGGCGTTGTGGCTACGAGAGCCAGATACACGTACCGGTGTAATGCCGATGCGTCGACGCAAGAAAGATCGAAGAGAGCCAACTATTTATAGAACTGGCAACAAACACGGAGCAGCTGGTGTCGATCCGTCCGGTTATCGTCTCGTTTACACAGCTTCATCCACCGCCCTGTCTTCTCTTGTCATCCACCCTCTCGCGGCTTGCGATACCGCACCGCCCACTAACAACTAACCAACCCTCCGCACTCGCTCGCTTCTCTCAACCCCTAATATTCCATTTCATTCGCGTCCATACTCGCCAGTCATTAATCCGGAAACTGATTAATTGGAAATCGTTCTCCGGAAGTGCTCGCGGGCACTGGCATTGAGATCGGACCTCTGACCAATCGGTGAGGAGTGGGGAGGCGAAAGGCATGCCGAGTGCTATTCAACGGAATTTAGTGGGCGCGCGCTAGGAGGATACAAGTTGACAGGGCGTCAAAAGGCGAGGCCCGCAAGCAAGTTGCGTCTTCATCTCGAGTCGGAAAGCGGATATCGCGCGAAACGTCTCGCGGTGGCCGCACTTCGTCACGAGTCAGAGCGAGAGTCTCCCAAAATAGGCACTCGACTAGTCGGTGTGTGCGCGTGTGTGTGTGAGGGAGCGCGCGCACTCTTGCGAATGAGCGAATGAGCGAACCAACGACCGCCTCACCGATCCATCCTAATAAATATTGTGTCAACGTAAATAAGTGCGGTGCCACGTGGTGCGTGTGAGTGCTTGAGAAACGAATGCTCGGAAGATGCGCCTACCGACAGGACAGGGCCGCTCTCTCAGTCACTACGTTGACGGACGGGGATGACGCGTGATGTACAAGGGGACAGGTGCGACCCTCACCCTCCCCATTTACTCCTCCTGCGACTGGCCCTCCACCTTACTGACCCTCTCCCACTTTCCTTCAACAGGATCTACACGCTCGGAACAATTGTACTATTCAGATTCTTTGTATTCTATACGAATCTGTACTTGACCCAGCTCTTTGCATTTTCAATGCTTTTAATAGATATGCCATGTCTCGAAATACACCAAAACTAGTATAAGAGTCAGAAAAATTATCTGACAGCGTATTCAAGCAATAGAAAAATCGCCGAAGAGAAAGTGATTCTACTGGATGATTGATTCAGTTAATCCGGCCGATGACTCGTCGACGCTACCACACCGGATGCATCGCACTTCCATCGACAAGCTTCCATTTCTTTCGGGCAGAAGCATACGTTTCGGGCGAGGCGCGGCGTGGCGAGGCGATGCGAGGTGAGCGGTGCATCGACCGCAAAGATGATGCGGATGACTGGAGCGCGAGTGACAGGGATCATGTGGAGGACAGCTGCGCGGCACTCCTCGGGCTTCCTTCTACTTCGCGATGTCGCTTAATTTGCCTCCGGCCGTTAAATTCCGCCGAGTGCCGAGAATACATCGAATTGCGAACACTTCACTGTCGACTCAGGTTTTCCAAATTCCCGCCAACTCTCCCTCCCATTAACTAGTTCCTTTCCTGCTTCCTCCCCGCTTCCACCTATCCGCCGCGTGTCCCATCTTATTCGCAAGCGCGTCGACGTCCCGACGCGCTTTCGTTCTAATGAATCATCGCGCCGAGACACGAATTTCCTGATCGAGTGCAATGCAGCGTATCCACTCGCTCCCTCTCACTCTCGGGGGCATCTGCGATCGTTTCATTGGTAGACGAACGTCGACAAATAATCACAGTCATGCGCTCGATGCAAAAGACATCGAAATGCGTCATACTAAGGTTTATCTGATTCATTTTTATTTCTTTATTATGAGATTTAATATTGCGTTGAGATTAATTATAACTCGAGAGAAAAAAGGTACAAAAAACTTTGCTAATTCGGATTAGTCAGGTTTTTAACAAATATAGATTTTTTAGAATTCGCATCCGCCTCATTAGCAAAAATATACCCATTTTAGCATAACTAGAAACGTCAACGTTTACCCTCTGTTTAATTGTTCCACCGGCCCGGTATTAAAAAATGACCAAGAGATGTTAATGCTGAAAGAGTTGATGAATAGTAATTCACTAGGTGAGAGAGGGAGCAAGCATTCTGCAGAGTGCGCCGGAGTTCAGAGTTCAGACGTGTAACCAGAAAGCGACGTTCATAGTCTGAGAATCAGTCAGTCAGTCAGCCAGTCAGTCAGTCAGTGGATACTTGGTCGAGAGACTAGCGGAGTTCCAGGGGAATCGCAAGGGGCTGGTACCGCGAGGTCGGAGCAGATTTATGCGACACACATGCGCCAAGGAGTATAACTCACTCGCTCGCCCATAATATCTTCCCTTCGTGCCGTTCGGTCGCTCGCGCGCTCGAGCGTCGGCGTCGGCGTCGCTCCGCGCCTCGCCTTATGCCTCGGACTCATCCGGATGACAGACAGACACACAAACACCGGCGAACGACCTCTCGATACAATGATACTTATTACGAATTCGGATCAGTTACATCGACGGCCACCGCCGCCTCCTCCACTCGGTTATATGACACGCTCGTCCAACCAATCGAACCATTTAGCTCGTATTTCCAACTGACTGGGAGAGCCTCCGACAGCGCCGCCGCCACCGCCGCCGCAATCAATCTCGTTTCACGCTGGCCGCTCGCGGCCGGAATTCCCGCGTATCCTTTGGATCGCAGGGGAAAATAGTCTGATCGGGAGTGCGATGAATGCTGGGAGATTCAATACACGCGCGCGTGAGGGGTAGAGCGTGGCATTGGGGCAGGAAGAGGCAGGAGGCGCAAAGTAAAAGGGGGCATAAGGTAAGAAGAGAGGCGGAAAGGCCATATATGGGGCTGACTCTGTCCGTAGCGAAGCTAGTTAGTACGGCATGGTAGCACCTTTGTTTGCCCGGTGTGTGCACGCGCGTCCACCGCTCCCGGCGGCGGCGTCGGCGGCGGCGGCTCCCTGCCCCGAACATCGACGCGACAGTAAGTACGCGGGTAGGTGTAGGTGCAGCCACGCACACACGCTCGCTACCAGTAGCCGGGGCATTATATCGTGAGCACAGAAGTAATTTATAGTTGCAATAATTTATTGGGTACCATGGGGTTTATACTTGCCTGACGTGTAGCCATCCGTCACCGTCAGTGACGTCACCTCCCTCCACATAATGACTACCTACGTCCCCGACTCCTCCTGTCCGCTTCCCCGCTTCCACCCCGCGTCCACCTTCCCCGGTCGCCATGCACACACCCGTCTGCCCGTACACCCGACCCTTTCCCCCAGGGTGGCAGCGCACTTTTTCACCCGGCTAAGAATTTCCCTCGGAAAGCCCCACGAAAATTCGCACGATACTCCCAACAATCTCACTGATCAAACCCCTTTCGATACCGGCCAACTCGTCCCTTTCCTATGCCTCTCCGTATGCAGACTGGCCCGAGACTTCTCTCCGAAATTCAACCCTCTTTGCACGTCCCGCCCGCCCTATTGCACAGCCACCGGACTTGATCCGACTGCTTCGATTTCACGCGTACATGTGAGGTGTCCATGAAGTGGTGTACGAGGGAGAGAGCTACCCTTTAGAGGAGAGCGCGAGTGCCGTCGCAGTCAGCAGAGGCGTCTACGTCTCCGGCGCTCACCGCGGATGACGAGTTGCTCCGGAGTTAGATATGCTTGTCACGCGTCTCTGCTCCTCTCTCACCTCCCGAGAGAAGCGCGGCCGAAACGCGAGAGAGAAAGAGAGAGAGAGTGACGCTCGACCGCGGGGAAAAGAGGGAAGAGAAGTTAGTAGCGAAGGAAGAGACGGAATAACCACTACTGAGCGCGTCCTGGAGCTCGCCGCTTCTGTTGGAGGCTGCTGGTGGTGTTGGTGTCTCTGTCGAGGTGGGTCGTGTGGGTGAGACGGTAGCTAGCTACGGCCAGTGCTACCGGAGGAAGCTGAGGGTGCGAGTGGAAGTGACATTGACGGGCGTTTGTCACTGTCCCCGGCAAATAATATCGAGCACCGCCCCCTCCTCCAGCAGACCTCCTCGCTCCCGCTGCCCCGATGGGCATTAGTCTGTCCCTCTCGAGACTCCAGCCGAGAACAGAGACGAGCTTCTCCGTGCGGCATTGCACCATGCACGGAGAACACAAGGCCGGGCTTACATTTCTACGAGCTCGATAGGACACTCGTCACCGGAGAGTCAGAGCCAGGTAAGTGCGAGATTGCTAGTCGCCGATTGCACATTTAACGTTCGATCAGAATTCCTCTCGCCAAATTGGCTCTGCGTCTAATAACAAGTCTAAGCTGCAGTCGAGGTGTTATGGGGTAAGGCGAATCAAAGGGTAAGATGGGTAGAATGAATGTGAGCGAATGGTGTTGGTCTTTCTTATACGCCCGAGGCTCCCAGGGCTCGGGATAATTGGGGATTGTAAGTGTGTAGTGGTTTGCACATTTACCCTTTGATCAGAGTTGATGCCTCAAAATAGGGTGCTACGTCTAACAATAAGTCTGCGAGCTAGTTGAGGGGTAGTGTAGTGGGTTGCGTAGGTTGACACTAGAACTACCAGCCCCATCCAAGTGACGGGTTTGAAGATTGTTTTCTTTAAAACTGTTAACAACATGTTGCAGGAATTTATAATGAATTGCATTAAAACAGAACTGCTATATTACCCTGTTAATTATCCATCGATCTTTTAAATGTTTCGCAATTTGCTGGACGTGTATCCAAATATATCAAAACCCTTCGGTAGAAGTAGAGTTGTAGAGTTAAGGTAAGTCAAAGACTAAGATGAGTAGAATAAATCTGAACGAGTGTTGTCGCCCGCCTTTCAAGCTCCTTTCTTTCCCCGAGCTCTCAAGGCTGGGGATAATTAGGGAAACTTATTCGTGCTGTCAGAAAAGCCGAAGCTCTGGTGGAGGGTGGCCAAGCCAGGGTGGGGTTGCAGGCGGAGCGAGCGAGAGAGAGAAAGAGAGAGAGCCAAAGTGAACTGAACTCGAAGCAGCAGTAGCCTCGGTGAGGGGTTGACCAAGAGCCTGGCCGAGTGGGTGGCTCAGTTGGAAGGTAGAAAGGGTGGCGGGTCTTGGCGACAGCCGTCAATCGATTGTCAACCGGGTCAGCCGACCAACCTAACCCAGCCTCTCCAGCCTGTACTCCTATTCCCATCTCGCTCGCCGCTTTTCCTGTACACGTAAGCTCCAGCGCTCGATCCGGCCGTCTTGGCCGAAACGAGTCGCTCGCCATTGCAGCCTCGATGGCCGCCTAACGATTCCTCCGAAACTTTCTGTTTTCGAGTATCCAGGCCCAAGCTCCACTGTCCCCCAAACGGTCCTCCCCGGCTCGAACGTTTCCCACTGGAGCCAGGTGGACTCTATCATTTCGAGCGGGTGGACGCCTCGCAATAAACTCGTTCGCTCGGTCTCCGTCCGAAAATTAGGGTTATTCGTAATTACGGATGATCAAGCGAAATTCGAAACTTAATTCGACGTTGCCCCGGCCCCGGCCCCGGCTCCTTGCATACACACGGGGGCCCCAACACCGGCGCGCGAACCACTGGTCCATTTACAATTTGCAGGGCTTACTGTAATCAGGCTCTCGCAGCTGCTTCGGGGAATTTCGTCTGCGAGCATAAACTCAAGGCTGTCATTAAGGGCGAGCCCATCGGGCGCAGCTTTACCGTTTTTGCCCGCCGAGGGATACCGCAGAGAGGAGAGAGTCGCCGGGCGGGAGCGAGCGGTTTCTCGCGCGCCCTTCAACACCAAGTCCAATTTTCACATCCGTCGAGAATTGCCTTCTGCCCTCCCGCGGCCCCGGAGTTTTCGCGGGCGGCGGGGCACAGAGAAATATAGGAGGTATAGTTTATAGCGGAGCCAGTCAGCCAGGCAGGCGCCTTGATGGCTGGTTCCGCGCGAGGACCAGGGTGGGAAAGGATAAACGCGCTCCGGTCCACGCGAACGCTCGGAGAGTAGCGGCAAGGGGGGAGACTTAATCGAGCGTCGAAAACCGCGGTGTGTTCAATTTGCCTCGATTAACGTCTCCTCGCTCGAAACAAGCGGTGGCTGCGCGTTGTCAGAGGAGGTTAAACCCGCCGCTGCTAGCGCGCTCGCCAGCCGGCGAAAGAGGGAAGAGGGTGCGCTGTACTGCACCGCGGAATCAAAGGGGGTGGCGAGCGTGTAGCGGAATCCAGTGGACTATCGGGAAGGAAAGCGGGCGCGTGTGAGGAGTGAAGGGGTGGCAGACTGCTGGGTTGACGTTCCGCGAGCGCAGCCGGAAGAAGAAAGAGGAAAGCGCGCGCGACTGAGCGGCAGCCGCACTCTCGCAGCAGGTAGAGCGCGGTGGAGTTGTTAAAGGATGAGAAGTAAGGCGAGCGAGATGAGATCCTTAGTCCCGGGCGATGAGGGGCAGGGAGGGGTGCGCTGGAGACAGCGGCGCAGGGGGGTGGAGGGAGGGAGTAATGAGTCTCGGACACGGAGTGACGAGCTGTCTGGTGAAGTGACGGCCGGACATGTCTATCCCTCATCCCCTGTTCTGAGGCTGTTCTCTTCCGATGCCCACCTCTATCTAGCTCTGCGCTTTAACGAGTTCAGACGTCCGTCCGGCTCTGCACTACTCGGGCTACCGGCGGGCTCGCGTGTCCATGTATGCGTGCGTCTGACAGAGAGATCCAGTGGGGGAGAGAAAGAGAGAATGAGAGAGAGAGAGGGAGGACGGGCGGGGAAGACGATGCGGAGGTCGTACGCGGAGCCAGTACCATCTCGGGGCGAGTATATGTACGCGGTATAGGTATGTGTACGCGATATAGGTATAGGTATAGGTATAGAGACTCGGCTGAGGAGCGGCTGGACGGGGTAAAGGAGTAGCCACCCGGCCGGCCGTCGTTCCGGGCCCTCCCCACCGTCGATATCAAGACAGCCGTCCGACAGATCAATGCTGTGAGCGGCGACGACGCCTGGGCGTCCACCGTCGTATCCTCGTATCCTCCTCGTGTCCCCGGACGGACGGGTAGACGGACGCTTGGCCATCGGCGGACTCTCGAAAACCACCGTGCCCGGATTCACGGGACAGACGGCTTAAATTGCTTTCGAGGGAGCACCACGCAAACCCCGCGACAACCGCTCCCGCCTCCCTCTCTTCCCTCCTACGCTCCTCTCCTCTCCTCTCCTCATTGTCCAATTGTCGGGGAGCGATTACATCGATCAGATCGATTAGAAGATCCAGGTGTTGGAGTTTAAGGGTGGCCAAGAGAGACCTCCTGACTGATTAACGTCTCATTTCAATTAGGCCGGTCACACTTGCTCTCAAGATGCATGGCAAACTTTTTTGAGTCTCTGAATAGTCTGATCTTTAACAGATATTTGTGTTAAGGAATTTTCAATATGATTGCTATTCTTTGCAGGATAGAGCTAAGGAAAAATATAAGACTTGTTCCCTTTCCACCCTCCGCTTTTTTGGTGCAGACTAAAGATATTTCTTTGGATTCTGTAAAATCGCTGAACCCGACAAAGTAAATAATATCGGTTGTTTTCGATAAGAGCGAGCTACCGCGCGTAGAGGTATGTCGTGCCAGTTGAGCTTCAGGGTGGCAGACTGACGGACGTACGAATGAACGAATGAAACCACACCCGTAAGCTCATTGCATATTCAGTAAGGAAGGACACGCTGCCAGCCAGATTTTGTCTTGAAGTCCTGCTAGGACAAAACGGAACCGTAGAGGACAGGAGGCGTTGCACCACCCCAACCCGAAAGCCCGGAACCAGACTCGACAAACCGGTCACCCACATCCTTTCTACGCCACTTCCGAATATCCTATCGGGCCAGTTTATTGCTTCTGTCTCCTGGCCCGTCGTCGCGTCCTTCACCTTCACTCAGCCAGCCTATGATTAAAGGTTCGGCAGAAGGGGACCACCCCGAGGAAACTTGAATCCCAGTCAAATCAAAGTACTTTCAATCCGGCTTATACAGCGCCAGCAGCACCAGCTCTTTACCATCAAACCGACCACAATATGAACAGGATCCCCTTTCTTCGCAAGGAATGCGCAAAGAAACTAGAATGACGCATTCCTCGCACGCCAAGACGCCACCGTGTCAAGCAAACAACCACTAGCGCTGACCAAACTAAAAGTCATCCCAAGCGCACTTGCCTCCGCAGTCTGCACTATTCTCCTGTTAATCCAACTGGGCCGTTCCCTCGCGCGGCGTCGCGTGTCTCTTCAACTGTCCTCTCGTCAAAGGCTGTTTTACAATTATTCCGCGACGAAGTTGGTCCGAGCGAGCGGTGATGAAGGTAGGGCGACGTCGCGACGGCAGACAGGAGGGTAGCGTTTAAGAGATCGATTGTACGCTCGGAGGAAGAGGTCATCGCGATTCGCCGGAAATCCAGACCGATTGTTCAAACCTAGCTGAAACCCAAGGGCCGAGGCCGAGGGCGAGGGCGAGGGCGAGGGCGCTCGAAAAGTCCGCGGGTGGGTGTGGGGGCTGCGGCGCACCAAGAGCAGCCCGATGAACGACGCGGGGCTTGCAGTAACGAAAGAGAGAATGCTTCGATTTTCTCATTTCTCTCGGTTCCGCCGGTGCTCCGGCGGTTGCGAGTGTATTCGAGGGAGGTGGAGGAGGAGAGGAATCGGGGGTGCGCGGGGCGAGGAACAAAGAGGCAGGAGGGAAAGGAGGGAGGAGGGAAGGCAAGAGAGACGTGGCGTGGGAGAGAGGGTGGCTGTTTCATCTGTCACCTGCAGACGCCGCCGCCGCTTTCCTTTCCGTCATCGTCCCTCTCAGCCGAGCGGCGGCAGCCACCCCCAACCATCCAGGCAACCCCCTTTAATAATAACAACAATAGAGCTGGACTAGCGGCGCCCGCTCGCTCGCTCGCTCGCTCGGACTCTTGGCATGTGGACGGGAGGCCGCGGTGGTGGGGCTGTGGTGGTGGTTGACGGTGAACGGACCTCCACGAGGAAGGACGCTAAGGGTCAGAAGACGGCCGCGTCACGTCCGCTTTCAGTCTCAATCCTCCACCACTCCACCCTCGCTGGACCTGCTCGAGCGGCAGGGAAGCGGAGCGCGCGGGGCGGCCGGCTCCAGCTCCAGTCCGCCGAGTCCACCGAACGCAACGTCAACTTCCTCCAGAGATGTAGTGGTTCAGCGACAGTTTAGCTACCGTCCTGCCCCTCAAACTTTGAACCTTTGACGCTACTATTCCTCTCCTCCGCCGACACCAATCTACCTCCTTGTCCATCCCCCGCGACATAAGTCTCCCACCTTCCCCACTCTCGCCCACTCGTACTCATCAGCCAACTGCTCGCTTCTTTTCTACCAGAGTTCCAGTTCGCCTCGCTTTAACAGCAACTATCGAATACAAGTTCGGGTTTGCTCGTTTTACGCAGCCTGAAGCGACAGGAAAGCAGTGGAAATAAAATTCTATCCGATTGGATAGTCGATGTAGAAATAGGCTGATACGCGGATACAGCAACAATATTTTTGCCCAGGTCGAGGAACGATTTTTCGGCAAGTACTCTTTGCTCCGCACTTGGTGATTTGGTGCGTGAGCAGCGAACGCGTCCGGCGCATTAATCGTTGGTAATTTTATTCGATTTAATTACCTGAGCGCCGGGCACGAATCGACCGAGGCATTAAAGCGCCCGAATCCGGCCGAAATGTTTGCATTTTAATACGCAGCCCGGCAAGCGAGCTGACTCAACTTTTACTCCGACTAATAATAGTCGAATTGTAATGAGTGTATCATTCGTTGGACTAAACGAGCAGAATCACAGAGGGCGTCGCTTCTCAGCGCAGTAAACCTTTGTAAGGGCGTTGAAGTGAAAGTGACGACTACTATTGCGTCTACCTCCGGCTGGTACATTATGCAGTGGAAGTCGGTAGGCAGCGAAGTTTCCTTATAAGTTGGTGGGACCCGGATGAACTGGCAAGTTGCATTTAATGCGGTTTCCCGATCGTGTCGTTCGGTGTCGATTAGCTTGCAGGGAATGGGAGTAATTTCATAAAGGCCGAGGGCATATGTGCGTAATGACTTGCGGTAAATCGCATTGGCCGATGCAGCATTCGGCCAAGCCAGTTTTATTTTTTTTTATCATTCGGAAAGGTAATTCAATCGGGAACGATGATTGAATTATTAATTGAATGATGCGCGTGGTCGAGGTCGCACGCACCCGCACCCGGGCCGTCGCCCACCCCACGACCACTTGCGCAGCCACTCTTCTATAAAGTTGCGTGCACACTCCCTCCCACTCGCTCCTCTCGCGCTCTCGCGCTCTCTCACGGGGACAATCAGCGGGACGGTGAGACGCGCTGTTGCTCATCGGGAATAATTCGTCCAGTTTTCCCGGCTACTGCCCTTTAATGTGTCTCGAAAAATGTATCGACATCCGATAAACCCGCGAAATTAAATTTCACCCTTTTCCTGCTTTTATCGCACGCGCTTGCGTCTCCCCTCCCCTCTCCCCCCTCTCTCTCTCTCTCTCTGCTTCTCTCTCGACGCGCCAAAAAGCCGTTACATGCCGCAGCAGATTCTGTTTGTAATAGCCAATTGGCTGTGCCGATTCGGATGAAAGCTTTATCGTTGGGTCGGCGGAACGATTGCAAAGTGACTACAATGCAACGCGAGCGAGGATATGCCGCCGGTAGCCAGGAGGCATATCTCGCCAAATATGTGCACACACAACAGCGGATAGACAAGGGGCCCGGGACCTATCGTCGTCGAGATTGACTATGAAGTGGCCATGTGCCGCCGCGACGTTTTAAGTCCGGATGAAGCGCGGAGAAGAAGGAGCGGCGGCGGAGAGATGCGAGAAGACAGGCTCCAGAGAGGCGAAAGAGAAGAGAAGAAGGGAAAGAGCGAAGCCAAGGAGGAGGAGAAGGAGGAGATTGGGTTGGCCGGGCGCGAGGACGAAAGGAGCTTTGTCTCGATCGCCGGGCGACGGCCTTGAATAATCTCGTCCTCGGAAATTTGATCGACACCGGTCAAACGGGTCGAGAGGAGAAGGCGCGCGCGCGGACTTCACACACGCCCGCTCTTTTCTCCTTCGGGACACAGATCGCCCTTTCTCTTTCCTGCCGTGGCGCGCACCCTCCTCCACCCTCTCCCAGGAGCTGCAATCTCTCGGACACAGGATCAAATCAAGTGGGAGTACACATTAGAAAGGAGAGGTGCATTTGGCCGATGGCGGGTGCCGACGGAACAAGCGGAAGAGAGAGAGAGAGAGGGGGCGAGCGCGCAGGCGGCAACAAAGCCGATGAAGAGGCCGAGCGGAGATGCGGCGATGCAGAGATGCGGCTGTGACCGGAGGAGATGAGATGAGACGAGATGAGGAGAGCGCGCGCTGCCGCGGTGTGAGAAGCAAGAAGCGAGAAGAGTGAAGGCACACGGCCGGAATAACTCGAAAAGTGTCAGAACGATAATCTGACGGCGGCAACGTGACGGACAGGACGAGACGGCCCGTCCACTAGCTCCTCTCTCCTCCTTTTACTCAACAGTCCATTCTTTCTCCCAGCACCCCCCGCCGCCGCCAGCATCGCCGCCGCCGCCCTCGCATCTCCTCTTCTCGCCTCCTGACCGGGTCGAGCTGTCAGAGCTGCCGGAGATCGCAAGAAGCATTAAATGTCAATCATTCCTTCGCTCCGAAGGATCGACGCGCCTGGCGACCGATGGACCCGCAGTCTCCGAAAGAATGCACCGCGACTCATAACCGAGTCTATCGAGCCAGCCCCGCGCTCTCTCGAAATCAAAAGGGGTGGTTGTGTCCAACTTGTCGCTCGACAGGAAGCGTGGCGAGAGCGCGCGCGCGCGCGCCCGGCGTAGAAACATGGGACTCGCAACGCTCGAGCAGGCTGCTGGGCCAGTGGCAGCGCCGGGGCCCGGGCCCGGTAATGAATGCCCGTGGAATAATAATAAGGCAGATGCAGTGATAAAGAGAAGATAAGAGGACGGAGAAAGTACCGAGGCGGGCGGCGGAGAGTGGCGGCGACGCGAATGCTCGTTATAAAGGAGCGGCGATCAATAACGCTCTTTTATAAAAGGTACACAGCGTGCGACTTAAAAGAGAATTTAGACGTTGATTTAAACAGGCGGGTTACATGATTTATCGTCGCCGCTTGTTCTGCGTCGCGAGAGCCGTAACATTTATTGTTCTTCTACAGCTGGGCTGCTCTCCCTAGCCCTCCTTTTTTCCTCATATCGAGAAATGGCTGTCGGTCACAGCTAGCTCGCCGCATGCCTTCTTGCCGGGCGAGACCAGTGTCACAAATACCAGGGGACCCGGCATGGCACTCGTAATGGGCCGTGGGGAGTGGGGGGCCACGGTGAGGGCAGGCCGGTGGACGGGGACTTATTAGTGGGTTATTTCCAAATATTAATTCCAGCCCCGTCATCGCGAGTGATCGTTTGGCAGTGGAGGCCGAGAACCGAGACGAAAGCCAGGTGCACCGAGACGGATCGAGGTCGTACCTCGACGAGGATATTAATTGCGATGTGACGCGTACACGAGAAGCGAAAGCGGGCTCTTTCCGATGGCTTCTTCTTCTTGCAGTGTTGCCCGGCCCTGCTCCCACAATCATTGACGCCGACATGCGTAACCGGAGTGCGCGTAATCGGCATAATTGATGGGCCCAGATAGAAATGCAGAGTGCGAGCACTGACAGTCCGGCAGATTTCTGCCCGGCTTTCCTCCATCGATTTGTCCCTTGCACCTCCCCGGAAGTCCCAGTCAACTTCTCCGTAGTGCAAGTGCTTAGAGTACCTTTCTTTTGGTCCGCGTGAGTGACCGGCTCGGAAGAGCACGTGCAAAGAGTCTATTGTGTCCAGACGTTAAAGTTTGAAAGGCTGGCTCAGCTAGGAGGGCCCGGGCCGATAGGATCTAACGAGATCGGTTGTCCCGCAGGGAATTAAAAATGAGAAGCCGGAGGAAGCGGAGTGTCGCGTCGCGTGGCCGCAAGCGCCGCGACCGGCGCTACCGGCGACGCCGCCGCCGCCGCCCGCTGGCAGGTGGAACAGGAGGAGCAGGTAGGTATTATTCGGCGCGTCCTTATCAGTCGCGCGGGCATAAATCCACCCAGGACACGCGAATGCAATGGGTTGCCGCAATTTACTAGCATTCCATCCACCGGAATCCACCAATTGCACGCCGCTTCATCCTCCTTCCTTATGTACTTGGAATCGGACGCTTTTAGGCGCACGGTTCTGATTTTTTGGTCATGCCACTAACCAATCGCAGTGGTAAACAAACCCTGCCTGATGTAGGCTAAGCGTAAAAGAGTACGTGGGCGACAGAGAGAGAGAGAGGCTGCTGCGAAGTTGGACTTGAGCAAGCGACCCTTCTGTGTCGTCTCGCAAAGTTTACGATCGGCCGTGATCGATATCGCGCCCAGACTGCATAGCATTCCCCCCGTTTAACCACCTTCGTTACGACTTGCGGCGCACAACACTGATGTTCGCCAGACGAAAAACAGTCCATGTTTGGCGACACGAGAAAAGGCTTAATATTCGCACCAAGGGACACTTATATAAAAGTCTTTTCACTTTTCACTTCACCTCCATTCCCCGTACCACCTTAAATTAGGCCGACAAAAAAAAGAACTCGTGAGTTTTATTCCTGCGACTCAAAAATCGCAGATATGTATCAAGCTTTGCTTGCATTATTCTCGCACTTTCAACGGCTGCCGATTTTCCCGATGCTTTCGACCAGCTCGATCCGTGACTACGACCTCTGGCCGCGCGCGTCCTTCGCCGAGCCAGAGCCATCAGCGCGGGTTTCTCGACACTCGCCGACAGAAATAGACGATACGCCTGGTAATAAATATCTCCGTATTATAATTAAGTCTGCGGCGCGCGCGCGCGCGCGTCTCCGTGATACGCTCGCGATGTATGCGACCGGGAAGCGAAGGAGATCCGGCAATGGCGAGATGACGGATGAACGGACGGCCGAATAGTCCCGCGGATAAGTTGATCCGCAGAGGAGTGAGAAGAAGCCGGGGAGGAGATGGAGATGAGTGGCGGCGGCGTCGGCGTCGGCCGAGAGCAGGAGAAGCTGAGGTTAGGCCTCGCAGGGACGCTTAGCAACGATGGGACCAGCGTTTTGTATCAGTGGTGGACAGTTATATCGATGTGTCGCTCCTTCGAAGGCTTCGAAGTACATACTTGCTCACCGTTCGAACGCGACCTTGTCACTCTGTCAGCCGAGCTGGCAGCCAGGCACGTACGCCTAGTGCTCCTTGAGTGGCAACGATTCATTTGATTCTCGTGTACCAAGCGCTCCACTCTTGCCACTCAGCAAGTGCGTGAGCGTGAGCGATATATAAGTACACGCGAGGCATAGACGCTCGGTCAGTCCAGGCCCCGAGCCAATAACCAACTCGGCATCAGAGTACATACGCCTCATCGCGCCGATCCAATATCATAATCGCACCAAAGTGCATATCTTCGTTTGTTGCTCTTGCCACGACGGTCGCGCTACCGATCTTGGCTTTCCTCTCACCGAGAGACAGTGATTGGGGTAACGAGTGGATGAGTCACGATCGTCTTGATTGGCATGTCTCACTTGAAGCGTATTATTATTCGTTAATGCCACTTCAGTCTTTCAGTTTTACCCTTTTTATAATTGGTCAAAAATTGTCTTTATTCTATACAAAGTAGGAAACATCTTTCCCCAGAAATGTTCTTTCTGTCACTTTATATTTATATTCAAAAACAGTTTCTAAAAGGTTGAATTGTTTTCAATTAGGTAAAAGTGTCTTTCCAGGGCAGAAACGGTTGAGGAATGAGGTTTCCTTATATCGACTTAACCTGCATTTATTACGTCAGACGTGCGCTCGCGGAGGTGAACCGGCTGGAAAACGGTATTATTAATCGATCGGCGAGATATAAGTGCGAGATTGCGATCGCGATGGCGATAATGAAGAGGATCGTCGGCGGTAAGAGACAAGGACATCAAGTTGCTCCAACGCGTGGCCTAATTAGCCGTCGGCGTCGTCGTCGTCGTCGGTCGGTAGTTCATCGTCGAGCAGCAAGCCCGGAAGGACGAAATCAAGCGCGGTCGACGATGTCAGGCCCCGCAGCCCCGTCAGCCCTCTCTCTCTCCCTCTCTCGTTCTCTCTTCCTCTCTCGCTCTACTCTACTCCATCCCCCGGCGAGCACGGCCTACCTAAATCCCAAACCGTCCTCGCCCCGTCCGCCCCAGCCACCCCCGGCCGAACCAGTAGCACCGGCCCGACTAATATCTCGTTCTTTTGTTGCGTTTCGCGGCAATTCGCCTGCCGCACGCGCGCTACGAATTTCGGGCTGATTATTCGGCGCTCTCTCGTCGAGTTACGCTGCTTCGCTGGATTAAAACGCTCCCGGTACGCCGGCACGCGCGCTTTCTCTCTCTCTCTCTCCCTCTCTTACCACCTACCCTTGCAGCCGCGGAAACAGAAAGGGGCCAGCACGCTCTACCGCGAGAGCAACAGAGATATCCTGCAAATGTTAGCCCCCCGGGTCCCGGGAACACTGCTGCTCTCTTTTATTCCTTCGTTACATTCCACCGTCTACCCTTTCTCCTGTCACTACTACCACCCCCTCGCACCGCCGTTTGCACCGGATGCATTCCAAGTTTACTGATTTGTCCAAACTCTTGGAGAATGTCAAATGAAAAGGATTGCAATAATTATAGGTCGATTAAATCACTAATAAGGGTTTATTAATACAAGGGCCCATCCTAATACGGATTTGATAGTCCAACGGAAATGATTAAAATGGTCGTATGGCTGCATTCGTTCTTATTTATATCTCCAGAAGTACTGAAGGGAATACTCCAAGTTAGTCTTTTGGTCTTTTTGAAGAGTGCGACACGTTGATTGGCAGAGTGCCGATTGACAATGATTGCAGAATACCGAGGACTACTATTTCGCAGGGTGGATTTACGCTTACGAAGCGCCCTATTGAATATTACTTTATTACGCGAGTCGCGATTAAGGTGGCAGGGGTTTTTACGAGCTAATCGAGCATGTCAGATGAAGGGATTATTGCTAGTGGCCGCTGCAGCAAGGGCACAGTTGGGATGGCCAGCAATAATACTAAAAAATGACGCGGCATTTTACAGCGGCAGTAAAAGTGCCGCTTTCCCTCGAAGGAGAGCATCCCCGTCGGGAGGGAGAATGGTCCAAGGGAAGGAAATTGTTCGAGCAGTTCGAACCTCCAACTTTTCAAGTGATTTTCCCTATGGCTGTCCTTTTCTTTCTCTGATTCGATTGCACGCCGATTATCAGGCCAATGTATACATCGCGAGTCAGCGGGATCTTCGAAAACAGATATCTATCATTGGCAATTAAGACTTTCTTATTGGTAATATCTGCGTGGGAGGATTCTATTGAGTTTGTTGTTAATTCGAAGTTAAATTAAGGATGCAGTACACTGCGAAGTGCGCGAGCGGCGAGAGGAAGTCGTGGACATTACTACCTTTTGCGCGGTCTGGAAGCCGAGCCTTGGCATTGTAGGTTTAGGGTGGTGGAAGAGCGATGGGAACTTGTGGAAGACGAAGAGAGGCCGAGAGTCGGCCGTTAGAGCGTTTTACGACGGCATTAAGCTTCTCTTAAATGACGCACGCAAAGTGCTCCTTTCCTTGTCTCCTTCCCACCGGCACCTTCTCACCACTACACACTGCTAACCATCTCAAACCAGCAACTTCTTTCCCGTCCCGCAGAATCACACTTTTACCTAGTTATATCCTATTTGTCTCGGTCGCCCTTGATTCCGGCGCATATTACCTTCTCGCTGGGCAAAAAATTCCCTGGCCAACGCGAGTCCAACATGAAATCCATCGCGTCCTCCGCAAAGGGAGGCGAATGGGTAAATGAGCCTAAACCATAGCAAGTGGATCTCGATTGTAAGCAATGACACGCGAGAGAGAGAGGGGAAAGGTCGAGCCGAGTATGATAGTATGGATGAGTAGGTGGTGGGTGGATGTGGATCGAAGGCGAAAAGAGGAGCGAGACGCGCGACGAGGAGGAGGATCGGAATGAGAACGCGGACGAGACGGAGGAGCAGGGAGAGGACATAAGTCCAGCGGCGGGAGCTCGTCGTCGGACTCTGGAGTATTGACAGATATTTAAATGAATATTCCTCGGCTGTTAGGGATCCTCTTTGAAATCAAAGCAGAAGGTACAACGGTTCATTTAGACGTCCGCCGATATCCCATGCCGGCTGCTGGAGGCTGGATACAGGATTTCACTTGTCACGTCAGTCGTTGGGCTATCACCGCGACGAGGAGAGGAGGAGGCTGCCGCTCGGCCGCTCGGACGCTCGGACTCCTCCTCTGGCGCGCGGGGCCTATACGGCTAGGTTCCAGGTGAGAGTATCGGAGAGAAGTCACCCCTCGACATGACCCTGCTTGTCCCGGACACGTAGCTACCTACTGTACTTTACCTTCGCCTATCCTGCCAATAAACGATCGTTCTCGCTATCTCGATATCTCGCGGCTCACTATCCTCCAAGACTACCCGGGGGCCGGGAAATTGATTCCGATGCTCGATCGGCCCTGATCGGTAGGAGACCCTGACACAATCCTATTAGCCAGTTAATACGAATCCTTCCTCCACGCCACGCAGTTTTAGACTACATTGGCCGCGCCGAGTGCAGCCGAGCCCAGTGACGTACAGCTTGAATTAGCGTACTCTCAATAAAGTGAAAGCGTGCTCCTGGCACTCGCATCTGTTCGTATTACAGAGTCAGCTTGTGCCTAGGCTCGGCCACGACAAGCTTTTGCCATACACTCGCCGGCCGCTGCCACTGGCCCTATTAGATCACCGGGGAACAGAACAGCAATCAAATTCTCAGCCGCAGACACGTTCCACCGCAACTGGTCCAAGCCTGGCTTCTTTTCTTCTCGGCTCAGCTCAACCCCTAAAGACGCTCGCGTCAAGTAGAACTCAACAAGTTCCACTTGTGACTGAGAGAAAAATCACTGCGACTTGAGAGTCGAGACTTGTGTGTGTGCATCCTTCGAGAGGAATCAAGATTGATTCCTTTGTTACGAGGGACGTCCGAGCAAAGTATCTGAATAATAATTGATCCGCTCAATCAATTCCGTGGACTCGATGGCCAGGGGATAAGAGGGCATGGGGGGCCCGTGGCTCGTAAACGAGCCTGAACCAGCCAATAAACAGGAATGCCATGTTTTTCGCTCGGAGTGGAACTCGCGCGGAGCACGCGGCAATAAATCTCGCCGGACGTTTCTAATTTTCCCGGAGTTGCACGCACGTACGCAAAACGCACTTACATCCAAGAGCGGGAGAGCGAGAGAAAGAGCGAGAGAGAGTGGAGTGTTGGGTTTGCATCGTTACGTTGAAAATTAATAAGCCGATAAATTTGTCCTGCAGCGTCCGAGCCACTGGCACAGCCGCACATCCTCCAAGACGCGACAGCGGACCGTGAAAACAGAAAGCAAAGAAGGGAAGCAAGCGCGCACACCCGCCCTACTCCCTTCGCTCCGGATTATTCCACTAATTAAAACTTATATCACTGCTTCCTGCATTGCGCCGCTTGCCGCTGCTTGACAAATCAATCCTCACTCGTAAACCCTCGCTTTATGTCCACGATTAATACTCAGCCACTGCTCAATACTCTTGCTGCAATTGCCGGCGGGAAAGCGCATTAGTAAGCAATATGTGTGTCGGTGGTCTGCAAAACTCTCGCCCCAACATAATTCCGTTTTGTATATTAGCAACTGGCAAGAGTTAAAGTCAAGATTGCACGAAGGGAACACCTTTCAACACTTTGAGTGTCCAACTTTCGGATTTTGAACTTTGTCGCCACTTGTTAAAAGTGCATTATTGTTGAAGAAATAAATAAGCTTGTGGATAGACAGCCGAATGTAACCCTTACTTTATTCGCGCAGCACTCAAAGTGTTAATGAAAGTCAAAGTTTAGACCCCACATCCTTGCTTTGTGTTTCTTTGTACATTTTTATGTTAATCCATTACATAAGCAATACCAAGCAAAGAAGCATCTACTGAAGCCAGAGCTTCGGAGACAAGAGAAAATGTGGAGCGGAAGACAAGAGGAATTGGGTGAATGGGAAGAAAGTAAAGTGTGGACTACAAACAAACAAAAATTGAGTACGTGCTTGCGTACGCGTTGGTGCTAACAACTAAAGTGTTAATCAGTGAAATATTTACCGGTAAGATTATCGCCGCGTTGTTGCGGCCAGCGAAAGGAAGGCCTCGGCTGCTGCTTGCTTCGCATGTCTCCCGTGTCCGGTGCGGCGGTTGCGGACCGCTCGCTTTTCAAACGATCGGAGACCACTACTTACCTGCAACAAAAGGCAGTTATATCGTCAGTGTCTAGCGATCGCCAGCGGATTAAAAGTAACAGAATTAGCTTTCATTAGACAGAGACATAGAAACAGAGATTTTCCTCGTGGGACGGCGAGGAGGAGGAGGAGGCGGAGGAGGATCGGGCGGACTCGAGCTAAAAAGGGGTTGGGTGGTTCAGTGTATTCTAGGGCTAGAAAGATCGTGCGATTTCCGTGTGATCCCTCGTCCTCGAGGAAAAGCCACCCCTCTCGGCGCCCCGTGTGTTTCCGAAGGGAGTCCGAAGCGACGCCGCGCCGGAGCCGCGTTTCCCTGAACGCTCCCTTATCCAGCCGTTAGCAGGCATCGTAACCGGCCGTATATCTTTCGAGTGCGCAGCCCCGAAAGCGGCCGCCTTTGTTTCAGATATTTATGAGGCGTTTTAATTCGCGCGCCGCGTCACCCGCGTCGCATCGCGTCGCCCCCCCCTCGCCCCTCGATCCCTACTGCTTTTCCTCGCTCGTTCTGTTAGGGGTTCGAGGGACGCGACTCGGGGAGAATGTGGCGAGGGATAGGGACAGGGCGGGCAAGTTCAGCATTGGCTCGGTTACCGCGCGCGCTCCTATAATGCCGAACGCCGAAGCGAACGCGAGAGGACCGGCAGATCGGAGATGGTTTAAGCTCGGAGTGGAACGAGTGCGCCGGTCACCGGCAAGATAAAGCGTCAAGCCCTTCGCCCCCTGCTTCCTAACGTAAGCCATAAGCACAAATAAACTATCGCCCGTATATCTCGGCTCAATGGTTCCTGCCCCGGTGGAAGGACCTGCGTACACATACGTCCACCCACCGACACACCGTCACACACACACACACACACACACATACACGGGAGAAAGGACACGCGCGCTCCTTCTCCACCTGTACCAGCAGCTCGGCTACAGGCTTCGTTTCACCCTTGGAAGCACTAACATCCCGACAGCTCGTGCGCCCGTGTATCCCCGAGCAATGTTTTATCCGTTATAGTGGATAGTTGGGTTAGTGATTCATGTGATTCATTGAGAGAAGCTGTAGCCTGGAGATGGAGCAGGTTGAGCCATCGATGTGGCCGAAGTAGTCTCGTTCAAGGATGGTGGGGATCGTCGGCGGAAAGGGGGAGGGGAGGGGGGGGAGACGTGAGGGCTTGGGTTCTCTCGGGTTAATTACGCGTTCGAGTAAGTGCACGATTTCAGAAGCGCATTACATTCGTCTGGTTGATTCACGACGCGAGTCGTACGTCTCCCCGGCACGAGGCCGGCAACAACCTCGTCCGGCATAAGGAGCTTGCAGGAGAAACCGCTTCTCGGCTCGGCCGTCTCTCTCTCCCTCTCTCTGGGCCGGCGCCCCCTTCGGCCCTCTCGCCGGCCTGACACGACACACTAGAGAGTCAGCCAGCCAGCCAGCAGCAGCCGCACTCCCGCTCATGCTCTTCTTTACGTTGCAGCCGAGTTTAACAGTAACAGTACGTCACCCTGTCAGTCTCTCCGTCTCCGCCGCCCGTTTCTCTCTACCTATCTACCTCTGGCACCGCCACCCATCAGTACGCTGTCGGGCTGCCTCCGTTTCACCCGCACCTAAGAGGCTTCTCTCCTCTCTCCTCTCTTCTCCGCCGCCTCTTCTCTACGGCCGGTCTCTCCTGCTCCTTTCTCCTCTTCCTTTCTCTTCCTTTCGATCCCTCGGCCCTTCCTCTCGCGCCCTCGCCGCCGCCACTCTCTCTCTCTCTCTCTCTCTCTCTCTCTCTCTCTCTCTGCTTCACCTTCCTCTGTCACGGCGGCACCGGCGGCGGCAGCGGCGGCTCGCTCTCCCTCTTTCGCACTCTCCTTAACAGCCTTCACTCTCTAAAAGCCTGGGTGTGATCTATGGCGGGACGTTGCGTCACTCCGGGAACAGATGCAGTGCTCGTATATTACTCGGCCATATCTAGCAGGAAGGCGGAGAAAGCGAGAGGGGGTTCGAGGGGGCGGCGAGGAGAGAGCAGGATACGCAAGGGACTGCGCGCCGGAGAGGCTCCGTTGAGCGCCACCCCGGACGGTCAAAAGAATGGCAAACGACACAAATCACTCGGGGCCTTTGTGCGAATCACCCTTCGCCTCATTTATCCTCGTGCCAAAGAAAATTCACTGTTGAGCGATCGCCGTCCTGCTCGGCCGCCAGAACGCCCGAATCTATTCCGGCACTGCCCATCGGCCGAGAGACGCTCGCCGAGATATATCCACATACATGGCGCGTGTATATCCAGTGCGCGTGGGAATGGATTAATTTTTTAATCCGGCGGGGAAAATGCATGAAAGTATAGCATGTACGTGCGGATTCGCGGGAAGGCGAGCCAGCTGTCTGCGTGGGAGAGTTACGGGAGCAGCGGCGAGAGCGAGGGTCGAGGGAGAAGGATGGAAGAGGGTGCGCGTCGGGAGAGTAGACACTTGGAGAATCCCATAAATCAGGTCAGGGTTGTCGACGGGGGTGGCTGGGTGGCGGCGGCGGCGCGGCAGCGCCGGCGACGACGACGACGTCGGCCGCAGCCGCCGAGGGGTAGTAGGTAGCTAGAGCGGGCTGTTAGGTAAAGGTCGACGCACAGCAATCCCGTGCCGGCGACGAGGACGGGGAGAAGCGCTCGGGCAGAGGACATCGCGCATGCTCGTAAAATCTTTGGCGCCAATTCCATTCACCCGAGCGGAAGATTACCCTACCGGGGAAACCCGCAACGCCGTCGACTTGTCCCGGGGAAATTCGTGAGAGCTAGTTGACCGCGAGGAATACTTGTCTCCTGGGAAAATCGAGTCTTCGAATTATACCTTAGTGCATCAACTTCGAATCATTTCCAACTCCAATACCAACGCGTCAGAGAAATCAGTGAGCTCGGGAGGGGAATAACTTGAGTCAGGGAGATTGAGGAAAGAGAGGAAACTTGTGTGTGTGTGTGTGGGCGCAGCTAATGCGTAAAGGAGAATCGATGAGGAGAGGGAGGGAGAGAGAGGGAGTGAAAGAAGGACTGGTAGAAGTAGAAGTAAAGGGGAGGAGGATGGTAAAGAAGGTTCGGGGGGCCCCAGCTGGAAGCGGTGCAGTTTCGAATATTGGAAAACGGGTCGGGGAGGACTAGGAAGCGAAGAAGAGGCGAAGTGCCAGCGGGGCACTATTTATGACGCGTACGTGAATTCTGGAAACAGCAGGGATACGAGATACGGTATAGGGCGGCTAGGGGGGAGGCAAAGGAGGGAAAGAGGCGATGGCGCAGGCTGATGTCACGGCGTTGCCGAACGAGTAAAAAGAAGGAAGGAGAGACGGGTGTAGGTACAACTAAGGTACGAGTTGGAAGCGTGAAACTGAAATCGAACGGCAGAGCGTTGCCGAAGCTGGGGCGGCGGCGAGTCCAGCTGCGCTTCGTTCAATAAAATCAAAGTCTGACTAAGAAGAGAATGAGAGCAAACGGAGAGACAGAGAGAGAGGGGGAGAGAACTGGCGGGACTCTAGGTGGAGGATGTAATTTCACGTCTAGCGAGATGGTCTGGCCGGAGTGGCGATCGGGAATCTGCCCCTGGTGGATCGGATCCGCTCCTACCGAATTGCGCCCGGCGCGTCTCGTGCGGTCCGCTGGTGGAAGTGGCTGCGTTCTGTCGGCGGAGCGAAGAAGCGCCGCGGCGCGTTAAGGGCGACAGCGACAGCGACAGATCAAAGCCGCGAGAGACACGTAGGGGAAGGAGAGCGAGGCTCGGGGCAGAGATCCGGTATCCGATTGATTCATTGGACGCGCGTGCCTGCTTCCAAATCACCAGAATAGAATCCGCTGCCTCGGAATGCTCGGCTCACGGCTAATCCATCGAGCGTCTTTATTGCTCGGCGACATTTATAAAACGCCAGAGAGACGAGGGCCTCCTCGCGATCGCGCTCATTCGTCACCGATTATAAATCGTCAAGTTGCCCCCTCGCGTCCCCTCTTCTCCGCCGCGCCGCTCGCCGTCGCTCTTTCTCGTTCCTCTCGCCGGGCTTCATCGGTGCTCTCGGCTGCTCCGCAGGCGCAGTGCGTCGTGCCAGTTTTCTCTTTAATTCGTTCTTAGCGGCGCAGAGCTAAAAGACGCTGTCGCTCGTCCCTCACGGTGTCGTCGCGTAGCCCGAGAATACGCAGATGCGTAAAACACAGAGGACGCCGCCGCGTCGCCGCCGTCACTACTTCCATTTCAATTCGCACTTTTGCTCCTCTCAACTTTCAGCCGCCCGGCCGTCCGCTTGATGAAAAGCAGAAAGGGAGCCCTGGCTCTCCGCTCCGCTACTCTCGGCCGAGAGCGCGTAGCCAGTAGCGCGCACTGCTAAGATCCAGTTTATCGTAGCGGCGCCCCCATCAACGTCCGCTCCCGGCGAAAACCCACTTTCCCCAAAGAGCATCGTAGCGATTCATTGCCTCAAAGGGCGGAATGTCGAGGGAGAAGAATTAGAGAACGCCGAAGGGAATTGGAATTCGGCCTCTCGACGAAAACGGGCGAGCTTTATGTGGGCCGACTGATAATTACATTCGGCTAGCGGAGCAGTTTATTTCGTGGTGGTAGTCTCTCCAGCCGAAAGGGCATTCGCACTTTAGCCAGCCGGGGAGGAGTTCGAGGGGTGCTCGGGCGATCCTGCGGGGTGCGAGAGGGCGGCGGCGGCGGCGGCGAGCGATATGGCCAGCTGAAGGGAAAGAGAGGGAGAGAAAGCGAAGCAGAGAGCCCGAGAGAACGGAAGAGGGGGCTGAGGGTTGTAGATAGCTACGAAACGTTTCGCTGGCGTAGGTGTAGCGAAGATAAGGCGCTCGTTGCGTTGAAGCGTCCCTGGGCGCCCGTCCAGAATCGTCCCGACGCTCTACCTACCTTGGCCCTACCCACCCCTCCTCTTCTCCTTCTATCTATCCTCTCCCTTCCCCCCTCTCTAACGAGCGGCGTTTCCACCCCCTCGAGTATCGTCGACTTTCCTGTAATATCGCGACCGCTCTTCCTACCGACGCGTTCCTGCTCGGTTCGCGCTCTCTACATGTATTACATATACAGAGCCAGAACGCAGAGTAGAAGGCCAACTCTGACTGGCTTTCTCTCCCTCTCTGCTCGGAACTCGGCAGCCAGCCCTCCCAGCAATCCCCCGAAGGAGTCTCGTCCTAGAGGTACGGGGCTAGGATCGGGCCTTACTAGCGCGGCGAGGCCGCTCCTCGGCAAGTAGAAACGGCGCTAAAACGTGGGTGGAAGCCCGTTTAATACTCGGCCCGATACCCGAGTGTTTCTAGTAATTGGGAAGTAAAACAGCCCTCCAACATGCAGCTCCGGCTTTCTCGGCTTCCTCGGCGAGACGCCGGCGGACACAGGGGGCCGCGAGGAGCATCGCTTTCCACCGAGTACTTGAGCCCCACTCCAGAGCCGAGAGATCCCCATCACCATCACCAGCCTCCTCTAACAGAGCGAATCTGCCTGGCAAAAGGCGTCGGGGAAAAAAGAGAATTGGTATCTCCTCGGCTGCCGGGCTTCGCCTCGCCATCGGGAGAAAGAGAATCCCCTAAGGTCTCGGAGGGCTGAAGGCTCTAATTAAAGAGGATCCCGCCGAGGAATGAGATTCTTTCCCGGTCTCGTGCAAGTTAACTCGAATCGCTCTCGAGTCCGGTTAGATCCATCGGGAGGGCTCCCCGCTCCGGCCGCCCGGGCGCACATCCACTGACTCTAAGCAAACTCGTTCAGATTTCCCGGCGATCGGCTCGCCCGCGCCCGTGCAAACGGCTCCTGCAACTCGGAGATTACACATCCTTTACCGCCTTCTCCCGCCAAGAATTACGATCGATCCTGGGATTACGATCGAGCCGAGGGCCGAGGCTCGAGAGTCGAGAGTCGAGAGTCGGGAGGAGGACTCTCGCTCTCCGGCGCGAGATCTCGTATTGTTCTTTTTCCTCGATCGAACGAAAGGGACGATGAGTGGTGCTAATAACACGTGCACACCGAAGGGGTTGCCGTGTTCGGCGAGCGATGGGAAAGATAGTATCTATAGCCGGAGAGTTGTTCCGAGGAGCGAAAAGAAGTAGTAAGATGGTAAGAGCCGCCTCGGCCGCCCCTCCCGCCCGGTGATTGCCCACTTGGCCAGGCTGTCTCTCGCGGTCCTACGTACGTTCTAATCGTCGCAGATGGGCGCCGCTCCGATCCCCGCCCTCATTATTAACGGATAGCTCTCGGCCGAGTGCACGTGTCCTATTACACGCAGGACGATTATTCGACTGGTCAGCGAGCGCCTTAACCGTGGGGATAGCTCGGCGGAAATCGGCGACGGTGGAAGCCAGCGAGGTAATGTGATAAGAGTGGTGGGAAAAGAGGATCCCGGGGAATGTCGGGGGATGAAGGGCGAGAGGGTCCGCCGGCGCGGCTCGGCCGCTCCCGGAGCCGAAGGTAGGTGGAAACGAGGGGGCAAAGTAAGTAGGTGGGTATAAAGGAGCATGACTGGACGTGAGTTCAATACGCGCT
The DNA here is from genome assembly GCA_963675795.1 of Crossocerus cetratus. Taxonomy (NCBI): domain Eukaryota; kingdom Metazoa; phylum Arthropoda; class Insecta; order Hymenoptera; family Crabronidae; genus Crossocerus; species Crossocerus cetratus. The sequence goes on from OY776669.1 coordinate 11,191,430, forward strand.
CCTCGAGCACAGCTGTCACTGACATCGCGGCAATTCGAAACTGACCACGACAGGCAACCTCGGCTCTGCCTCGGCGGACCACAACGCTGGAAACTTATACTAGCAGCCTTCCGATTGATACGTCCCAGCCACTCACCATACGCCAAAGGGGACGGATTACTCGCCCGACGACAGCATCTCGCCAGATCCCTCAGGATCTCAGTAATAGCCCACCGCTCTCTCATACATACAACTCTCTGCTATTAGCTTCTTTCCTCCTGCGAGCAGGAGAGATTTCGTGTATTCTTTGATGCTTCCCCGTCGTAGAATTATACCCAATAAAAGGAAAGAACCGGCCGACTTGAGGACGAATCCGTCGAAAGCGATAAGGCCAATTAAGTTTATCTTGCCGAGTGAAATTAGGAAGTCGAAAAAGGAATAAAGGAGGGAAGAATTGGGAGGAAGCGAGGATAAACACACGGCGAAGTGGTTGGGGGGGCTGTTGACGATTATTGGTAGGAGCAGCGAGGTGGAGCCGAGGGGCGCGCGCGGCGTAGTCGCGGAAAGCGATCAAAGAAGCGATCACCGAGCGTACCGGGAATTAGGGGCCATAACGTCGGCGGGCGCAGAGGCCGACCGGCTTCTTAATAGGAGAGGAAGCCAAATAAGAGGATTCCGAAATGGCAAAGTCATCGTCGCTCGGGCTTCGGCGTTTTCGGCCACCGTAGGTAGTCCTCCTCGCCGCCGACGCCGCCGTCCTCAATGGGGAAAGGTGAAAGGAACCGGGGTAATAAGGACGAGTGTGATAATGGCCCCGGCGGCTAGCGCGTCAACGATGAAAAAATCATCGGCGCAGGAAGAAAAGGGATGAAAGGAGCCCGGGGGGTGGGGGTGGGGGGCGAGGATCGGTAGGAAACTCTCGGAGAGAGGGAAGCGAAGGTGGAGGTACCCTTGGTACGAGCGGTCGGGTCAATCCTTGGCGAGAAATGCGAGGAGGTGATTGATGGAACGTCAGTCATGCTGCAGCCATCAATCTCCCATAGCTATACCTTTATTATTTATTATTCTTGTCGACGCCGCCACGGATACTTCGGCTTCGACTCTGCTGCCTCGCCTCGCCTCTCGCTCTTCCTCATTTCCTAGCCTGGGCCGCGCGATTCAGAGGGAGAGAGCCCGGTGCACCGGCGAACCCTAAAGCCTCCCAGTGACGAAGCAACGTTTCAGCCGCATCAGTTAACAACAACGCAGAATAACGCCCGTGCATTCGTTCCGTCCACCCTGCAACCCTCTTCCACACGAATTTCCGAGGGCACGTCGCACATCTACTATCCGCCTTCGTGATTGCCGCACTGCGCTTCATCTGCTTTCGAAGGCCGATCGACTCTTCTTCTCTTTTCCTCGCGGGATCTCAATTAGAATGTTATTTATCAGGATGAAATGAGTCGAAGGACAAAAGTGCCGCCCCCGTTTCACTCTCTCCGTGCAATGCAAGGATCGCAGTTGCAAAGAGAGAGAGAGAAAAGAGCGGCGGCAAGAGATATCTCCGCGAATCTCGTCGGTGCTGCGTCACGAAACAAATGCGCGCTCGGCCAATCGTCATTGAACCGTTCATGAGGATGACGAGGAGGATGGCGATGACGATGAGGAGGACAACGAGGATGACGAGGTGGAAGATGACTCTTCGCAGCTGTCAATCCAGGAGAAGTGAGAACCCAGGGAGGAGAAGAGCAGCGGCGTTGGATGCAGGATGTGCACGGGGCCGCTCTTGCTCTTGATCTCGGTCTCAGTCATCTCAGTCAGTCTGGGCCTCACTCGTCTCAGTCAGTCTCGGTCACGGTCTCGTTCCCGGGCCCGAGCCGTCAGCCCACTTGTATCTCCGTTTGATGGAACCTGCTTGTGCTCTCGACGTCCGTCAATCCTTTCTGCTTCGGATCGACGATTTTTCAGCCGAGAGCACAGCGTGATTCGCTTGCCTTTGTATAACCACTCCCGGCTATATATACTCTTATATAAAGCTTCATTATAAATTATGCAGCAATTTTAATTATAGAGAGATGTTACTCGATTTTTCTTCATATTGCAGGGCACACAATATCGCAGAAATAATGTATATGTCGGATAAAAAGTGGGTTTCGACACTGCTGATACAAATGCAACAATCACCCGGAACAGGACATCGCGTTTGGTCAATCGCACATTGACTCCAACATTCTGTCTCGCAACATTTTATTGCGAATATGGGGAATCGGCAGTGTCCGACCGCTCTTTACCGCGTTCCGCAACAATGTTTTTGTCAGTGCCGCTAGACCCGATGGTTTTATGACAATTGACACGCATGCAGCATTGCGCTACAACATGTAACGTTGTCAAGTGCTGCGAAGCAGAATACTCCAACAAAACAATACCAGCAGCAAGAACTCCCGCTTTTTAATAGCCAGCTTCTATTCTCATAAGGAACTATGAAGTCAATTTTTGCATATTAAAATTCGTGCAACAAAAAATCTGAAAGTGTTTATATCTAATTTTACCAAAAGGCTCTGCAATGTCCGCTAATCAAGCAATTGCCTCGCGTTGGCTGACTTTCGCCGCACTTGCCAGCACACGCACATGTCTGCACGGTAAACACATGTAGGACTTGGCCGAGGGATCAGTTGCACAAGAATTGCTCAGTGCGAAGCAGTGACATTGTTGAAGAAATGGTTAGCCGCGTAGTTATAGAATCCGCAAGGAACCGAGACGGCGACTTACCGCCAAGTTGCCTAGTCAGACTGGCGCGATTCATAGACTCGCGGTGAGATCGAAGGGGGACAGGCAGGCAGGACGATCGTAGCGCCGATCCTTCTCCCCCGAGTCGATGAGTCGCCGTCGAAGAGAGACTTTCTCGCATTGCAACAAGAAGCCCGTGGCGCAGGAAAGGCGCGCGTCAGCTCAATCGCCGGTAAAATTGCTCGCTCGAGCGGCCACCGACTATTTCCCGGACGGATAATTACTATGTCGGGGAAACCGGCGCGTCAGAATTCCGCAGCCGCCCATTCCGCTGGTCCATTCGCGCGACCGCCGGTTGAACAAGGGGGAAATACGCGTTCTGCTAAACAAGAAACGCGAGAGCGTTTCCCGCTTTCATTGAGAGTATCAAGGAGAAAGGTGGCGATTAAAAAAGCTCGCCTAAAAGATCGGAGCGTAAAGAGGACGAAGGCGGCGGCGGAGGATGGGGAGGATGGGGAGGAGGTGAGCAGGCATCAAGCAACAGGGGCAGAAAACATGACGGCTTAGACGTTTTAAGTTTCTCGGGGCATTTGAGAAGACATCGAGGAACTCGATCTCTCGAGCCGGACGCCCGAGCGCGGAGGTACCTGCACCTGAGCCTCTTAGACATTTTTTTCGACGGCTAAACAAGTCGCTTACTCCGCAGGGCTCGGCCTGAAAAAACGGGATCCGTGCTAGGCAAAATCTCGCGCCCTCCGCACGGGATCGCGCCCGTCTACTTAGGACGTACGTGCGTGTCCTCGACAACTCTACGCCAATTTACGCTTCGGAGACTCCAAACCCCATCGACGCAATGCGTCCGCTGATTCCCGAGTAAAGTCCCAGGCTATTCCCAACAGTCAAGGATACCTCAAACATTTCAAATTAAAAAGCGCACCTGACCCCTCGCCGAGCGATACAATTCCCCTGAAAAATGGCCGCGAAAATAAATTGTTACGCTCGCGCGCGCACATGCTTAATTGTTAACGCGACGTAATGCGCCGGATGGCTGTCGATAATTAACCAGTGAGCGAGCGGGACAGGTGTGCCGTGTGGCGTAACTCATTAATTTGAAGCGTTTTAATTATTCAAAATGCAAGTGCTCTCTCTCCCTCTCTCTCTTGGTCACACAGGTACATACATACACAAGCAATCAGTGAGTGAGTCTCGCAGTGTCGCGCAGCCATTGCCGGCGGGGCGGACGGTTAACGATCGCGTACCAGCAGATTAGGATTTACATGATTTGAGGCAGGTCAAGACCGGGTAGACCAATATACATCCGGTATGTGCGTGGTGGTGGGCGAGAAGGAGCGAGTGCGGCGTTGTTGGTCACGGCTCCGATGCTCGCTGTAGATCGGCGGAGGAGGAGGAGGTGGTGGAGGAGGGGAGCCGAGAGCGAGGAAAGGCTTCTCTCTGCTCCATTCATAGTTAAGCGCCGCCGCTTATGAACGGGCATGCCTATTATGTAATGCATCCTCGACAAGGAGTCTTTTTATATCCACTACTCGGCTACTCATCGGGCGACTCTTCGCCTCCACGGCGGCTTTCGCCGGCCGTGCTCGTTCATCCAAGCATTTTCGGACACGCTTATTCACTATCCTCCTGATCCTATCGTCTTGGGCTTCGATTATCTGATTATTCGAGTATATCCTCTTCTCCCGGTTGCCGAGGCTCAGCGCTGCGCTGCGCGCTGACAGAAGGAGCCGATTTATCGATCAAGTGTACCGTCAGCGTGGTCACGCGATGCCAATTACTCATCACTCGCTGCATGAACCGCCAGTCAAGCTGGCGTTCGCTTTATTAATGCATACTCCGCTCGCTCGATCGGCGACGGTAGTTAAGATGGGTACCTCTTAACGGAGTCTAGTTGTGGCTCTCTCGCGGTGTCTTTCAGCGAGGCGAACCCGGTATTATGAGCATCCTCCAGTCATGATTACGAGTCTGCCGGTTAATTTGGATCGTCGGGAGTTGATAGAGAGGAGGACAAATCGATCGAAGCGAAAGGATCGAGCGGAGCCGGAGCCCTGTCCCCGCCGAGTCTCTGATGCTCGATAACATTATGACGCATGGCAGTTCGTGATGAGGTCTTTCACTGACAATAAGAAATAGGGTTACACGCTCCAAGAGGCAATAGCGCGATCGCATCAAAGGATCGGCGATCTCGACTCTGCGAGCCTCGTCGAAAAAACCACTGGCACACGGCTCAGGAAAGTGTGTCGCGAGTTGCGAGTATTAGAAACAGTGGCGAGGGAAGTTGATCTCGCGAAATGCAGCGGGTTGGCGGGGTCATCCTCAAAATCGGCTAGATTAAACCCTGTCAGGACGCGGAGCGTGCACGGGAGTGTCACGTGCGCGATAGGACTGTCACATTGCGGCTTGTGCAGTGTCGCGCTGTTTGCCCAGCCGATTCCGCGCGCCTATCGATCAAGCGTGTCAGGCATAATCGATCGCCTTGACGATTTTCTGCCTCGGGCCGAGCGCGCCCTAATCGGAGCAAGCGCTAATGTACCAAGTCTCGATCCAGCCAATCGGTCACGCATTTTCCTTGGCTCGCCCTCCATCACAAAGCGCTCGCCAGTCATCGACTCTTTCATTTTTCTCTCCCTTTCTCGCACTCTTTCCCTTTCTCCTTCCTCGTCACATCCTTTCTCTCGTGGACTGCGAGCTCAAAGGCTGCTGCTAGCTAAAGCCTCTCTACAGTCTAGGTCACGGGCCTCTAGTTTCTTGCGGTACGACTTATCACGAGCGCGACTCAACAAAATTCATCAATTAACGATTCGAGTTATTGCGAAGAGAAGAATTTGTGATCCTAACGTATACGCTGATTCCTTTGCCTTTCGAAACAGCACCGATTTATTTATTGATGATATCATAGAATATAATATAGTAGATTCGAAAAACACTAGTGTGTAATGAAAATTGCCGGATAATTTCTAATTATCCTCTCTGCAGTGATCCAAAACCAAGCGACATCGATTCACGAACAATAATTCCCCTGATGGGTTTCCATTACATACACACATACATAAAGTGTCACTGACGATCGAATTGAGATCAAGTTAGTCTCATCCTCGTCAGCCGAGCATCATCGCACTCGTAAAGGGAAGTCATCTGTTAGTCGGCGCTCGCGAGGCGATCGGTCTAATCAGCGAAGTTTAGCAAGTAGTATCGGTTGTCCCCGAATGGGAATGCTAGGACGAGTGACGCGGCTCGGCGTAGCCAGCACTTCCCACGCGCTGATACCGTGATTCACCGGTTTACACGCGACACCGATTCACCGTTAGACGCATGTGGGCACACACGAGATACACGTGTGTTACACGGAGAGCGGGCTGGCTCGTCCCGACGCGCGCCGCGGCGGAGATACCTCGGCTGCCACGTTCCGCGTTATCCTTGCACGACCCCGACTCCTTAGAATGCAGTTTGTCATGTCGGCAGCCGGGGGGGAAAGCTGTGGGGCACCTACGAATAGCGTAAGCCGGCTGCAGTGGAATAGACGTCGGGCCCGCACGGCCTAGTCAGACTCGCCGGCGAAGAATAGACTTTACACCTCCGCTCGCGAGACCCACATGACGACAAGTAGCCTTCACGATTATTACACACGTCAGTCTAGCAGTCTATCGCCGATACAGCGGCCAGTTATTATTGCCTCGTCTCGACTGAGCTGAGCTCGCTCCGAAGAACTCTGAGAATGAAATCATCTTTGACGACTGATTGATTCTCGGGCGGACGTTTTTGCGGTGTATGAAATTGTTCCCGTGGTTTACGAGCCTCTTAACACTTTCAGTCTGAGAAGCTGTTGGGTTACCTGTTGAGAAACCCCGTGCGAAGATAGATTTCTATTTATGCCGAATTCACCAACTTTGACACTTCGATTGGCGTGTCTGCCGAATTCGAGTCACACCCGGAACTCTTATCGACAGGCACGTTTAGCAAAGTGTACTGAGAGACTAAAAAATCCGCAATTTTGACAGTCGACGTATCAAATAGAATTGTTAGGAGTTGTGCAATGAGGAAGAAGACGGAGTGAAAGAGGCGCAGACGCCCACTCACTCTCACCCTGGTCCAAAGATAATTCTTCAGAGTGAAAAAAAGAATCGAACGCGACAGGGTTAACGTCCAAGTGGGTTCGGCTCAAAACCGGCGAGGCTCGCCATCGGATGACAAGCCGGGGAAATACGATGATTAATCGGGCGACCGGTGAATCCTGATGACACACAGAGCTCATGGCAAGGAGCGAGGAGGTCGCGCAAAACCCTTGCCACTTGGCTCGGCAACGAAAGAGAGGATTTTCGAGCGTGCGTGCGTGCGTGGGAGTTTGCGCTCGCAGCCGGAGTTGGCTTGCAAATTAGAGAAAGCTCTAATAACTGGTGGTGGCAAAGAGCAAAGTGAAACAGGTAGCAAGGATCCCGGAGTGATTTATGATGGTGGCGTGGCCGAGACGGGCGGCGCGCGCTCGCGGAGAATTTTCTGCTCTCACATAGCAGAATACTTCTGTCATGCGAAATCTGGAGAGCAACGATGCGAGTAATGTACTGGCTGATTCACGTAGGAATTTTTCCCTCCGCCTCGCCGAGATAAGGAGAAAGAGAGGATTTATCGTCCATCGCGAATGCGTCAAGTATGTCGCTTGCCCTTCCGGATTTCTTTGAGTACACTTCCCGGCAAACACTGCCCGCCGGAATAAGACAGCCCTTCCCTTATAAAGTAAGATCCACCTAAACCGAATATTCAAATTTCCCAAAAAGAATCCCCCACCGAATTTATGATTCACTCAAAGAAACCAGTTTGTCGCAAGCACATAACTTCGAGTGCGCGTTTCAGGAATATAACTCAAAAATGGAGTGCAATGGAACGCCGTCTGACAATGAGCTGAAAGCACCGTTCGTCTCAACTATTTAGATCTGGGTCCAAGGCGAGTGAGTTACGTGGGTAAGCGCGTCAAGCTGGCAGCTTCTTTGATCGATGTGGCGCCGAAACAGCGAGCGCATTGTCGCATCAAACCTTCTTACATAAGGACGGGCGGGTTCCTCGAAGAAAGGATAGAAAGCGGTAGCAGGAGCGGCGGCGACAGTGTCGGCTCTTGTATCTTGTAGAGTCGACTAGAGTTGGTGCCGGGGGGAGGGGGAATATCGTGGTTAAAAGGGGGTTAGCGTATCCACACACGCAGACACGTTCACGCTGTGTACACAGAGTCGCGACACAAACGGCTAATCTTTGACGGTGCGAGAGGCATATTTAAAAGTGGCTAGCACAAGCCGGCAGGCTGCCGGTGCAATAAATTAAAGGGAACGGTAATACATGTACATAGCACAGATTACAAAGTGCTTTTCTGCAGCGACGCGGTGTGCGGAGCCGGGCAGGGGGCGCGCGAATAAAAACGTAAACTCGAATTACCGTATTTCACGCATCTCTCTTTGATAAACCATTAGCCCGGATCGTTCCGATTACTATCGTCAAGAGGCAAACCCTCGCCGGGGAGTTAAATATGAAATTTATGAACTCGGGGCTTACAACGGAAATAATATAGCGTCGTCAAACGACGCGCGGGCAAGCGGCTCGCGCGCCACGATTATTCCACGATCCACATACACCTCGGCCGCGCGCAGATATACTGTTTTTCAATCGGGCTATCTTCGCGCTCGAGAGCTCGTTATCGATAATTAAAAATTGTCAAACGCACTTTGCTCCGCGCGCCCGCCACATCATATCCCGGATCCAGTCGAATCCGAAGTAGCCCCGGGCGCATTGCGGAAAAGGGGATGCCCACGGGCGAAAGGAGAGAGGACCGCCACCGCCGCCACACAGAAAGCACCATACACTCAACCAGCACCAAACACCGCCAGAAACCGACCCCACCCCCCTCGCTCGCTCGTCCTCTGATCCTATCCAGCCTCCCGGCGTCATCATTAGCCACTGTATTATTACTCCCTGGCTATTAATTCATTTCGAAAATACCATTTTCTGTGTGACCGATCAAAACTCCCGCTCCTACCCTCATACCCCTACCCTCCTGTACCCTCTCTCTGCTCTTCCCTTTGCTCTCGACGCCTCTTTTCCCTGTAATCGCTTTATTCATTGACAACCGCCGGACAAGATAGCAATGAGCTATTGTTCTAACCGATATTGAAAGGAGTCCCTTACACAGAGTGTCGAAGGGTAGATATTATTAGAGGACGCATTACGCCAAGTGCAATTTCAATCCCGTCGACGGAGTCAATGGCAAGCACTGGGTGTGTACTCTACAAAGTACAAAAGACTGGATCGAACCTTCCGATGACAGGATCGGATCAAAGGTCAGGGCGACGCATAATTCCATGCAAGAGGGAGTGCTCGGCTTCCTCAATGGCTTGAGAGGGTGAAATAAGAGGTGTGTGTGTGTGGCATTGAATGGCCTGGTGAGATCTCGTGGAGAGGGATCGATTATTATCGAGGAAGATCGAAAGGGATCGAAAGGCAGAGCGTGAGAGGCTGGAGCGAAAGGTGGTTGAGCGCGCAGTGGCAGGGTAATCGGGGGAGGACGAGTGTGTAGTGTCGAAGGGTGGTCGGGTAAGGTGTGGGTGCGAGCGGCTGGAGCGTGCGTAGCCTACCTCCAAGGTAGATCCATGGCACGCGTGCCGGTCCGGTAGCGTCCCGTCCGTCGACTCCCATCGTCCCATCCCGTCCCGCCTGGCGTCCCCCTGCTCGTTCATTGAAACGTTACGTACACACGGCCAGAAGCACCGCTCCACGGCCGTTTTACAGCCAATGCTCGGGTTCGTTTACCTCGGTAATAATCTCGTCTTCTCCCGCGATTCCTCCGTGAGCGCGTCCGAGCGCCCGAGCGCCCGAGCGCGGGCTGCTCTTTCGACGGGCAGAGACGCTCGTGCCGTTTACGAGATCTTTACGATCCCGTGAGATTTAGATGCGAGGAGAGTTCGTGCCCTCCAACCTCGCCCCCACCGAGTTATACTTGCTTCGGTAGCCAATAACACCGGCGAGCCGTCGCATCGGACAACTATTTGCTAATTGACGTTTTACAGCGTAACGCAAAGCGGGTAGTTTCTCGTTAGCGGGACGCGAGTGCGCCAGACAGAGAGACGGGGGCCGACGGGGAGGGAGGAGGAATTCGCCGAAGGCGGCTAGCAGGGTTTATTTGCGATGAGGGAACTTGACGGAAAAGGCGGCAAGAGAAAGGCGAGCGAGAGTGATCGGGACAGCGGGAGATCAAGAGAACGAGTGGAAGAGTGATACAGTGGGGGGGTGGAGGCGAGGGAGGTGTACACCGGGAGAGGTTGAAAGAGAGCCCCCGAAGGCCCGAATATCGATCTCATACATAATTAAATACCAAGCCGGCAAAGCATCACAAAGAGAGCTTACTTCGGCTTTGATCTGCTGACAGACGGGGCCCGTCATCGCGGACTTCAATAGGCGCTACTGAATCGCGGGGGTGTGTGTTATTGACGCTTGCGGGTGCTCGGCTTCTCTCACGCGTGCCTTCCTGCCTCTGCCTCTACCTCTGCTTTCCCAACCTTCTTCCCGGCCTCCACCGCCGTTTCCCTTATGAAACCTCTCCCGGTACTTGCTCCTACTCGCGCGCGCTACTAAACTATCCACAATTTTCAAATATGTACCCACTTTTCTCTCTCTCTCCCAAGTAAATCGTCCGTCGAAATTCATCGGCATTGGCACCAGCGGATCCCTTCCGTCAAGCGGTTACCCTCGATTATGCACTTGCGAGAGTCTCTCCATTATTGATAGATTCAGAGGGACGGCGGGCTTCCGAGTAGAGGTAGGTCTGGGTCCGGAGCAGGTGAATGAATAGGCGCGGTTGGTGGAGTAAGTGGGCGCGCAGGAGAGTGGAGCGAGATGAGGAGGCGCGCGGGGCGGAGGGAGAGCCGAGAGAGCATCTCAGGCCGGCGTCGTGCTCTTCTTCCCAGTTATCCGGCCAACTTGCCCCGAGGGGTTCTCACTCCTCTCCCACTCGATCGTACGCTCGTTTACGTGCCGCTTGAATTCGACTGGTCCTTGAAAGACCGCCTGACACCGAGTCATTTAATCCTCGGTGGGATTCCGTCATAAGTAAATTAATGCTCGGTCGATCGGGCTTCTCGCAGGAACGAGGGATAAATCAAGCGGGTGGCCCCGATCCTCTCTCGCTCTCTCTCCCGCTCACTCTCCTTGCTCCTCCGAAGGTGCAAGCGGGTAAGAGAGTTTATTCGCTCGGGCACAGCTGCGCGCAGTGGCGAGGCGTCGCATTAAAGCGCATAAAAGTGGACGCTTGATCTTTCCATCGTTACGTCGACGAAGCATCCTCGTAAATCAAGTGGGACGAGGATCGCGGCATTCCACCGCCGCGAACGCGAACAAACAGTCCACTATTGCGCCGGCCGCGCGGAAATTTATAAATACCGGCAGTTAATCTATAGGAATTTCGCAGGGCCGAGCCGCGAATTTCTGACCGGCGATTTTTATGCGGCTAGTGCGCGCGCCCGCCGACAACTATTTATCGAGATATCCGCGAAGATCAAGGCGACGGACGCGCGGCGCCGCGCGCTGCCTCCGCCCGGCTGAGTCAGCGCTCTTTATAAGATTCCAAGAGGAAGGATCGCCAAAAATCAGTCGAAGGTCGCCGCATAACAAAGCAGTTGACATATGCGAGCCAATGTCGCGACTGTTCGAGGAATGCCGTATAGTCGCGCGACGGGTTTCCCCGACTTTCCTGACGCTCATCAATCGCCAATCCTGCTGCGCCGCGAGTCGCGAGTCGCATCAAAGAGCGTGCAAGGGTGGCGCCGCGAGCCGCGAGACGCTCGTTGCTCGACAGTCATCGGGACGATTGACGAATTCGGCCAACTGCGCGACACGCCAGTGAAATAAAACAGTTTTATATACCAAGTCCCCTGCTCTCGTCGAGCTCGGAGCCCACGTCTCAGTCAGGCCGCGACAGACTTGGACTCCCATGAATTCACAATGACTTGTCATATGTGTGTCGAAAGCGTCTCACGGTGACAGGACGGATTTAATCGCGTCCACTGACGTCATCCGCCACCGCCGCCGCCGCCGCCGTCGTGGCTTTCAAGCCAGTGAATTTTAACTGGTTGCCACGATCGATTGAGAATATGTAAATGGATATTCCTAACCGCGGGATTCTATTTTCGCCGGCCGCGGATCCTTCTCTCATCGTCCCACCGTCTGACTGATTGACTGACTGCCGCGGGAAAGCAGCTTCTGTCGGCGAAAGGATGAGCTACCGTTTCCGTCATGTGTACTACCATTTTTCCTATCCACCAGACTATTAACCGTATTCTTACTAGTTTCTCCAGGAATACAGTCAATTTATTGACGAAGAAATGCATTAAGAATGCGATTTCCTCAACACTTTGGCTCGCATGCCACCTAAATTCGACCGAAACCCGAAAGTCCATCCACATACTCATTTTTTCCTACAAAAGTAAAACTAATAAACAATTTAAGCAGTCTCTGATGAAGGAGCTGACAGGAGAACTACCAAGTCCATTAAAATAACCGGTTTCATATTTTTTCCTGAAAATTTATTATCACTATTCTGCTATAATCGTAGGAATTTATGATGACTTTTAACAAAATGGTACAACTTCTATATTACCCTATTAATATTCTTCCAAGCGCTCGGATTCTACAAAATCTGCCGAACGTCTGGCCAAATGTCCGAAAAGCCGTCAATAGCCAAGGTGTGAAAACAGAGAGGGTCTGGCAGTCGGCGAGTTTAGGGACTTGCAGGAGTTGAGAGGTCTGTCTCTGGAAGGTAGATGTGCCGGGCCTCGTGACATTCATTGCAGCCGCGTCTGAAGCGCGTGGTGAGACAGGGCTGGCGGAGGTGGGGTATCGCGAGGCATTGGCGGGAGAGTGGATGGTAGTGCAGGGGTTATCTGTGTCAACAATCGAGATGCGTGAGTTCTGTGCCACGTGGCAGGGCGTTAAGCGTCTCAGCATATTAATGCACCACTTGCTCGCGAGCGGAGGCCCAAGATTGACGGCTTGACGGACAGGCGTAGGAACAGCCAGAGTCGAGCCTCGATCGACTAACTCGAGAATCGAGCCTTCCTAGGCCACTTTTCCCTCCACTGCCGCTTCGCCGGCGACGCCTTCTATTTCTAAGCAGCCTCCACTCCTAATCGGACCTTTGTCCGTCAGTGTCGCGAAATCGGGACACTGCGATCCCTCGGCCCCTTAAGACGCTGCTACTCGCCGGCGGTAATGGCGGAATTAGTCCGAGTCGCGGAGAATGAATGGGCCTGGCGGGATGGACGGATTTGGAGTAGAGTGCGTGATCTATCGCAATAAGCGAGAGACGACTCCGAGAGACGAAAATCCGAGAAAGAGAGCGAGAGGAGAGCGGGGTGCCCGCCGCCGACCAAAATAGAGGCCGGGCCAAAATTGCGAGTGCGCCTGTGCGCTCTTCTCGTTCTCGCCGCTTTCGTTAAGGCGGATTCACCTGATTCACTCGGAGGAGTACGCGATAACACTTGTTCGGTGGGTGGGGTGACAAGTACCAGCGCACCAACGAGATATGGTATAACCGAGAGAGAGAGAGGGAGAGTAGGTACACCGATGCGAGTGCGAGAGCCACAGGTAATAAAAGCAGATAGAGAGCCACGACATAGGAAGGGAGTGTACTCTGTATAGGTGAGCGAGTGCGTACGCGCGCGCGCGCTTGTGCATGTGCGGGAGAGGATGCACCGGCGCTTATGTAGGCGCACGAGGAATGCACGCGATTCCGCCACCTGCTGAATACACTGCACTTTTGCATCAGGCACGCACTAGTGGCCCGTCAGTATCGAATGACAGATCGACAACTGACACTTCCATTCCCTCTGTCCCGTGCAAGTTTCTCTTTCGATTTACGAGCGACAGTTCGAGCTGCCGGATCCCGGCAGCAGTGATATCTGATTTGCGAGGCGGGAATGACTGAACAACAAGGGGTGGCGTGGTGGTGGTGGTGGTGTGTGCACTCCGGCGCGTTTGCAGCGGCAGCTTTTTACTAGTCTGCAGCGGCGTGTGCCGGCGCGTCGGGGTTAGAGGATACGGGGGGGTTGGGAGGGTAGGGGTTGATAAGGGGATGGTTGAAGAGTAAATTGAGCGGACAAGCGGGGGTCATAGGCGAACTCACCGCGAAGTAGTGGTTCCACCGTGCGCAGGAGTCGTCAGTCCGAATTCACTGTCAGCTTGAAGGTCTGCTGGCTCGGCGAGTGCAACTGCGAGTGCAAGTGCGAGTGGTGCGTGGGCGATTGCGATTGCATCAACGTTAGTCTCAACATGTGTGACGGAGATAGGTCAGGAGCGACGGAACAACTCCCTTCGCTGCGATCGGCCAAGGGAAGAAGGCGGCTCTCCGGGGCGCTCGAGCATTCGGTCGCGCGTCTCCTCCGCGCTTTCCTCCGCACCATATCACCGCGTCATTCTCACGCGTCGCACGCCACCCACGCAGAACCCACCGAGGCAAAACACTCTCACTCAACTAATCCGCAAAACTCTGCTCCGGTCGCCAGTAAATATCACACTTATCCTCGGCGCCGCTTGCTCCTCCGCTCGCTCCCTCGTGGCGAGCCGCCGCGCGTTTCACCAGCTCTCGGCCGGCGAGCCGAGCCGCAGCAGCCGCACCGCACCACCGCACCGCACCGGCCTCCACAGCCCGCGCCACTCTCGATTCCAGTTTTATTGCGACGAGCACACGCCCGCGATACGAGAGACGCCGAGAGAGAGACAACGAGAGAGACAACGAGAGACAACGAGAGAGAGAGAGAGAGGGGGAGAGAGGCCTCTCGAAAGAAAAAGAGCACCGGCCTACCTAGACGTCAACTGGCATGCTTACGATTCTCCCGATTCTAGGCATGACTCTGCCAGTGGAACGGAGCAAAGGTAAAGACCCTCCCACGACGACAGCACGTGGCGCACTGACGGCTCCGCGGTCATCTTCCCCTCCACTGCCCCCACCACCGCCACGCGCACACACCGACCCGTTGCACCCCCTGTACCCTCGCTCGCTCGGCTTCGACGCTCCTCTGGCTCTGCCTGGCTCCGCTGCTGCTGCTCCACGTTTTGCCGGCCTGTCCTTCTCCTACCAGCGACGCCCGTCTCCTCCTTGTCGCTCTCGTTTCACGCTCTTCCACTACTACTCCGCTCGGCCGCCTGCCTGCCTGCCTGCCTGCCAGCCAGCCTCTCCTCACGCCGCTCACTCTCGCTCCCACCCCGGCTTTCACCGAACCCCGCAGACCCTGCACCCTGGCGCCCGCCGATGCGATCCTCCTTCCACTCGGCCGGAGCCGCCGGGAGACGCTCTCCTTTCCCCTAATAATCATATTCTCTCCTTTCCTCGGTCGCGCTCGCGATGCACAGTGCACAGTGCACAGTGGTCGCGCTGCCGCCAGTTCTACCCCCTCGAACTCCACGGCTCTCCACGCCACGCCAAGCCGAACGCCGATGCCGGCCGTCTCTTTCTCTCTCGCTCTCTCTTTCTCGCTGGTGCTGCGATCCTCTCTCCTCGAACCGCGCTCCTTCGCCCGCCGCCCCGGCCCCGCATCCTCGAACCAAATCGAGCAGATACTTTACCCCTCAGGCCGCGGCCCTGACCTATCCCCGCCGCATCCTCTCGCGGGCCCCACTCTTTCTCAGTCCACCCACGCCTCCGTCCCACTCTGCTCTCTCTTCGCTTGGCAGCTCTCGCTCTCTCGTCCCGAGTGTCCCGACACTCTCGCGCCGCCGGAGAGAAGGAGAGAGAGAGAGAGAGAGAGGGACGAGACGGGACGTACACTTCATGCTCGCTCGCTCTCGTCGCCGCGACCGGTGCGGTGCGGGCCGCCGGTCCTTCTTGCGACTTTTCCTTTGCTGGATCTGCACTCCTCGCGAGCGAGGTGTACCTAGCTTACTACTCGTCTCTCGTCTCGTTTCTTCTCCTCTCCGTTCCTCGACGCGCGCTCTGCTCTGCTCAGCTCCTCGCCCGCCCGGCTTCCTTTAGTCACGCGACTCTCTTTCCACTCTTCTCTCTCTCTCTCCCTCGGCTACGCCAGCTTTTCCCAGCTTCCTTTACTCCCCGGTGGCGCGCGCGCGCGCCCGCCGCCCTGATCGTCGCTGGCTTTTCAGCTTTTCGCCACTTCCGGAGTCCTCGAGCACACCGGCGAAACCGAATTACCCTCTGCTCGGCAGAGCACGTACCCTTGAGATTGCCGATGCGTTGCCGTTGTGATTTCGTGCGGCTGGCTGCCTCCCCGCAAAGGACACCTCACGGGGAACCACCTTCTCCGCCGGGTCCACGGAACCAATAGGATTCGCCAGTTGGCCAGAGCAAATCGAGAGGGTTGCTGGTATTAATACCTCGAGAGTCTGACTCTGCGCCTCCTTCGGTTTGACCCCCGCACCGAGCATCTCATTGTAACCGAGTCTCGCCACCGTGATTATGCAATCCTTTGTGACCGTCTCATTAAAGCAAGTTCGGTTAAGAGTCGAATTTATAAACGGTAAGACGATTTGCTTAATAGTGATTTATCATCCGCGCCCAGTGTGCCGTTCGCAGCCGTAAATAATCGCCCGGCGACATTTATTACTCGGCTGTAACGGGAGAGTCCATACAGAAGCGCCCTTTCGGTTTAAAGATCCGGTAACCAGCCCTTTACCTCCCTCTCTCTCTCTCTCACTCTCTCTCCGTTTCCTCCAGCGTCCTTCCCAAAATCAAACATCAAAGCCGCACTTCCTCTCCGCGGCCGACACATACTCGTACACTCGCGCGCATTATGGAATCTCTTTCTCGAGGGTGGTCCGCGTGCTCTTGGCCGAAGGAGAGGAGTCCCGCGGGCGCCGGCCGACTCTCACCTCCTCTGATATCGAGGTTACGCGCCGGGATAGAAAGGGGCAAATTTCCCCTTCCTCGCCGGCTGGCGCGGGTATTAGGAGTTCGGTAATAAATCTAGTTGAAAAAAGTGCCGGAGCCACGTACATTCGCAGCCGCTGCTCCTGCTGAATGAGGGTGTCAAGTCCGCCGGGGAGTCGCCGAGAGAGAGAGAGAGAGAGTTGTGTGTGTGTGTGCGCGCGCGGGTGCGACTGGCTACATAGAGCGTGAAGCATGAGTTTGAGAAGGCTTCGTTCTCTTCCTCTGGCGACTATCTGCTTTGGCGCGTACAACCGGGCCGGACAAGTACCACGAATACGTGAGAGAGCCCGCGAGCACGAGCAAGAGAAAAGCTAGTAGCATGAGCTGCGCAAGGTACACCGGGAGAAGGAAGGATATCCCTGTACGCTTTATATCTCTGACCCGTCCTCTCTCCCTCCTCCCGTCTCTCTCCTTCTCTCTCGCGGCGCAGCTCGCTGCGACAGCAAGCAGCTCGACATGATCTATGCGCAGCGTGCAGAGGCGAGTGTCACCGTTTGCTTGATGCATCGGTCCTCACCTGAGCCCTCCCTCCTCCACCTCCTCCTCCTCCTGCTTCCTCCATTCTTCCTTCCTTAGTAGAGCTATACCACCGTGCAACTTGCCCGTGCAATTATCCTACCTCGACTTCCTTCCTTACGCCTTTCCTCCTTTCCTTTCCACCTTGTCAATCAACCGCGAGCCAACTAAATATTATGTACAAAGTTTCGATTCTTGAAATTAATAGTTTCGCTAATATTGCGTTAGAGTATATTGCGAGGCACGTGTGGGTAAGATTGGCTCGCGTTGAGGTAAGCTAAGAGTAGCACTGGTGCGAGGGATCGCTCGCCGCCACCAATTGGAGCAAGTAGATGCGGCGACGAGAGAATAGAGGCCTTGGGGTGAGGATTACCGGGGAATCTCGATGGTGAGAAAGTATCGATGGCGAGGCACTTCTCTCCTAAGACTCGGGTCAGCGAGGATTCCGTATAACTGGAAAGGCGAGTGGCGAAGGCGCCAGAAAAAAGGGGGCATCGACTAGATAAAGAAGGAGAGGTGGGTGTCGGAGTGCGTGGCGCGGAAGGCCTCGAGGAGAAGTGCGTAGGGAATCTAGCTGCGCGGCGGCGGAGGGGAGCAAGGGGTGTAAGAGCCGAGAGAAAGAATGGCAGGAAGGGACAAAGTAGAGTGTAGGGCCCGGCGCGAGTAGTAGGACGATGGTTACATTCTACGGATCAGAGAGCTCGATAGCGTGCCGAAGTCGAGGCGAACGGCAATAAATCCATTTTTCGTGAAGGGTCGGTCTAGGGGCGAGAGCGAGCCGGGGTCTGATTAGCAGCCTGACTCGCCGTACAGGATGACAGCCGGTGAGTTATAATATTGCCCATCCATCTATTTATCTACTCCATCGCCTCTCCTCTTCCCACCCCATCTCTCGCCTTGTTCTCTCCTGGCCCCCGACGGTCCCCCTTTGGCCCCTTAGCCCCTCAAATTCACCCCCTCAACCCCTCAAACAAGCCCGCGCAGTATGCTCGCGGCACTTCCTCTGCTCTGCTCCTCTCTGCTCTACTCTACTCTCTCCGTTTCCTCGCTTCTGATTTCTTCCCCCCCGCCCTTCCTGCCGCGATACACCGGCCCACTCTGCCCGCGCGCTCTTTGCTTATGTACAGACCCGGCTCTCTTCTGCGTACGTGTGTCGCAGGCTCGAATATCGGAAACGAGCAGCCCCGCGGGCACCGAAGGAGAGCAGATAAATATGAATTAGCTCGGGCGTCGGCCGGCATTCGGCAGAGACAAAAAGATCATCCCCCGACTGGCTTTGAGTGCGAGGAAACTCCTTTTTCTCCCTCGAGCAGTCCGATACCGGCGAGCGCCGCCGAGCGAAAGGAATAGGGTCGGCGGGGACGGTGCGGCCGCTGTTCCACGGCCGGGGGAACAAGCTGCTGGTTCTGTTTCCTCCGCGGAATATCGCGAATCCCGCTTTAATGTTCTCCGGCTAATCGCGAAGCGATGCGCCCCGATCGACATAGGCAGAGACATTCCTGGCAGGATAACGAGGTCGGCATTCACCCCCGGCTTCCCTTTCCTCCCCATTTGCAGAACTAAGCGATCCTCTCTCTCTCCCCCTCTCCCCCCTCTCCCTCTCTCGCTGTGGAGCATTGGCGCTCTCGGCGCGTCTCTCCAACTCGTTGGCGAGGCCGCACTGGAAATCGCAATCTTTTGTCGGAGGAGCGGGCATCCGGGCATCCTTCGGGAGAAAGAGGGAATTAAGCTCGTATGATATTGCATGAAGGGTGACCCCTCGCAAATCTTCCCGGCGAAGGCTGCCGGCGGGACACCTCTCTATACATTTTGAACTGGAAAGACGCGCGGCGTCCCGAACTTTCGACGGGAACCAGTTCATATATCTGAAGTATGGCTGCCATAAATAAGCGACCTGTCCGTTTGCTCTGTTCGGCCAACCTCTTGCAAATCTTTCTGCCTCCCCTCGCGACCCCCCTCGCCCCCCCCCCCAACCCCCTCGCGACCCTCTTTCTTACTTCGTCTCCAGCTATCTCCTCTTTCTTTCCTCTTCCGCTGCGTTGATCTCTACTCCGACTTCCTTCGCCGCGACCGACGCGACGCGATGCGACTCGACGGCTTTCATGCTCTTGTAATATCGGACTCTCGACCCGCGACTACTGGCTTGTAGTCTCGGCACTGAAGCATCGAGGATGCCCGGCCAATGCGGATTGGTTAACAGACTATAGTATAGGAAACAGTAGCGAAGTTCCCACTATGGTTCACTTTTCTTGTGGTTTTATGCTCTGAACTCATCGGATATGCTGATAAAGTTAGTCAGCTTCGCCGAGAACGCAGAATAATGCTAACAATTAGGAATTTGTCAACAGTAGGGAACTTTGAATTAGTAAATGGCAAATGAAAACAAGTTGTGTCAATCTTGCTCGAGTATGCATATCTAGCAAATGACCAGCTCGAATTTGCTTACTATGACCGAGTTTTGACCGACATTAGTAAGGAAGGTTTTCACATTCAAAATGTCACTGTATTTCACTATCTAATCTTCTGTTTTGCAACGAGTCCCCATTCACTTTGACTCGCGAGAGCGGCAAAGGAAACCGCAAGCTAAGATTCCACTTGTTCGCCGACTCGGCCTGGCGACCATAAACCGCCAAAACCTGAGAGAATCGGCGAGTTGTCCGGTCGACTTGTCAGCGGCGCCGTCGAACACCGAAGGTATCGAATCAATTTCTGCGAGCGGCACATTTTAGATAGTCCGATCGTGACTGCAATTGCCATTGCGCTCGCTCGAACACGCGCGCGGCCAAGATTGATCGAGAATCTCTTTTTCCAAGAGCGGCTCCCTCCCATTCTCGAGGTTTGCTTTCACGTGCCGGCCAATAAGACGCTTGCCACCCACCCACCTGGCCAATTGATATCTGCCTACCGAAATCGTGCACGCATGCTGCGATAACTTTGTCTCGACACGTGTCAAACAATAGGAACAAGAGTAAGCGGCGGCCTCAAACGCGTTGCGTCAAACAGGCCAGTTTTGCAGGGAAAGGGAAAGACGTCGAAGACTCGGCTAAAATCAGGAGCTAACAAGATGTTAATAACGAACCAACCATTTGATCATTTGACATCCACCTATAAAAATCGTGCAAATTCCATTAAGGCGACAGGCCGTGTGAACGAAGGAATGTAAAATTGGACAAATAAGATGGTTTGGCAAGGGTAAGTTTGTCGCGGCAGCTGTGAAACAAGAGCCGAATTAACCATCGAACACGACACGAGCGCACCGGTCAAATCGTCAAACCGCGCGATTTCAGGGGAAACGGAGAAAGAGCGAGCGCCTGGACGGAGGAGTGGAAGATTCAGCAAGCAAGTAAGCAAGTGAGCAAGCGGCCCGGCAAGCAGGCAGGCAGACAGGCAAGCAGGCAGTCAGGCAGGCAGGCAAGTGAGCAAGTGACCGAGCAAGAGAACGAATGGAGTGGAGCGGGAGTGATTTATGCTAAGTCGCTGATGCTGGTGAAGCAGGGGCCCATGTATACGCTGCGATACGTTCCCGAGAGCGGCCATCTTGAGGTCCCCTCGTTTCTCCGGGGACTCAGATCGATTGACAGACTCGTACCCGGCCCGGCGCACTGCTTAACGAACGCTCTCCTCTTTTCCATCGAGATTCTGATGCTTTCTGTCTTGCCAATACCATAATCCCCCCCGGTTTCCCGAGCGCACCAGCCCATAAAACACTTTCCACCGATCGTTCCCGACTTCGCCTCGATTCGACCTCTCCGCTCGCTCCCATCCGCGTCCGGATACAAGTGGCTTTGATCGACTGCTATCACTATCCCACTCAGCGAAACACGCCAGCGAGCCCGGTGGTATCAGGTTCCCCCGATATATATCGGTCAATTAAAATCCATCGACATTACTCTAAGCTATTTCCCTTCGGCGAAAAGCTGCGCCGGGGCTAGGAGGATGTATGTATGTCGTTGCGTCAGGGCCTGGAAAGCCTCTCTTCCGGTGGACGGTTGATTTAAGCGTGAAAACCACGCTTTACGTCCGTCCTGATTTCTGTCTGTCAATGTTGGTCAGATTTACGAGGTTGCGGAGAGCGGGGGCCCCGTGGGCCCTTCTGGCGGACCCGGGGGTCCCCGTACAACAATGAAAGCACGCCATTTGTCAGAGAGGCGCTTCCTTTGCTTCTAATAAACGTTCGTCCTACCGTCGTGGAATAGTCGTGCGGCAACGTGCAGCACGGATCGACCTTTGCTTTTGCTCCATGGATCGTGATCTCTGCCCGCACAGACCCACTCCCCCCCCCCCCTCTCTCTCTCTGTCTCTCTCGCTCTCTCGTACATCCCGAGCGCGATTTCCTTCTCACTCGTTGGCTCTTAGTAGCGTTCGCGTCCACTTGCGATCTCATAGAAGGAATCGGGAAAGGTAGAAGGAGAGGGAAGAGGCACGCCGGGCATAGAACGTGCCCACGTTCCTACTTTCACATGCCGGCACAATGCACCAGACCATCGAGGAATTGTCATACAAATTGTCGCTTATTCAGCGACGTTCCAGAAGCAAGGATCTACGGCCTACGAGTCGGTAGCGCGCTGCATCCCATCGTCCCCCTCAATCTCCGATGGCCCGAGCGATTTCCTGCTCCCCTCTCATACCACGCCGACTCATTTGCTCCCGAGAGTCATATGTACCTTCAAATCGGGACCCGCGTCCCGCCGAAGGAATGTCCGGCCGACGAATTTATCGGGAAAGCCTATGATAATGAGTTTAGGGGTAAAGGGAGGGGTCAGGGGGGTACGCGAAGAGGTGAGGATGATGGGATCGATAGGAGAAAGAGTTATACGCGTGGAGGACGATGGGTTAGCGGCGAGAAGAAGCCGAGGTCGGCTCTTAATGATTCGGAGAATCAA
The DNA here is from genome assembly GCA_963675795.1 of Crossocerus cetratus. NCBI lineage: Eukaryota > Metazoa > Arthropoda > Insecta > Hymenoptera > Crabronidae > Crossocerus > Crossocerus cetratus. The sequence continues at coordinate 11,213,438 of OY776669.1, forward strand.
CGTGACGACGGCGTCCTCCGCATTTCTTCTCACTAGCCGTGCCATCTCTCTCGGTCAATCTACTTCTCGCCACTTTGCGGCATCGCGCTCGATCCGATATGCAGGCCTCCAGCCTCACCGAGCCCTCTTTATTCCGATTCCAGATTTGCCTCTCCCACTCGTCGAGTCTATAAATCCTTCTTTCAATGAGCGGACTCAAAGCGAGCGCGCCTCGCCAACTCGCCAACTCGCCAACTCGCCAACTCGAGTGTACTCTCCGCACTGTGTGGGAGGCAAGATCTCTCTCGTTGCTGTCGTGCGAGAGCGAAGGAAGACGTTCGAATTTGAGGAGTCGACGGATGAGGAGCGTCGCCGTACCAGAGCTACATACCACCACATAGACTTAATGTTGCTCGAAAGTTGAAAGCTTCGCCCTCGGGTGTGTGCGCGCGCGATTCCTAGACGGAGGTCATCCTCTGTTCCCAGCCGGCAGTTCCTTTTTTCTCCCGAAACGTCACCGTCGATATTTATGGGCAGCCATAGAGGAACGAGGGGTTCGACTGGGTACACTCGCTAGACTCCGAGAATGCTACACGCGATACACAGAAAGAGAGACAGAGTGGGAGCGAGAGGGAGAGAGGGAGAGAGAGAGGAGAAGCAGGAGCCGAGCGTAATTCTGTCAGCGTCACGCTCTGCCTCGAAAGAGTGGGCCCCGAAGAAGAAACAGAAGGAAGGCATGGCTCGCGCAGAGGGGGCAAAGAGACAAGGAGATGATAAAGAAAAAAGTCATTGGAACATTTCCAGCCACGGGCCACTGCCGGAACGCGGCCTTTTGTGTTCGGGGAAGGACAGGCAAATGAAAATGCAGCCGCGCCACTTCCGGTAAGAGGACGCGTCCCGATGCATCGTAACAAGGCCCTCAGATCATCATCGGTCAAGGTTGCAGTCTCTCGTGCTAACAGGTCCCAACAGACGCACCTCGCAAATTTATGCCAGACTTCTCCGCGTCCAGTGTACTTAGTTCGCTATCTCTTTTAGCCCGGGAAGAATGCCGGTAGCTCACCTTTGCTGACTATTAGTCGGGCGAGTCGCCACTCTCGCCCTCGCCGGCAATCGGCCTGGCCCCGGAGAAATCTTTTCTCACAAGGGTAGTCGGGCCTGCCCTTGCCCGGCTTTACGTAAAAGTGGTGCAGCCGTTTGAAAAGTGTAGGCTTCGAGGAGGTCCTTGAAGCCGTGAGATTTATCGCTTCCCATTTATAATGGCTAGAAAGACCGGCCTGCAGCGCGTCGTCGTGGGTGAGTTCACGAAATAACGGAGCGATCGGCTCTCGCTCACGGATATCTCCTTTCCTTCTCTCAATTTCTCGCATTATTGCGCCACGCGTTTCCTCGCATCCTCCAGTTTTTAATTAAATCATTTTCGAGCTACGCCGCACTGCTCCGACTCAATGCCAAGTGTTAATCCGACGCTAAGTTAGGAGTGTGCCGGGGTTGAATAAGCCACTGGGTCACTCACCCGTAGCATCTCCGAGATATTGATTGGCTCGATCTGATTGTGAGTCGTTTCGATTCGCAGGTATACCTTCTGCAACCCTACTGCTCCGCCGGATATCTGGCCGCTCCTGTCTTTTATAAGGGGAAAACGGCACTTCTCGTAAGGTAATGTAAGTACACACGGCCCGTAATCCCGGGGCAATTATCTTCGCTACTTAATGAACAATTTGCCGGGGACTGAGCTCGATTGCGCCCACCTATCGGCCGGCTAGTATTTATTGGTGCGTTAAGCGTAGCCGTGAATCGACTCGTGTCGGCACTGCTGACTAAATAATAGTTAACGACTGGGTAAAAAGTATTCCGTTCGATACTTAGGCCGGAGCGAATGCGGCCCCAAATGTCCTCTGTGTGTAAAGTGCATTGGGATTCGTGGACGAGTCAGTTTGAGTCACCGATGACAAGTCGTGTGAAGTGTATGAATGTATTATCTGCAATGGTATGTGAATCATTTCAAGTGCCAAAGACAAGTGCCAAGCAGGGTATAAGGACTGACTTGAATTTTGAGAATACACATTAGCACTAGAACCACCAACAGGTTTGGGTATATTTATTCATAATTCCACTGATTACCTATGACAAGTTAAACCAATCGAAATAAAACCACTAGAGTAATACTGCGGTTATTCTATTCCTAAACCAGTCAAGATAAATCCTTACAATTACAGCAGCATGACGCTAATAATTTCAAAGAAACAAATTAGAAATCTATAATTTTCACGGGCAGGGTGGTTGTTGCGAGAAAAGGAATAGCCCCAACTCAGAACATACTTAAAGAATCATATTGCAGAGTAATATCAGCTTATGTTACGGCCTTCACAGCCAAATGTTAATGTCAGCTGAGGGGCGAAAGGAGATGGTTAGGGGGAGCCCGGGGGAAAGAGTGCAAGAAAAAGAGGGCAGTTTCCAGTTTACACCGTTAAACGGATATAGGTTCTCTGGGCTCGGGACTGGAAGGGGGTTTCAGTTTCAAGTGACCAAGGTGCATGCACCTTGCGGTCTATGAGAGAAGGAGCATTCGATTCAGGGAGCGTCCGAGCTGCTGCGCTGGTTTAGCTGGTTATATGATATCATAAAAGAAATCACGTGAGAGAGGAGCGTACGCAGTGCGCAGGAACGGGCGAACCGACGAATGGACGGATGGTGTATGTATGAAGTATGAACCGATCAGGTTTGGGCAGCTGTCTGCAGCCACGTCACTCAAGTTCACTGTCGGGTTCGCGCTGGAATGAATGCCTTTCATTATGAGCCTTATCTCCTGCCCGATCTCTCAACCCTTTCTGCAGCCTCGAGACTCTTCGTCGCATTCTTCGTCTTTTTCTCAGTGGGCTTCCAACAGCCGCACACTACGCTCGCGAGAAACTGCACTCGACAATGCCAATCTCCCACTAATATGCCAAATCCGCTGCTCGCTGATGAAAGATGCAATCGCTTGCTTAGGGAACTTAATTGGAATTCTTTAATGCACTCCTTTCCTAATGACCAGCCTCGCAAGGTGGGACGGGCGTGCTCGAGACAGTTGAATTTGCCGCCCGCGCGCAAATGTGGCCAGACTGCGTAGCTACGTTGGCTCCATTGCGGTTAATCCAACATGGCGGCGCGCCGGTAACAACACGAAGTACGAGCCCCGCGCTTGCCCACTTTTCACCGGCTTCTGCATGTTTAAACAGTGCGTTCGGATTAGATTAGCAGCGGAAGTGCCGCGCCAATGCTGTGGGAATGTCCGGGGCCGATTGTCATTGAGAAAGAAGCCGAATTTACTGTGGGAAGACCGTCGACACTGGCCACTACTGTGAGTACAACTGACATGTTTGTAAACAAAGGCCAATTACGATTGTTTCGGGCTATCGGCGATTTGGCACTGTTGATCGACTGTTTTACGCAAAGAATAACAATTGTACATTCTCAATGGATGCGTAAAGACGATTGTATCGATTGCCGGTGAACAGGATTTGTGCGCTAAAAAACACGTGTCGCTTGTCGCTCGAGACAAGTCGACGATCTGTTGAGTAACCAAGAAAGGCTTCGGCATCTGGAAATTGCAAGTTTTCGAAGAGTGTGATGCGAAAGTTACAAGCAAGATGTGTGTGTGAGAGTTTACATAGCTGCGAGTAGAGTTATCGATCGAAGCCATTGGATCGAAGTGCGCGGAAAGATCGGAATGAAGTGAATGCGTGTTAACAGGCAAGATACATCGAGGACAGTTGGAAGCGGAGGTAGTTAGATTTATGTGGAAGTGAGGTAATCGCACTTGCACTCGGAGATTGCGAGTCGACGGCTCGCTTGAAGGCTCGCATACACAATATGATCAGTGACACAGAAATTCGTTTGTATAGTTCTGAATTCCAGAAATAGTAGAGCTATCTTCTCATCTTCTCTACTGCATTTGCAACTTTTGGTTGCTCTAATAAGCAATTATTTAATTTCTAAACTATTCCCATAAGATTCTGCGGTTATCATTTGTGCAACTATTTAGCGATATAATAAGACATTGCATGCCAGCGGCCAGTGTAATGCTGTTTTTCCAATTGTCGAGGGGCTCGGTTGGGTAGAGTTACTAGAATCGGTTGATAATTTAAGAGTGTGGTTGCCAAATCAAAACAATTTTGAAGTATCCTTTGTTACGTATATTGACTCTCCTCTGTCATTGGCAAAGGTGGAGTGACTTCGGTCCGGCGATCAGTGTCGCGGGCCGCAAGTCCTAACGAAGGGTGTAAGCGGGAGGAGTGGTACGCAGTCGGAGTGCGATACCGATCTCGGCCGGTCGTAAACTTCTCAAGATGACACCGAAGGGTCGCTTGCTCAAGTCGAACTACGCGGCGGCCAGGGACCGTCATCTCTCTCTCTCTCTCTCTCTCCCCCTTGCATGCATACTCCTTGCGTATAGACTACACCAGTAAGAGAATAACGTGCCGAGCGGTGAACCCATGAGGTAGCCTCACCTCCCGTGCACCACCTCGGTTACATGTAACATCGGCTACTCCTTCATCGTGCTCGATTGCAGCTCGGAGATCGAGCACGCGCGCAGCTCGTGCGCTCTCGGGACCGAAAGAGCAAGAATCGCAGAGAGCGCGCGAGCCAGTGCGCCTGGCTGAGGGCGAGAGGGAGCTGCTTTGATCGTAATGGCAAGTTATCGGTGTCCCGGCGGAAGATTGATAGCTCGTCCAACGAAAGGGTAATTCCTGGTGCGCGCTGCTCATATGCGCGCACCGAGCTCCAGCGACGCCGACGCGACGCTGAAAAAGGTTAATCGTCCTTAACTCTGTGTTTGCCCGCGCGCCGCGCGGTAGGCGTGTTGAGCGAGATTTGCATGTTAATTTATTCCTCGATTCACGGCCTATATATCCCCCTGTTCCGCTCTTTGCTCGCCTTCCTTCTCTTTTTTCCGCGATCTGCCTTCCAAGGAACGCGCGTCGACCGTTAGATGACAAGGGGGGCTGCATCGAGCGGTGAGGTCAAACGTGTAACCAAGTATGTACATACTCCCCATGTGGGAGCTTGAAAAGGAATACTTTTATAGTCAGAGAGGAGAGTATTATTTTACACCGTTTAACTAAATATATTCCTAAGACTGAATAGAATATCTACGCGTCCAACTTGCCGGTACACGTTCTTTTTTCTCTTGCTCTGCCTACAGTATCTTTCATAAATGTCGGAAATGATTGAGTCAATTACTGAATTCCGAGTTATTGATTGAGATGATAATAGATGGAGGATTGTGATAAAAGTGGTTGTGAGGCTGGACAAGGATGGCGTACGGGGCTAAGCGGAAGAAAAGATGACTGTATTGAGTAGTGACAACGAGGAGGTGTCCTCTCCCAGATATCGAAGCGCTGCCGACTCTCTGTCTCTCGACTAGGAGAACCTGTTCTCTCTAGGGCGAGGCTGGCGTCACGAGCACCTGCTATCATCGAACGTGAGCGCGTGAGTTCATCTTCCGGAGACAGTGCGAATCTCGCATTCCCCTTTCGAGCGTGTAAGCGGCAGGCCAGCCGTACGGGCCGTACGGGGTAGGTGTGCGCGGGCGCCCTGACAAGCCGGACAGTTTGACACTCGGCTTCCTAGCGATCGGCGTGCAAAGCGTGCGAGGCGTGCGAAGCGCGCGCGGACCACTGTCGGAGAAAAAGGAAGCTTTCAATGCCGATTCTGCGGGCAGCGTGATCGACGCATCGTCTCGTTGTCGTGCGAGGGGCCCACTCTTTCCTGCCTCTCTGCTCGCCCGCTTCCCGGCCTTCCACTTTCCACTTTCCGCGTTCCCTAGCCCCGGATTTTCTTCGACGAGCGCCACCAGCCACTGAATGCCTCATCGGCCGACCTATTCGGCTCGCCGCCGTTTATTGTCCGCCCTCCCTCGTCTTTGTCTCACAATCAGTCGTCACGCGGCCCAGAGAGCACCCTTTCCCTTCGACCGCACTGACACCTCGTAATCCCAGTCCCTTTCCCCGACAAACTACACGCTCATCTCGTGCGCACCGATCGATCCCTCTCTCCCTATGTTTTTTCTCTCTTCTTCACTACGCAGATTGCACATCTCTAAGAAGCGAATAATCAAAACACTACTACGATCCGCTCCCTTCGCTCTTTCCAGGCCAATGCCATCATCCTTCGGGGAATCTCCTCGGCGATCTCGATTCAGATCGCGATCGCCATCGCGCTTCCTCTTCCCCGCCGCCAGAACCAATTGCTTTCGCTCGCTCACTCTCCCTCTCTCTCTCTCACTCTCCCTCGCGGCTCTCCGCTCACTTCGAGCAATTGACTTTGATCCGTCCGTGCGCGCGTAACATTGAACGCAATTACACTCAATTTACAGTGACTCCCACCTCCCCCCGATTTACTTATCCATCTCGGCGTCTGGGAGTGGTGCGTGTGTCTAGGAAGCGCTGGCAATTATTTCACGAAAGATGATAAGAAAAAAGAGGGGAAAGGCGGACGCGCGCGTGGGAAAACTAATGCGATCGTTGTATGAAAGCATTTGCCCTCGGGAACTGTTGCTTCAAAGAGGGACGCGCTGGTCTCTTTAATTCCGCGGGGCTGCGAGGCTCGGTCTTTCGGTGCTCTTCGGGGAGACAACGTGTGTGCTCTGCGCTCCGCTCGGCGAGAGGAAGGTAAGGCGAAAGAAGGCGAGACAAGGCGAGGGAAGCCAGTTGAAGAAAGAGAGCCGAGGGAAAGGGGTGAGGGCCACCGTTCGGCTTTCCGTGCTCAGTCACCGTTAAAGCCCGCGAATTCGAGTGGACGCGACTCTTCGTATAATATTACATCCTGTTAGGGATGGAATAACTGCCGGATGAAACGCGACAGCGAACGATAAACGGAAGGGCAGGTTCCATGAGATGCGTGCCACCCGGTCGTCACACGCTCAACTCGAGGCTAATGTCGCGCTGGCGGCCTCGAGGAGGTTCGCCTTCGAAAAATCTCCGCCTAGACTCTAGACGGACACCTATTATCATCTTGGCTGATAGTTGAATCCAAGTTGGCCGAAGAGTGTCGAAAGTGGAGGGCCGCCAAGGTGGAGAGCGAAGGTGGTATGGCGGTGAGGTGGTGTGTCGGGCGAGGTCGAAGTCATCGAGGGGGCTAAAGAAGAAGGAAAAGGTGGGCGGCAGCGGAAGTAGAGAGACGGCTTTGCGCTTTTTCCCCAAGTAGGGAATGCTCGGGTGGGGGGTGTGGTGGGGTGGGTCGGTAGCGTAGGAAAATTTCGCCTATAAATAGCAGTGTATTCTAAACGAGGTACAGAGAGCGCATTGGATCTAAATTATGAATTTCATCAGCGGCAGTCTGCCGTTTCATTCCGCGTTTTAGCCTCCCGCTCAGCCTCTTTCAACCCCACCCACCCCGGAGTCCCTCCGCGCCCCAGCGCCGGCAACCCGCCGCTTCTTTCGCACGGACCCACCGACCAACCTCCTCCTTCGCTCTTCTTCTCATCCTCCGTGTCCCTCCCGCGTCCTACCTCATCCTGCCTCGTCCTCGTTCGTCCTCCCGCCGTTCACGTTAACTTTCACGAGCCAGCTAGCCGTACGCTCCCTCCGCGTCCTCTCTCCACTCTACTCCTCCTAGTCATAGCCGTCCGATCCTCCCTCGACGTCCTTCCTCCTTCATCCTTCGACTTTCCCTCCTCCACCTCCCGCGGCTGCTGCTGCTGCTGCCTAGTTCCTACGCCAGGGTGAGCGCGCACCCCCCTTTTAGCGCGGCCGCGGCAGATGAAAAGTTCTGGCGAAGACATAAAAATGCGCCGCTGCATTTCCCTTTTAAAATAACGCCCTTTGCTCCTTTTTCAGTTTATTATTATCAAGTTCTGCAGGCTGCATTCCCTGCACGGCCTTCCCTCCACCCAGCCGCGCCCGCTCCTTCGCTCCTCGAACCCCTTCGACCAACACTCGGCTCCTTGGTCCTCCCTCTTTTCCTTACTCTTCCACCTTCCTTCCAGTGGGTGCGCGGGCTAACAAGTATACCTTCCAGTATAACCAGCTAAAGTCAGCCTCCCGCGGCCACGACATATCCAGCAAAGCCCGCCAACTCTATTCGTAACTTTGCGTTTAGGAAGTTGCCGCTATGAGAATTAACGTCCGGTGTTTACCTAACTGTGTGGCTGCTCGGCGCGTGGAGCCGTCAGACAGCCGCGTGCATCTTCGATCTTATCATCCGGCGGACCTTCCTTCCTGCCCCATCTGGCCCCTTAATGCAAGGGCATTTCGACGATAGTCGGCGGGGCCGCGCCGAAATCCCGTGGAGGCCGCGAGTAGTATCGCCTCCCACGAGAGTGTCCTTCACGCGTCGCTGGATCTTCGTGCCTCTTTAAATCCCGCTCGTAAATAAGACGATAATCTCTGCCGGGGCTGGAATCGCGCCCGCTATAATGCGCGACGCAACGAAATCGAAACTCGTCCGGCGAGAAGTCGACGAGATGACCTGTCCACTTAAAGCTAGCGCGCTCCATTGGCGAGCTTTCGCGGGCTTTCGCAGACTCCACTTATGTTATAAATGTCCAGTCGCGCCATCCCGAGGAATCGTTTGCCTCCCGATTAATTGATACCAGGCTCTCTGCTTTCGCGCGGAGTGAGACTCCGCGGGATCCGAGGTGGAGGAGATGAAGATGGCAGTGGTCGCGCGGAGATTGACGAAGAGAGAAAGAATTAATGATGCGACCTTGGCTCGGTGACGAGGTTGTGACGCGAGAAAGCGTCTCGACCGGAGCCGGAGGCGAGAGGCACTGCTCCTCGCCCGATACTATTTATAAGCGGCCTGGCAAAAACACGCACGATGACGGCGGCCCGCCAAGTGCCTCCTTCTCGGCTCCCATCTGATGGAAGGAGATCGGGGCCGAAGGTGAGGAAGAGGGAGAAAAGAGACGGCGAGCCAGAGAGAGCGCGCCAATGCGGAGGATTGAAGGATGGAAGCGAACAAGCGAGAAGAAGACGGATCGCGCGGAGAAGAAGAAGAAGAAGAAGAAGAAGAAGCGCGCGAGGAAAGCAAGATGAAGGGTGGAAGGCAGGAGGCCGGCTAGAAGGAACACAGAGTGCAGGAAGCAGGAGGCAACAGCTTCCAGCAGCGGAGGCTGGCTCGAAGGTAGCAGGGAGAGCTGCCGGCAGGAGCGAGGAAGAAAAGGAGCTGAAATGGGGCCAGCCTATGCGAAAGAAGGAGAGAGCCGTCTATCAAACGTCGCGAGTGTCCGAAGAGTCTGTCTCGAACCAAGACGTCTCCATCAGCCGTCAAATCGAGAGTCACGCTTCTCGCTCTCGGCGCATTTTTATTGCCGCCTCAGGGCCGCATCTACTTTCTCGGCCAGTGTCAACCGAGCGATGCGCCACGCCATCCGACACCTCTACACTCTCATTCTCAAGTTTCCCATTGATCCGCGATGCCATTTATGGAGTGTGGCGATACCGGCCGATAGCCCCGCAGCCTCTGCTCCCTTCCTTCCTTCCTTCGGGGCACTTATAATTTCCGGAACTGGGCAAGCGAAAGTATCCCGAGCCTAGACCAGATACCTAATCGGAAGTGACTGTCAGGTGTGGCGGGGGCGGAGTGGACTCGGCGGCCGAGAGAAGTTGACCATAAAACTAGTTAGGAGGAAGCGAAAGGACTCGAAAGGTTGGTCAGGTCGGTGGAGCGATAAAACACGTAGATATATCCGGCGGTGCGGGGAGGGGGTGGAGGCAAGTGTCGCATCCCGCGCGTTCGGGAGTGTTGCTGGTCGCCGGTGTGGTCGGGACTGGCTGCGACGTGGTTGAACGTATGATTATCCGTTCCCCCGGGAGCGACCCGGCAGAACCTAGGAGGAAGAGGATGCAGCGCCGGTTATTAGTCGCCTCGTTTCGCCTGGCTTCGCCTCGCGTCGCCGTTGTCGTTTTATCTTCGTGCCCAATTAGCAAATATCATTCCGTAATGCAACGTGACGGGGCCCTCTTTCGAAAAGAGTGCAGCTGCTACTGCACCGCTATCGGCTAAACGCTACCGGCCAGAAGAAAACCGAGCGCCCGCGCTCTTTTCAACCCTTATCCTGTCAGCGGCCGAGGGAGTGGAAGAGCGAATACTTGTGGCTCAGTGGTCATTGCTATTTGAAAAGGCGCCTGGTTAATATCCGCTGGGATGGGCAATAATTACCAAACCAGCAAGTAGTGGCCTCAATCAACAGAGTCATCCGTTCGGAAAGCGACTTCTTCTCCCAAGGTAGGTTCCCATCTCTAAAGAGTTGCGAACAAGGTGTGAGCTGACGCGGATATTGACATTGGGGTAGGTCGCGGCGCATTGTGCGTAAATCTACACGCGTCGAGGGAGAAGATGAGAGGCTGATGCGCGGCAGTTGAAGAAGCGAGGTGAGTCGAATGTGACGAGGAAGATGATCTCGAGGCGAGGTGAGGGGGCTTGGCCAGAACGAAAGGAAGAAAGGACGAAGGAAGGAGTGGAAGAAACCGAGGCGCTTGGCAGTGCACGGTGGTCAGTCAGGTCGATGTCAGCCCGCTAATTGGCAGCCGTGTCGCATAGAGGTAGCCCTGAAGCCGGTTTGTGTAGCTGGCTGCTCGTCGCGTAATTCGTAAGCGGTTCTTGCCTCTGCCCTCGCACTCCCTCTCGTCCACGCATCTCCGTTCGCCCGTTCTTTCGGCTGGTTCTCGCTCCTCCGGGGCCCCCTTCATTGCTTTTTCGCTTCCTCGCCGTTTTGCTGCTTCTTTCTTATTCCAGCGTCGCTCCTTGCCACTCGGCCGTCTACTACACGGACACCTCCGCCGAGAATCAGAGAGTCCAGTCCCTCTCGCCTCCTGCGTCCTACGCTCGATGCCTCGGCCAACAGTGCGTGCCCGTGAACATCTTTCGGCTCCTCCGCTTCCAGCCCCCTCGGGCCCCCCTCGGGCCCCCGCCCTTCTCTTTCTTACTTCGGAAGCGTCCGGCTTGTCGCTGCGTGGGCGAGTTAAATAGAATAGACAGACTCCGTCAGAGAGTGCGAGAGCGATGGGGTGGGAGCGAGTCCGAGGGTAGAGCGCGGAAGGTAGAGCAGATCGAGGGGGTGGACGGGAGTAGCTGACGCTGCATACCTACGAGAGCGGCCAGCCACCGTTAACCCATGTACCACCGCCAGCCACCCTGGGTGGTCTTCCCTTCCTTATTCGAGAGCAGTGTTGCGTGTGTCACTCTTTACATACTCCAGCCGCCAAGACAGTTTCCACGGATGGGCAGATTTTGCCAACTCCGACATTCAAGCTTAGCCGACCCACCCCTCCGCCGATTAACCCTTTTAAACCGCTCGACACAGGAAAGGGAATCATTGATGAAAGTAATAGACGTAAAAAGGGCTTGGTTCACAGTGAGAGCACTGGGATGCTAAGCTGTGTTCTTTGCGCGGAAGGAATCGACTATCATCGTAATTATTAAGGGTTGCGACATAGTGTCCAACGGCGGTTGGCCGAAGAGCACTCGGCTCGGCGGAGTCGAGGAGAGAGAGCGCGACGGCAATACTAGGGCGGAAGGAAGGAAGGCGGGGTGGGTCTCGGTGGGATAGAGCCGGCTGGAGGTGGGTGGCTGCTATCTGCAGCGCAGCGTAGCTGACACCTGACGGATAGCCTGGCGTCGGCAACGCGGGATATTAATTTGGTAATTTATGAGGGCCGATTAGGCACCGCTATCTGTCGAGCTAATGCGCGAACCGTTGGCAGGTCATCGGCATAGGGTCTGAATATCTACCTCCGGAGGCCTTTCGCGCTAGTTTCTCCCGCTCCTCGTGTCATCCTCGACGAAAAGTAAGATGTTTAAGCGGTACAGGCTACACCACTTTCCCCCGAATCACTGCTGACAGGTATGTAATGCCGAACAGAATAATAATCACGTCATTTTAATTAGTACACAAATGCTTGTCGAATTTTCTGTACGTTCTATATACATGCTCTATTTAATGAGTTTTATATAGAATGTACGACAGTACAGATTGAAAAGCAATAAGTGAATAATCCGCCTTATGCCTGTTTACGTGCATGTTTATGCTTATGGGTTTCTGGGTTCCTTCACGAGTATCCCTGCAACCGCCATCCCGTGCGTTTTCTTTTTTGATCAACACGCGTTGGTTCCTCCATTGAGTCCCGTCGTGCAACGGAGTTCAGTAAATCTCGTCTCCTTCATTTGAGATTATTGCAAGAAGCCGAAAATTAAGAACCCCTACTAAACCGGCATGCCAATCCTTTCCCATTTGTTTGGGACTTAAGTGGGGAAGAATTTGATGTTTCTCAGTTGGCCAAGTAAGGAGTTGAGAATGAATTTTAAAGAGAGAGTGTGGTGATGGCGCAGAAGCTTAGGTCCCGATCGAGTCCGCTAGACGAGAGCGCGGAGTGCCGGTCGTGGCGGCGCAGCGTTGCTCGTCAGGCGTGATGGATGGATGCAGAATTGGCGAGGAGAGGAGGCGCGGATGCTTGCGTGTTAGCAGGAGCTCTCGGCGTGTGTGGGTTGGGGTGTCGGTATCAACGTAGGTGGATGAGGATGAATGGCTCTCGTCAAACGGAAGGGACCGCCCGCCGATTCACGCCATAATACTCCTCTAGGTAACAGGCAGAGTAGGTCGGCTTATCGATGACCGTACCACTACTTACCCGAGAGAGTACGAGCCATTTAGCCAGCGTAAAGTCTCGCAGGCTGTTTGTCAACGGAGCTGGCGAGAGCCCGGCCCGAACAACGCCAGGAAGAAGCAGCCAATTGCAAAGGCAAAATGATGTCACAGTCATTCCATCTGATGGGTGATGAGTCTAAGGGAATCGAGGGAAGAGAGGAGAGTGTGTGCGCGATCGGTGGGCGTTTAGCGGCTCGTAAAAACCTGGAAAGCAGTAGCTCGATGATGGCCTTGCCGAGAATTTGGAATTGATTTCCATCGGCTCATCGGGCTCGCTTTCCCTCCGAGCGAGTCAACCTTCGAACTTCGGAGAGCGATCGGGAATCGGAAATGGAAGATGGCCGATCACGGATCACGGATGAGGGATCAGGCCGGTGACGCGTGGAAAAACAGAAAGCGTCGAATCGCAATCGAACGGGAAAGACAATAATCGGGAGTAAACAAAACCAACAAAAAAAAAAAAAAAATACTTTCAGCGGAGTGGCCCGCGCGAACAATGGTCGCCACAAATCAACGGGATTATGCCACTATTTCACGCATGGCTATGGCCGGCACGAATGATAAATCAAGCTGTCGTTGGGCCACAATAAACAATAACATTTGGATGGCCGGCTGGCGGGACGGCTGGTGCGACTCTTCTTCACTTAACTCGGTCATTCGCTCTCGAGCCCGAGCGCCCGAACCACCCAACGAACGCGCCAACCGACCGGCCAGCCAGCCAACCGACCAACGACGCCCGAGCGCGCCGCGAGCGCACGCTCCGATCGCACGTGTTATTTCCTCGGCCTCGACACTCTCGGCACTCACGGCGCGCTCTCCGACACACACCGGTTCTCGATAATAAATCGCACCGCGAGGACATTCAGCCAACGCGACTCGACGCAGCGCCGCGCTCCCCCGAACCTAACAGACCCAAGCCGCGCAGCTATACTCCTCCGATCCATTCCTTCCGCTCGCACCTCCTGCGGCATCATTTCTGGACAATTGATTTTTCAAATTGCTCCAATGAGGGCAGAGAGCAGCCTTGTGAAGTGGCCGGCCGGAAAGAAACGGCCGGAGAGTCGGAATAAGTGCGCGGGCGTCAGCTGGTGGAGCAGTGTGTGTAATGACAGTGGGACAGATAATGGTCAGCTGGAAGGCAGTGGTGGTGGGGGGCGGGGGTCGTGGCCGACGAATTTTCCGGGGTGCGCGAGTATGGAGGCCACGACGAAACCTGGAATTTATTTGTCCAAGTCCGGGCGGCCGGGCGGCCCTCGAACCGGTCGTGTGTATGGCAATCGGCCGGAGTGGCCGAGCATACTCGCCGACTAATTATAGCCTCCTATTTATTTTATTTACGCGTGTGTGTGTGTGCGCGCACGCACGCCCGCTCTCGCTCGCACGTACGCGCACTGGGAGCGGTGCGGTCATAAATCAAAATTCCATTTCAACGTTCTAACGAAGGATCAAATAAAACACTTTAATTGACGTTTTTACGGCGGCCGGCAGCCGAACTCGGACTCCTGCCTAGTCGGCCGTGGTGCTGTTCACGAGCTGGGCCGAGCCGAGCCGGATGACCCCGACTAGCGTACGTACTCACCATCAACCGCCCCCTCCTTTCCCCATTCGGATACACTGCTCTTTCTTTTCTCCGATTCCACCGCAATCCACTCCACTCCCATACTGCACACACGCGCGCACACACGCGCGCGCACGCATCCTGTAATAGAGCGGCCAACAATCGGCATAACCCAACGAATGCGGAACACGGGATCATGATCAAAACCCGGCCGGAATTAGCCGAACCCGCTGAATCTCTCACGGGTCCTTTAAATCGGCCGGTTCCGAGCTAATATCCCGGGCTAGAGAGGGACCAAGTAAATTCGCAATCAGGTCGGGGGGATGGCGAGGGTTGCCGGCGCGACGAGGAGTGTCAGGGGATAGAGGGACTAGAGAGGCGGCGGAGGGAGCCAGGCTCACTGATTATAGCAGTGGAGTTATTGTTAAGGGAGTGCCTAGCCGCGTTACTTCCCGCTCGCGGCGATTATCAGTAATTTCATGGTTTTCGGATGAAGCAGCGTAAACATAGAGAATGCCCCCTGGCCACTTTAATATCGGACCACGGCGATCAATAATAATAACGAAATACGCGCCCCCTCGTCCCGGTGCCGACGATATGGTCGACGTATTATAGTAATTTTGTCCACGGTTCCTGCTTCTTTCCTCTACGAGGCCGAGCCGCGTCCTCCTCCTCCCCCCTCATTTTCTGCCCTGGTAAAACTGTGCCGGTTTTTCGGCGGGCCACGAGCTTTTTGATCGACTTTCGAGGGTAATCGTGGGGCAAGGTCGAGCAGGGAGGTCGGCCCGATCGCTTCCTGCTACGTGGTCGCCGGATGTTGGAGGGAAAGAGAGGTCCTTCTAGAGGGCTCACTCGATTGCGCGAGTGAATTTACGTTTCAGTAGGGCAAGGACTTCTGTCGAGTGAGGATCAGAAGGGCCGAGTTCTCTCGGTTAATCTGGCGATCTGCTTGAGCGCAGGGAAGGAGAAATAGCTGGGAATGAAAAAGACGAGTGCAGTGCTTTCAACTTGGAGATAATGATACTTGAGCTTCCTCCCTTTTAAATATAAACACACACGCGGGCGCGCTTGTGTGCGAGGGCGCGGAGCGAGCCTCGTGGTGGAGTGGAGCTCACTTATCTTTGTACACCCCCTTGGCAGATGACCGTTGCACCTTCCCGGGACAAGCCCGGGCTTTTTTCTGCCTCTCTTCCTTCCATAACTTTTTGATGCTCGATTCTAGTTGTTTTGCGGTTTACGACGGTTCGCGTTACAACTGATTATTAGCCCGGGCCCCCTCCTCCTCCCCTCCTCCGCCCCTTCTCTCGACGCTCCTTGATCCTTTCGTCTTCGTCCCGTTCGCTCGCCCCAACTCTTTCTCCATTATTATACGCGGCCATATACGGCCATTATGTCCAGGCCCCGATATACAACACAATCCGCCGTAATGCCGGCCATAAAATTAAATTAGGGTTATAACATGATTTTTCACAAAGGTTCGCCGGGCCGCGCGGTGCCGCTGCGCCACGTTTTCAGTCGCTCTCCTCTCTTCTTCATCGTGTTCACGTGCTTCTTCGACGACTACCTGCTGCCTGAATCATATGCCCCTTCCCTCCACCCTCCTCCTCGTGGCCGCGCACTCGATCCTATTCCTTAGTCCTTTCTGCTGCACTTCTCGAGCAATTTCCCCCTTTTCTTCATCTCATTCCGAGCGACTAGCAACCAGATATCGATACGTGTATAATTCGGGCGGAGAAATGGCGCAGCTTCCACCGCGATATCGAGTGCCGACAACAGAGGGTGTTGATGCGATCGGGCCGCTGTTTTAATTATGTCGATCCGATCGATGGATAATCTACATTCGGAACGCCCGGTCAGTGGCGGCGCGTCGTCGTCGTCGTGATCGTCGTGTGTCTATTTGGGTACGGCGGATAAAAATTGCCAGACTGTCTGAATGGTTAGGAGAGCGCGCTTATTCCGCCCGTGATCGATTACTGATTTATGGGATGCAGTGCTTTCTGATTGCGGGTCAACCGTGATCGACGGTGTATCGGCGCGCTGATATACCGAGCACGGGCCGTATTAAGGTCAATCGGTAGAAATATCCACTGGACGCGCGCGGCGCGAGTCGCCCGAGAAGCGAAGGGGAGAAACGGCCACGGACGACGGCGGCGGCGACGACGACGCGCAACGTCGTCTGCCGCTCGACCGGAAAGTTTCCACCTTTAAACAAGTGAAATGCTCTCTTTCCTCTCTCGAATCAGCCGCGCGGCTATAACGAGCCATCGAACATGATCCCACTAATCTCCGCCGCTTCCACCACTTACGCCTGGACATCGCTCGGCACTCAGCTGGCAAATAAGTAGCGGTTAGCGGGGAATTCGGGCTTATTGTGCCCGCGGCCCCACCATCATAAGATGCATCGGCGGCGCACATGGCCGACAATTGGCTCGCGGAGATGCCGGAGTTACGGAGGCCGCTCGTCCGACCGGTGCTTATCTCGCCGAGGAAGATAGAGCGATCGATTGCCGGAAACATGAAGGGTGGAGGACAATAGATAGACGCAACGTGACGGGGACGAGTAAGACACGAAGAAGAGTCGAAGAAAGAGAAAGAGCGCGAGGCCCCGGCAGGCAACCTGCAGCGAACCAAGGACAGAAGCCGTCAACTACCAAGGTATACCGTAGGGGTAGAGGCGGGCGGGCAGGGTGGCCTGGTAGTGGGGTGAGGGAAAAGTTTGGGGAAGGAGGAGGCCGCGAAGAGAATTCGAGAGGCCACAAATCACGGTGCGATGGTGTGGGTTGCGGTGGAGGTAGGGTTCGTCGGAAGGTGGAAGAGAGCCGGCCGAAGAGGTTGAAGCCAGCGATAACAGGGGGTGGGATAGTGGGTGGCGGAATGGTCGGGTGTGCCAGCGGAGATGGCTGTCGGCAGTAGCGAGGAAGGTAGGAACGAAGGAACGAACGCCGGGGCACGAGAAAACGGAAGAGAAAGATAGTCAGAGGAAGAGGAAGAGGAAGAAGAGGAGCGTTGCGCGGGGGGTTGGTGGGGGGTGGGTGGATGGGTCGAGCGAAGTCCGGGGTGTAGAGGAGTGGCAGGCTGCAGACGCGGGGCGCGACATGCTTTATGACGTCTGTTCATCACATCGCCCCAGTCTCATAAATTAGAAATCACCCCTTAGATAGCTGGCACCCATCTAGGATGGCGTCACTGCCGTATCGTGGGAGGCAGGGATCGCCTCCGAGTCTGCCGATGTGCAAGAAGGTGGGGGCAGGGCAACGGGGGTGAGAGAGCCGGAGAGAGCGAGAGAGAGTGTGAGAGGGCGGAGGGGCAGCCAGGAGGACGGCAATAATTTTCACCGTATGTCACGCCACGGGAAGAAAAAAAGTGGCTATGGCTCCGGAGGATCGCACGAACATTCCGGTTGACCCTCTCTCGCCTCTCGCGCTCTCTCGATGTGTTTTAGATGCAGAAAGAAATCCCCGGCTCTCGTGGAAACTTGAAAGCCGTTTGATCGACAACACTTGTCCGACCCGACAAAGAAAAGTCGTTTAGTGTTTGCTCGTCGCTTTTCGAACATGCATTGCATTCAAGGCGCACATTGCGCTACGGCTCGGTTCGTGTTCTGCGTTCCTGACAGAGACTTTGAGGTGGAAGACTTAATGACTGCGAGAACTTTCGTCGACTGATTGCTTTTTCATAAGAGCGCACCAATGCTGGGTGCTTGAAAACTTGCCGAATACTTGGTCTCTTGTTGTCCTTTTTATTGCTGGTATATCACGTCTCGCTGTCTATGTCTTTTTCTATTTATCCGAACGCACTGGCGGGCGACCTTGTTTCTCTATGTTTTCCCCTCGTTTTAGCAGGCCTCTGTCTTTATTCCTCTCGCGCTCCCCTCACGCGGGCTTCCACTCGCTCACCCTCCAACTGCGAGTCGGAAGAGCAGCGGACCCCAACTCTTACCCCATCAAACTGATACCACATTAACCCCAACTCGAGTGTTACTTTTCCCTTTGTTAACACCAATGAATAAATTTGCCTATCGCGTGCCCTCTAAAGGAATTTCCCTTAGTCGACGCGCTGTAATACGTGATAGATTTCCTTGCATTTTTCCGCTGGAAACAGGGAAAGTCTCGTGCGTTGGGTGTAAATCGAAGGGCTAAAGGGCAAGAATGCACAGGCGTCGCCAGATGAAAAACAAGGGAGGAGAATCAATTGAAATCTTTCGTGCTCGCCGCCAGACGGATTTGTTGTTCCAGGAAAGTTTAATTGGTTCTCGACTCCTAACGACTAATTAATCCTCGATTGACTCTCGACTGCTAATGATGCATTATGAAGGATCTTTGTCTCCGCTGAGAGGAGGCACTCGAGCGGAAGGGACGAAAGGAAGTGGGTGATCGAAGCTCTTGCCTTTGCGGTCCCAGCATGACAGGAAGGGTAGCAGCTGTTTACAGAAACCCCAGTCGCAGACGCAGCCTCAAATTTCGTGCAAGAATATCCAAATCCAACTTCCATCCACTTGTCGTCGTTGCATCGAGGGTTGTCGGAGAGGGGACACTGTTATTGGAGATTTTCGCGAGGGCAAGCGTGACGACTGGTCAACGGTGGTTAGGATAGTGGCGGTCGTGTGGACCAACGGGAGTCCCGGGTAGACCGTTTACGTGGACGCTGGAGAGACTTGAGAAAGCGCGAGGGGGAGTTGCAAGTGCGGGCTCGACGTCGAAGCGGCGAAGTAAGGTACAGTAAGGAATAGCAAGGCAAGGCAAGGCGAGGCAAGCTGGCTCTGGGTAAAGGTTCAATGCAGTTGTGTGGTGAGGTGAGGTGCGGTGCTGCGCAGCTCGACTCCTGGAAGCAAGGCTCGGCTCGTCGACTGGGTAAGGGGTGGCAAGGAGGTGAGGCGGCGGGCGCCGAGGCTGGCTGTCCATCTCGCGGCACGTCGCGCTAGAATGGAGTCGTGGAGTAGGTCGGGGGTGTGGGGTGGTCGTTGGAAGGTGGCTACGAGGGGGCGGAGGTGGAAGCTGAAGGGGGTTGCGGGTGACGGTGGGCGGATGGGTGGTTGAATGGGGAAGGGTGGTAGCTGTCGCTCGCCCGGGCAGCAGACGTCTTCTGACCCGGCCGGTGGCTCAACTCGACTCAACTAGACTCTGCTTGCTGGCAGGCGGTAGCTGCCGGAGAAGGTGGCGTGGAGGAGGATGTGGGCGGCGGTGCTATCGCGAGCTGCTGGCGGCGGGCGGCGGGTGGCGGCCGCGGAGGGTTGAGGTCCGGGGGGCGAAGGAAGGAATGCTCGTGGAGGCGACGTGGACGGAACGAGACGGCTCGGCACGAGACGCGACGAGACGAGACGAGACGAGAAGCGAGCGCAGGGACGGACGGACGCAAGACCGGACGGACGGACGGGTGGGTGGGTGGGTGGTCGGACGAGAGGGTGACGCCGAGGTCGAGAGTGTGGGTGCCGGTGCGGCTGAGTAGAGAGGGCGAGGGGGCCGCGGGTGGTAGGTGCATTGCTTTTCACAGGAGAAGGTGGAGGAAGTTGGGGTCGTAAGGGTGGCAGGCGTATCGATCCGGACGAAGCTTGGCTGACGGCTGACGAGGCCGTCACGCGAGACGAGTCGAGTCGAGACGAGGCGAGACCAGACGAGACGAGACCGACGGACAGGCGGACAGACGAACCAACGGAGAACTCCCACCCCTGCCTTCCCTCCTACTCCCCCACCGACGCCCGCCGACGCCTCGCCAAGGGTTACGACGTCCGTGCAGATAGTACGAGGATAGCGCGGAGGCGAGCGGAGGAGAGCGGCGCGGCGGTGCAGGAAGCCGAGAGAAGGTGGAGGAAGATCGCCTCCCCCGCGAAACTCTCGGCCGGACGACCAAGGACGTAGGATACAGGACGCAACGATAGCGGCCGGCATCCAGGGAGTGCGGGGCTTCCGAGTTATACTGCTCTTACTTCCCCTTCGGGGCCTTCTCGTTGCGAAACAGTGCCTAGATTGTACGTGCACCGCCCGAATCGCTCGGCCACTGTACCGCGCGACACCCCCTCGCCTTCACCCTCGCCCTCTCCCTCGACCCTGCCCTTACCAGACCATTTCCACGTGCCGCTCTATACGCACCGTCCAACGCAACACATTCTCCTTCTCCTGCGGATGGGCCTCCTATCCTCTGCCTCTCTGCCTCTTTCGCCGCTCCCGACCCCGACTCCACTCCTGCCAGCCGTTTCACCCTTCCGATCCCAGCTATGCAGTCCTCCTCGTTTACGGGTTTTCGCCCGCTCTGTTCTCTCTATATCTCTACCGACCGACCTACCAACCTCTCCGCCGCTTACCAACCACTGCGCTCTCTGCCGCCCTTGCGCTAAACATTCCTCGCATTTTTCTCTCTCGCCCGCCACGAAATTTTAAGTAGCGCCCTTCGGATTCTAGTTCATGCATGTTTTCTAGTCCTCGGTTGTTGATATGGTTGTCGGGACATTTATTTCGAGGGGAAATGTATTGTTTAATGCGGAATTTAAGGTATTGTATTTCGGGGTTCTTGGTGTAAAGCGACTGGGGTTTTACACTTGACATCGACTTCGGCTGCGGGATCCTTGCCACGTAACTCGGCGGACTAGGACGACGGGGTTCGACTCTGTCGCCACCCACTCGTCCCAATCTGCCGGTCCGCGAAGCCTCCGGTGCAGCATGCAGCTACTCCTTGAAGGCACGTCCCTTTTTTGAGAGCGAAAGAGATGGAAGAGGGTCCTGTTTTTTGCGGGGAACTCGAAGTTGGAAGATGCGCGCGCGGCGCGCGGCGTGCGCGTATGGTTAAGGTTGGAAGGGCAGAGCTGGAAACGAGTGAAGAGAGTGAAGGGAGGGAAAAAGGCTGGAGGAACGGAAGAGATGCAGCGGAGGCTGGTACGCGGAGGGCCGGTGAGTGCAGGCGTCCGGAGGCCTTGTCGCAAAGGCAACTCGGGCAAAAGGCAAAAGGCTTTCGCCGCGTGCAAAGGCCAAACACCGAAAGTCACTTAAGCGTGCCGGTAGGTTCGCTGGCGGTGGTTCGTTTTCGAGTACCGCGGCTTGTCGGCCCTACGCTCTTCCTCTTCGTCCTCTCGGCACGGCCGAGCCGCCTCTCACCGATCACCGCTGACTCCCTCGCAATCGCTAGAATCCCAATCGATTCCCTTTCATAGGCCCTTGCCGATCGCCCTCCTTTATGCCACCTCGGCAACCACTCGGCCTCCGTACAAGTATGCGAGAAAAACGAATTTCTGTCAGACGCGCCCGCGCCCGGTGAGAAGCAACAAATCCTGCGACGGGCGTAAAACAACGGCGCACTACATCGGTACGACGGCGACGGCGACGGCGGCGGCAGGGAGATGTGCTTTGATGTGACGCCACCACCCGCCAGCCTTTCCAGCAGCTCCTTTATGGCAGCCATCGGGCATCTGTCGCGGGCGGCCGTCTTTTTCTCCGGCTAATTTATTAGCGCCGCTTAGAGGACGCCGCGCGCCTCGCGTCGCCGAGAAAGATCCGGCAGAAGGCGATAGCTTCACCACTACCGCCGCCCTCCGCTCCGCCGCCGCTCATGCCCACCTTCGCTACACTCGCTTCTTCAACTCTCGCGCTCTCCAACAGCCTCTTCGCCTCTTCCCAGACTCCGATGCTTCCTTCGCGTTTCTACAGCCTCATCCACTTGCCTTTCAATCACCAATCTCAGCTCAAATAATTATAAATAATATGGCAATTTTAATAGTAGCGGCTTCTTCCTTAACACATTCTCTTTTCACACTTTTTCCATTCACATTTCTTCAATTATTATATTCTACGTATAATGTACAGGGTGAGCCAGTTGCCTCCGAATCGCCGTTGTAGGTTGTACATGGGATATTTATAAATTATCCAGTAATCTGAATTATAGAGGATTGTTTCTCAACGCTTCCCTGTCTCCCGTGTGCTGTGCATAAAATAATAAATATCCACGTGTGATAAAACCTGGCGTCGACTCGAAGGGAAATGAATCAGCCTGAAGGTTGAATAATTTAAGAGACTGATCAGTCGAAGGAGACGACGACGCGGAATCTAAACAGGATCGAAAATAGGACGAGAGGGCAGGGAAGCTGAGGAATTCTCAGAGATACTGACACATTGTTGACCGGCTACTTTATGGAAAAAGCAACGGGTTCGGACAGCTGTTTTCATTGCGCCTACTCCTCGAGGATAAATAGCTCAATTGTTATCGAGGAGTGGGGCGGCAACGAGGACAGAGGAAAGTTAAGTGTGTGAGTGGACCCCGCGGAGTCGACTGCACGAGAGGTTGCTCTGTGCAATGAAAATTGTAAAATATCTGTTTCTGCTACATGAATTCCCGACAACCAGTCATCTATCATGCTTACCATTTACATACGAGTGAATTCAAATGCTATTCCGGGAAATATCGTTGCGGGCGAAAGATTACAAAATGAAAATGGCGCGGCGGCGGCGGCGGCGGCCGCGGCGGCAACAGTGGGTTCTTGAGCGAAGTCTCATTTATCTCGGGGCATACCTGCTTTTGGCATATTTACTCGGCGATGCGATATTGCGTGTAAATCACGATCGCCGGAAATAATGGGGGTCGATTAGAAAGCTGACTGGATGTTCGCTCGCGATATGGAAAGGCTGAGATCGGCGCAGCTTCACGGTTGGTTAATTATGCGGTTATAGTTGTGTAAAATTCCGGCCGGTTCGTCAATAATTCCTGGCGAATGTGTGCGAGGGTTCGGATGTTTCTCAAGGTTCGAGGATGGAACTGTGAAACGTGTCGGCTGATTAGCCTGTCGAAACGGTCGGAGAGGAGAGGAGAGGCAAGCAGGCAGGCTAGCAGGCAGGCAGGCAGGGTCTGTTCCTCTCGGAGCGGTGCTCTCCCTGGCCACGCTGTCGTCGGTCCACTCTTTTATTTATTGCCCCCAGAATATGATCGTAAAGTTTTTCCTGCGCGGCACGTTGGGTTTTTCGTTGCGGCTCTCGGTTTTCGGGAGTGGCGGTGCCGGTAGTGCGATGGGGAAGGTCGCGCTGCTGCTTTGTCAGGGGGTTGAAGGATTTATGGCAGGAGGGAGTGAGTCTTCGGGACCCAAAAATGCGTCGGCATTGTTTGAGGAGAAAGTTTTGCGCAATGGGCGTCCCTCGCCGCGGCGCACGGCTCTCGCCAGGGATTTTTACTCGGACACGGAGGGAAATTTCTCCTTGCGAGCGTGCCAGATAATACGTACAAGAGCCGGCTGTGCGCGCGCCCTGTGTCCACCGTTCTGCCATTTCCGCCGG
Organism: Crossocerus cetratus; assembly: GCA_963675795.1. Taxonomy (NCBI): domain Eukaryota; kingdom Metazoa; phylum Arthropoda; class Insecta; order Hymenoptera; family Crabronidae; genus Crossocerus; species Crossocerus cetratus. Next base: position 11,236,857 of record OY776669.1, read on the forward strand.
GCTAATGGCACCTTCCGCACCTTTTCCACCAGACGTAACCGAGGGACGAGACGCGCGACGCGTCTCGCAACCGGCCAATCATTCACGCTCGACTTACCCCAAGCGTCCTAGGCAAATGTCTTTTTTGCCGGGATTCGCGCACTTTCGCCAAAAGGAGCAGCGGCAAAAATGGCAAGTTCTACAATCGATCGCTCGCCGCGGAGAGGTTGCTGTCTGCCGGGGACGAGACGAGACGCGACGGCACGCGAGGCGACGCCACGCTCTAAATATAATCGAAGCTGAAGAACTTTGTTATTGAATAAGTGACGCGCGTCTGTCCGCGAATCAATCATTTCAATCTGGTTATGCCGGTTCCAGCACTCGAGAGAGTCATCTCGTCGCCGATCTCGGACGGCCGAGAGAGACCATGCCATGCCATACCGTTACCCACCCGGCTTTATAATTCCGGACCTCCGAAAATATCCACTGGCACACACCGCCGCGCGACCAACGACGACGGATGTTTGCCCGCGCGTGCGCGCACGCTCAAACTCTACTCTCTGCCTACTTTATGAATGAAGCCGTACCCGTACCTCAGGAGCCGCCGATCCCCGAACCCCCAGCGCCCAACCAGCCCCAGCACCCACCATTCTCGCCTCGCATCGCATCGCGTCGCCTCCACCGATATCAGAACCCTGCCGAGTTTCCTTCCAACGCCAAACACCTCTTCATCTCGAGATTCTTTAAACTGGTTGTCCACCTTTCTTCTCAATTGCCTGAAATTTTGTTCATCTACTGAGGAGATTATTAGCTGATCATTCGTCAAGTTTGAACTCGGTTGGTTGTTTGAGTGAAACAGTCATTTCTCGTGTTTGACTTGTGGCTAGTGTAAGGCGACAATTTTACGGGCGCCATACACACTGAAATTTATATCGATAAATTTTACAAGTATCAGTATCGTAATATAACTCTCAACACCCGCATGAACAACACTTATGCTTGGTCTCCACCTGATCATAACCATCGATGATTACATGTCTTGCTTATGGGAAACGATGATAGCCACAAGATGATTATGACTAAGTGGACACCAGGTACTAGATATTGCTTCTCTCATTTATGTATGTTAGATATTTTGAGTTGGACGCACATGAGGTGCGAATGGGAATGATAAGTGCGATTGACGCTTGATAGCGCGAATGTTTTAAGAGGAACAAATTCGACAAGAATAAGAGAGATAAAGTTTCATGATTCTGAAACGGCAACCGTGGCTCTAAGCAGAGAGAGCGAGTGGCGCAAGCGAGGAAATAAAACCAAATCGGTTATTTTATTTAAACTCCTCTCGTCTTACACTTGGACACTTCAATGATCATTTTCCTCGGTTACTCATTGAACATTTTCCTTCTGATTCCAAGATATGTAACCCGACCACCAGCCAAGAAGCTAGTCACACTTCAATATACATCAACTTATGCAAATATTCCAGTTTAAAATTGCGCAAATGATCATTCTATGTCCGTGTATAATACAAATAAATTTTCTAACGACAGAATTCTTTCGATACGCGCAGTTTTTATGCTGCAGAATATAGTTAGTCGACAATGCGTGAAGAAACGATGCGTTTACTTTGTTTTATTTTGATCGTTTCGTTCCGCTTATCTGCCATTGCAAGGCAAGAAGATAACCACTCGCGCATTTCTCTAAGAAACCTGACAAATTAAATATCAGGATCGCTAGCAGATGGATTGTTCCTACTCCGCCTAGTGCATTAACGTCTAATTATCGCCGGGTGGAATTCACATGCGCAACCTGACAGGCCGGTACATCATGAATTCTTGCGGAATTACCTTGGGAGATTCCCGGGATAAGATACTCAGCTAAGCAGCGTGGACTTCACGCATCTGAGCGGCCGATGATGCATGCGAGTCACACCGGGAGATTCATAGATTACTTATACGACAAGCGAGCTGGTGCGCGCTTGATTTTATTTTTCCGTTTCCCACACTAAGATAGGAAGATGCATCTAAATTGCACCTGTTGCGCCCGCTAGGAATTTTGTGATAAATAGCCGCCACTTTCGGCTAATAGAGAACAAAATTAATATCGCGCCCGCGCGGCCACGCCGCTCCGTGAGCGGCGCGACTGATAAAAAGTCGGACCATCCTCGAAACCGCCCGATATCCAGTCGCCACGGAAAACAGTCCCGCCGAGTTACATGCTGCAATTAAAGTTAGTTACAACCTCCGCCCGATGTTAGGGAAGTAAGCGAGTTGTTTGACTGGAAGACACTGACCATACGTGATACTTAACTTTCGCCAACTCGCCGAATTTATCTTACTGATAATAACTTAACTGTCTGCTAGGTTTTTCCCCGGGCAGATGATGCTCGGCTGGTTGTCGGAATGTGTAATATACTGCTAAACAGCTAATACCGTTTATCGACCAATTAACAGTCGTTCCGTGGGGATGAAATAGATTGGTGGGAATCAATGCAGACATTCCTTGCAAATTATTCTCTCGGAATTCACTGGAATCCGGGCCATTCGTTGATTATTTTTGTCTTTCAAAACTAAAGCTAGTCTTGTGTTTGTTTGGCCTACGAGTGGAAGATTGACAGAGGGCGGAGCTGCCGAGTCGAAACTCGGCTTGTCAGTCGACTGTCGAGAAAATGGAAGAAAGCGAAGGTCACTTAAATGGCGAGTGCGAGTGGACTCGCGGAAGCCGGGGAGAAAAGTGCGCGGCGTTTACGGCGGCGATAGTCCGCGGAGTGCGGAGCTGGATTTATGTCGGCGCGGCGGGCATCCGTAGACATGGACGCGGACGTGGACGCGCCCGCGCACAGGCCGAGATTTATCGGCGCTTGGCCGAGTTTCGGTAGGGCAAGTTGAGTGAATTGTAAATGTTTCCGGCAGAACTTCACCAAGATGGCGTAGCCCGGCAGGGGCGAGTGAGTTTGTTTACGCCTCATGGCTCCCCACGTGGGAAAAGCAGCATGGCGTGTGTCAAGAGGCCCGATGCACAAATCGCCTTCGCCCTTAGCCCCCGAAAGCCCCGCCGAGGCTTTCCCTACCGAGCGGAGACCCCTCTGCCCTTGTCTAGCCCTCTGCCTATTTCTAGGCCTCGTTCCGACACCCCTCGCATTTACCCTTACCCTCGCCGCGCTCTCGCCGACCTCCGAGAGCCATCTTGTTTTCTTTCGTCCGCCCTTTTGTCGACCTAAACCTCTCCGGGCCTGAGCATCTCTGACCTTTTTTACTCCTCCGAAAGTCCGCTCTCCCTCGCATTTTCCGCAAACATTCTCCGCCCGATGGAAACGCGAGCGCGCCGATACTAATTTTAAAGCGGCACGGAAATAGTCCCGCTGGACAGAGAAATCTCTCGATTGATGGCCGACTGGCGGATTAATGCAGCCGGCAGCCAGCAGGTAAGGAGCAAGTAGAACGGGGTGTAGAAAAATACACAGTGGTCTCTCGGCGCGGCATTGGGGTCAGTCTGGGCTCTCCGCGGCCAGTGACAAATACGGTGAAAGCTTGTCAGCGACTAAGTGACTAGCTATCACCGGTAAATTTTCACCGGGCGACATTCCACAAGCTCTCCTCGCTCCTCCTAGACATTTTCCGCCGAGGTTAACTCACCTCGGATCACTTAGCGCGGATTAATTAATGCCGCGAGCGCGGCTTAATGCGCATATCGTGAGTTAACGCTGCCGCGCTCGCCGTTCCTCGTCGTGTGAAAGTTAATGATATGCTATCGCGAGTCCGCGGCGATTGATGGATGCACGATTCTCAGCCGACGAGCCAAGTTTTTGCGCATTTCTGATATCGCTCTCGACACGGCGATGCCTCTCGCGGCGCCATGCGACGCGTACTCTGGCTACGTAAACGAGAGACGCGTGTACTAACGCGCGGGGCGTAGAGCGCGGAATCGCGCGGCGCATGGGAACTGAAGTCGCAAGTGAAATGTGCCGCGTAATGCTAGTCGCTCGATTTCCAAGTGGATTAGGCTGGCGAGATCGCCTGGCGAGGCGGCGGCGGCGAGGGCGACGACTTCAATGAGGCCAGCCTCTTTCGTCTAATACCTACTCGGGCAACTCGCTCTCGGCACTCGGCGTCATTGACTCGTCTTTCCCTCGGGCCGCGGTCCTCGGCGCTTTCGCACGTGAGAAAAGACCACTCACATTTCATACGTTGTGGGGCGTGCTGTTTCCTTCGGGGCATCTGCGTCCTTCGTGGATGCTCGATTATCTGTGTGGCCTCCAGTTCCTCGCGCCTTAGTCCTCGCTGTGTCGATCGCGAACATGTGACAGTTGTGCAGCCAAATCCCCAACGAGGATCTTCCCGCCCGAGATCTTCCGCGGGAAACTCCTGGGAGCCTGCCCTGATCCTGCTGCACCAGAGTCACCCACTGGCACGTGTCCTGCGAGCACTACCTCATCGCCGAGAGGTCTCGCGACGATCCTTTGAACTCGCTCGACTCGATCACAATCATCCTGGGGGTCTGTTCGAGGTCCGAATCACCACCACTCGTCAGAAACTGGCCGTAGCAAAATATATCACACTACCACGCAGGAGGTGTACGTGTCGTCGTATACCAATGGGGGAGAAGGAGGCGGCTGGCTGGCTGTTTGGTGTTTCGGGCAGATAGGCTTCCGCCGTCCTTCACTCCCGTCACGAGGACTCGCCTCTCCGGAATATCGTTTATCCGTTTGAAGTATAACACTTGTCTCGCATTCACCAACTTCCACCGCGGGAGGTACGCGCGCGCGTCTCTCCTTGTGTGTGTGCGTGTACTGTACTGGCTGTGTTGGACGCTTGGGAACTAACTGTTGCGTATACTTGTCACTATCCTTGGCGAGACGGATGCGCGTTCGCGTTCGCTCGGGCCGAGCTCAGCTGAGTAATCCACACCTGCGAGAAGTCGGAATAATCGTATAGATGAGCCGCTGACTCTGGGGATCCTGGCGTGGAGGAGAGTGAGCGCCGAGCCGAGCAGAGCGTGGACGAGCCGAGAGCAGAGCCGGGCAGCGGAGGGGCGGCAGAGAGTTCGTCGCACCGCGTGGACCAACGAGTGAATCAGCAGCCGAGAAAGCCGAGATCCTTGGTCGGCACGAGGTGTGACGAAGGTTTTCGGGGCGTCGCGACGCCTCTCTGGTCGCCTCTCGCGTCGCGCGAATCACTTGTCAAGCTGGCGGCGAGTGCACTCCGCGCGCGCAAGTCCCTCTTTTCGCGGGCTGTGACGGACACCTCGGCAGGACATCCGATTGCCGAACGGGGCAGGCGACGCTTCCGTTCACTGGTCGCGACGAGAATCCTGATAATCGCAGGATAAGCTCTCGTCGGCGGGGCAGGTGGCGGCGGGGGAGGCGGACGAGGAGGATGGCAATAAGAGAGAGAGGCGTGCGGCAGCCGACGTTCCCTTGCATCCACTTGAGAGGCGCGCACGGCACTCCGGCGTACGTACGTCGAGACGTACGCGAGGCATCGAGTACTCGACGCGAAGCGAAGACAAGGGAAAAAGAAGATGCCAAGATACCGGCGACGGGAGGGCGAGGGAGAGGGAATGCCCCGAGCGATTAAAGGCGATCTGGTGCGCGCGCGGGGGTGAAATCAGGGCCGGGGGAGCGACAGAGTCCGATCCGAAGGAACAAGACGGGACTGTGTGACTGTGTGGAGGAGGACGCGCGCGGCCTTTGACGCACGGAGAAAAGGGTTGCGGTGGAAAGTAAAAGAAAGCGCGCGCGATGCGCGCCCGGGTGTAAGGATAGGTGGAGAAAATCGTAGGAGGAGGAGGAGGAGGCGGCGGAGGACTAGAGACAGATAGAGAATCCAAAGGGGGTGGGTGGTTAGCGAGTGGTGCGAGTGGGGTGAGAGAGAGAGAGTGAGAGAGCGGGGGGCTCGAGGGGGGTTGGAGAACGGGAGCAAGGTAGAGAGAAAAGAAGCGGAGCTGGAGGTGGAGGTGGTGGTGGCTACCGTCGTTCGTGGATCGCGAAATCGAGCGGGCGGCGGTCCAGCGCTGACTGACTACGGACTGGCGTCGCGGCGGCAGGCCGCATGGTGGGGAGGCCCCAGGAGTAGTAGTAGTTCTCTTGCCCTCTCGCCTCCTCCGCGCGCCCGGCTCGTTCACTCGTTCACTCGTTCACTCGTTCACTCATTCCCTCCGATCCCTCCTTCCCACGCTTGCTAGCTAGCCTCCTCTCGCTCTCTCGCCTCTTCCTTCTTCAATGCCTCCGATGCCTCGCGCGTTCACTCCCTCGCTCGCTCGCCTGCTTGCTTGCTTGCTTCCTTGCTTGCTGGCCGCACTCGTCCACCCTGCAGCCATCCTTCGCCTTTTCTCTCGGCCTCTCACTTCCGCACGATTGTTTTACCGAGGCACCGAGATCGCCTCCGCCAGCGTGTCCACGTCTGCGTCCACTTCCACGTCCGCATGACACCGCCGCGACGCGTCCGTCGCGACGCCGCGCGCGCCGGCCCTCCAGCCACCGAACCAGCCACCACTTCTCCAGATAGACCTCGATCCACCGATGACGAGATTTATTGGCTTTGGCAAAGCACCGATATCGACGGGAACAAGTCGAGGTCTCTGCCTCTCGAGGACTCGCTCTTTTCTTCAAATATACGCAATGAGCCAATTGGCCTTTCGTCACAACTTGTCTCCTTCTGCCGTCCTTGTTTCATTGGTGCACAGGGTCTCGTTGAGGGCTGGTAGATTTAAATAGAAGAGCCAAAGGCATGGATAAATGGATTTGGGTTGAAAGGAGTCAGTTTCATGATGAGTTGTGACGTTTGCGGTAGACCTTGTTACTAGATTCTTCGGTGACGGTTGGGCCCTCTTTGATAATAGCGAGAAACGGGGGTTGCCAGAGGGCCACGTCTCCTTCAGGGATGAAAAGATGCAGCGCCAAGATTTATCAGGGGCCTCCAAGGACCCAAGGAACATTGGTGCGCGCAACTGGTTCTTGAAAAAGGAGGCGGGGCCCCTAACCACGTCGCATCGGCCCAATACTCTTGAGAGGGGGGGATATTGTGATCCCGGAGTGTATCTCTGAGACGAACCGCCAGAGGCGCTGACTACTAACGATAGGCATAAGCCACAACTGGACTACGGTGACGCGATATTTCACCTACGAGTTCCTCGACACTTTCACCCCCCTCGGGCGAGCAAGGCTCCTGCAGGCTTTGGTGAGTCGATCATTCCAGCCGATTTTCACAATTCTACTTGATTTGTCCTTGTCGGCCTTGCCAGTTAGACCTACGCAATGTATTCTAGCAGTTTGTAAAGCTAACCTTACTATTGTCGGTTTGTATACATTTTCTGAGTTTGCTTTGGACACCGAGTGTATTGGGAGTTGGAAATAGCAGGATAGTCATAAATATATCTCGCACCGACTCCGGTCTAATATTGTACTGGGAGTGTTCTAAAAATGGAATACTAGAGTAAATAGGATTTAATGTTAAGTGGTACTTGGTATAATCAAAAGCGTACAGCTGTTCTTCCTCCCAAAATTCAAGTTTACATCTGATACAATCAAACTTATTTGTATATAAAATGTCTTAAAATGAATAACATTATTTGCATCATTCTCTATTTTTTAGACAAAACATAACTATGTAGAGAATGATTGTTAAATAACATGTCAATCGAGAGGTGTGACTGTCTTTCGGTCTCGAACCTGTTAAGTATCGTTGCGACAAGGATCTCGACATGCTACTAGATGCTTTGGCTTGATATCAGCGATCGGTAGGAAAATGCGGGCTAAATGATCGGCAGCGGGGTGGTAGGCATCAGTCATTTTTGGGGATGGTCGTCGAGGAGAACTCGTTTTGGCGGGCATCGAATGCAGCGTTCTGGCAACACTGTTGGATTCTCGGGGTTGAAGAGAATTGGTACCAACTAGGAGGTTAAGCCCGCCTCCGGGGCGGGGCCTGCATGATCTATAGCGTCATAGAACACCCCCGCCGCGGTGGTAGGATCGGAAGGTCGACGCCCACACCGGGAAGGTGCGCGGCAGCGGCGCGGCGGTGCTCTCGGCGCGTTCTGCTATTGCTCTCTTCCTTCTCGGTTAGGATCTCGCGGCGCGGTGCTATCACCGCTTCCTCCGCGAGCGCAGCGGCGGCGGCGGCGTCGGCGTCGGCGGCGTCGGCCACCTCCACCGCCAACAGAGCGGCGGCACGCGATGTTTATGCTCTTGCCCCGTGTCTCTATCTAGTCGTGGCCCTGCTCCTGCTCCTGCTCCTCCTGCCGCCACCGCCGCCGCCGCCGCCGTTGCGCCCTTCCTCTACTGGCGTTCTTGCTACCGATGATCCTGCTTCTGCCGCCGCCGCTGCTTCTGCTTCTGATCCTGCTTCTGCTCTTGCTCCTGCTTCTGCGGAGCTCTCGTCCTCGTCCTCGTCCTCGTCCCCATTCTCGTTCCCGTCCTCATCCTCGTGCTACCGCTCGTGCACTCGTGCTCTCGTGCTTCTACTCCTGGCTGGCATTGCCTCCACACCCGCTGCCATCCTGCTCGTCGTTGTTGCCACTGTTACTGCCAAGGACCTCGCTCTGCCTCTCCTCCGCTCCGGCTCGTCCTCCGCCGTCCTCTACGCACCACGTCCTCGCCTCCATCCCCTTTCCACCTTCGCTTCATTACCGCTAAACATTCCTGTCAATTAAAAGTGCGCCGTCCACCGATTTACAGCCTCTGCCCTCCCCGTCCCTTCCTTCACTCTGGCCTGCCCCGTTCTCCCATCATCCTCCCTTTAACACCGGCCGTAGTATATTTTGCGGCCTCCGATATTAACGGCCGCTATCGCCGACCGTCCTCTTCCTCCACCTCTCTCTCTCTCTCCCCCCTTTTTTTATTCTCCCAGTCCGCCCCGTAGAGCCTCGCCCGAACTACTGAACCCGAGTTTCATTTCGACGCTGCCATTAGCGAGGCGATTGCCGGGTCGCGCGACACCCGCGATTCGCTCCTGGCAATTTCCATGGCGTTTGCCCGGTATTACCGCATTCGCTTCTAATTGGCGCGGAAGAAGGAAGGACACACGCCCGGCTCTGCTCCTCGGCATTCTTTTGTATTTTCCCCGTGCGAGGGGGCCGGCCGGATGCGCGCAGCTTTCCTCCGACAGGCTGCAGCACTCAGGCGTACAAGTCACTGATCTTACCGGCGGGCCCCAGCAGTCGAAATCATTTATACGCCGCTCTTAGGCGCGTGAAGGCTCTATTATTTCTGGCAAATTTTTATTGCCCTCGTTAAGACGCTTGCCGCTCTCTGAGCGCAGGCTGGTTTATGCTCCGGTGCAATTCCGCGGCGGCGGCGCTACTTGCATCCTGGACATTTATGAAGCCGTTTATTAGATGACTTTCCTATCTAGCAGCTCGAACCGGGGCTCCCGCGCGCCTACGCGCGAATACTTCACGCGGTGCACAAGTGGGTTTGAGATTCTATTTATTACTTTGGCTCGTCAGACTGTCGGGAAGTGTACGCGGACGTTGTCCAATGGTTAATTCTTGCTGGGTAGGTGACTGGAATGCTGTAATTCGTAAGGCAAGTGTTCATTTGAGAGTTTGTGTGGACGATGAGTTGTTTGCCTTTGAATTAGTATTGCTGTATTCCACTTTTTATGAAATATGTCTGCGTATTATGTTATGCGCATGGTTTGTATGACTCATGTTAGAGTAGAGCTGCAAAGTATTAAAGTTAATGAATCATTTATAATTATTTCTTATGCGGCAGTGTATTGGGTAATATTGAGAAAGCAATTCTCGATTATTTTACTCTCAAATGGACACGACTCCAGGCAACGTGTACACATATAAGTTTTTGTAGCAGCTGAAGACAAAACAATCGAAACAATCTTTTCTGCAGCAATAAAACAATCGAAAGAATAAGGAATCGTGTTTTTTGAGTGGCAAGGCTTCTACGTCTTCCATTCGCGCGCCCGAAAAATCTAAACATGTGCCCAGCCTAATACTATAAGATGAATGAGATGGGGAGAATAGTGAGCGGGCAGAATGCGGTGGAAATGGTAAGCAGTGAAATTTCATTAGGGGGAATAAGTCAGGGGGCAGTGAGCGGCGGGAGTAGGTGTAGGATCAAAGTTGGCTCTATACGATCGCGGGGTCATCGGATGTGCAGGCAGTGTCGTAAAAATCGCTGAGCTCCCAGCCGAGAGCGAGGGGAGAGGGTTCTGCCGGTTCGATCTTGGGGAGTGTTGGAGGGGTAGGTATCCGCTGCTCGCAACGATCGTTGGCGAATGAGAAACTTTTGGCGGAGTAAGATTTTCGCCGGTTGTGCAAGGTGCATTGGCTCGGTAATAACGAAAAGGCGGCGGCGGCGGTGGCGGCGGCGGTCGGCATTGCACGTGGAAGGCGTCAGTTGCGTTTCTGTCTCTGGGCGACTGCGGGGGGTTGCTTTTACGAGCGACGTCGCCCTCGAGCTCGTCCCCGTTGTCGTCGTCGTTGTTGGCGGCAGCGGCGGACGGGACCGGAGGCACTAAACTTGCGAATATTTCGAAAGACGTCCCGTTATGCAACGACAATGTGGGTCAGCGCACAAGCCCACTCTCTCTCTCTCTCTCCCGCTCCCTCTCTCTGTTTGTTCGCCCGTAGAACCAGCCCCGGGCAACCCCCGGCTCTCTGCCACTGCCGCTGCCGGACGCCGCACTCCTCCGCCAGAAGCCTGCGGCACCCGAAATAAGTATGGCTCGTAAAATAAAGTACACACTGCACGTCGCTTTCCTCGGCTATCTAGCGCCCTGCCACCGTCGATCTCGCCAGTATGGCCAGTCGCCGACACCCTTTCTCTAGGTCCGCCAGACCACCGACGAGCCCTTCGTGCCCCGCCGCCGCCACCGCCGCCACCTTCCTTCTCTTCTTCGGCCTATCCACCTGACACTCCGATGCCGATTCCGACGACGACACGAGGACCGACCTCGTGCCCGGCTCTCTCTCTCCCCCTCCAGATCACTCCTCTTCTATAGTTCACGACCAACGGTGGAGCCTGCTTCAAACTTGCAGTCTCTGCTTTCTTCGCAAACCGCTTTCATTCTTCGAGGGTCGGGTAATGCATTGAATTCGTTGTTGTGTAAATACTTTGCACAGTAGTTGAGATAGTGTGCTTGGTTGATCGTAATGAAGATGAGTTATAAACGAATTTTATAAGAAGAGAAGTTCTTTGTTTTGATGTAAAAAATGTTAAGTTATTCTTCTTTCGTTCTGTTGAGTCGTTTACTTTTTTACTTGGTTACTACCGAGTAACCGAGTTCGGGTGAGAATCTGTTGTCTCTACTCACATATTTATTTCTAGAAAAGTAATATGTCGATGGCGCGTTTTTAAGGATGTGTGAACGAGTTAAAAATTGATAAGTTTGCCTGTAAAATTGTTGCGGGGAGAGTAGAGGAAAGTAGAGTTAATCGTGCAGCCGAAAGAAGAGAGTGGAACTGTTTGCCAGCGGGCTGGTAGATCGCGTGGGCGATCGTAGGTAAACAAGCGCGGTGTTTAGTGGCAATGGATACGTAAAATGCGAGAGCGCTTCGGGATAGATCTACCATCGACGTTTCACTTCCCGGGGCCGTAAATTCGGTGTAAAAAATCGCGTACACAGAATAGTTTACGGACGTCGATTGGGGTTTGTTAAATATTTCTCGATTGCCGGCGGATTGAATTGTATTTGACTACCGCGTGCGCGGTGCTCGCGTGCCTCCCACTCTCGCACACGCACCCAGACACGCGTGTCCGCTGTTACATTTATTTTTGCACCACCCGCTTTTTCCCCATTTTTCCCGCACTCGGGAAAATGGAACGGGCGCCATCACGATAATTTTATCTCTCCCATGAAAAAGTCACAGTGAGATATAAACATTTGTAAAGCTACGCGAAGACTGGTTTTCAGCGGCGGCAACGCTGACCCTGGCAAGATCGGCCGAGTTCCTATCACAATAATAAGTCTTCAATAGAAATTTAAGCGATCAACTCTGCTTTCCACGTATGCAGACACTTGGAAAGAAACTACAAATAAACGATCGAGTGTGCAGGGAAAATTGATGAAGACAAAACTTGATTTAATCTGACGGGGGGTGTAAGTCGAGGATTTAGCGTATTTCAAAGCGGATGAAAATGGGGAATCTTTCTCTTCCTCGAGGGACGGGGCCCGTGCCATAAATTCATCGCGCGTCTCTCAGGTGGTAAAAAGCGAGTGGCCGGGGGGGGAAGAAGTGATGGGGCGTGCGACGAGAAAGGTAGCAGAACCGAGGCAGGGAAGGTCATCGGAACCGCCGTAACCTTCGTCATTTCAGAAATAGCCCGGCCCCGAGTGTAGGCATTCGGAGATTAGAATACTTTCGATACCAGATGAGAATCCGGCCGGCGAGAAACCGGGCCTGTTTGAAAATAATTGCCTAGGTGTTTCAGGATTGCCGGCGCTGGAGGAGTCGCAGACGAACCCCCAGGGTCGTCGGTTAGCGCGGCTATGCCAGCGCCCGGCCGTGCATGACGTGCATGTTCCTGCCTTTTTTGCTTCCTACACTGCGCCGATGGAAACCGGCGCCCGCGCTCGCGCGCTCACTCCTGTAACGTTTAATGCATTATTTCGAAAAGGAGGAGGCATACGCTCAAGTTCCCCCCATAATTCTCAGCCCGTGTGTATCTACATCTCCGAACTCCCGAGCCGAACGCACCGGGATTACACGATAGCCTGATATCCGTGTGTGCCGGCGCGCCGCGACGCTCGCCGCCGTACGTTAATGCTCTTTCCCTCCGATGCTCGCATATTTTCGCGTCCGTTAAAACTTTACGACGTCTATGAAGCGGGCGCGAGCGCGCCATCCCCAAACGCAATGAAATATTCCGGCTCGATCGTCCGAATAACGGATGCGAAGGATGCACCACTTCCGATAGTAATGTATCGACAAATCTTGCGGATACTTTGCCTACGAATCATCCGGGACCCCCTTCGAGATTCGACACTTTCCACTTCCGCCCTTATCAAGTCTACCTGCAACTCTTTGGTACTGCGAGCAAACCTATGTCCAGTATCTCACGACAAACAAAATTAACAGTTTTGTACCAGCCCTGTTTTTTTACAGGCGTTTGAGTGTTTTTTTTTATATTTCCTTCTATTTTTATGCAATTTGCAGTTGTGATTGCAACACACGTACATACGAGATAAACTGATAAGCTGATTACAAGGTCTAAGCTCATTAAATTGATATAATACTGGAAGAAAACGAGTGTCTTATATCGCATGAATTTTTAAAGAATAGTCGTTTATATAGGCATTGTCATATTCTTATGCAAGAGAAACCCATATAGCAGCCTGCTACATATTGAGTCAATATATTATTAAATCAGCTCAACTAAATATTGGTATAATATGATGCGTTTACCTTGGAATCAGGGATGTTGGTGATACCAAACATCTGGCTAAACCTGTAACATATTACATACATTGCAAACACGGTGATGCAGACTATTTTCTACCTGCTCATCCAAACAATAACCCCAATAACAGGCAGTAACAAGTATGTATAACCGAACAGTTCCATTTCGCAAAATTAACTTTGAGTCAAAATACTTGCTGCTTCCAAGACAAGTGCACGCACCACCTACATTTTCATCAGCAGTTCTAGCATCTCACACTAACATACGATCAGTGAATCAGTCAGTTCTCGCCAACAAGAACACAAATAATACCCAGCCCCAAATAAGACAGAATATCTACATTTCTTCCGTAAACCATACTTGGGCCGAAAACACTTGCTGAATCGAGGGAAAAGACATGGTTAGTGGCGCGGGCACGCACGTATCTCAAAATCGGTAGATATCCCTCGCGTATTAGAAGCAGCGGAGCGAGAATCTTGGGTGAAAACTCAAGCCGGGATTCTGCAGGTATGCAAAGGAGAGCGCGGCTGGTAGGATCGCGGACTATCGTGGACGCGGGTGCACAAGTACCGAGGGCAGATGAGAATAGAGGAGAAGAGAGTACGCGGAAGGGACGCGAAGGGAAGACGAAGGGAAGGCTGCGGGGGGGAAGGGAGTCGGGTATGGGAAGATATCGCGGCGGGCAAGCGGGGAGGGCAAACGGGCAAAGAGAGAGCGGTGTCGCGCGGAGGGCAGGCAGGCAGGAGGGTTCGGTTATGGGGATGAGGTAGTTCGGCAGGCAGGCAGAGGGTGGTTGTCGACGGTAGGGCGAAGAAAGAGGCGGAGGAGTGCAGAGAGAAAGCCGAGCGAGGTCCGTTGGTATCGATCGGGCGTCTGCGGTAGATTGACACGTGTCATGGCCGCCTCTCGGTACTCGAGAGAAGGCTCGCGGGCGGGCGGGCGAGCGGCCGGAAGAAAGAGGGCGAGATCGGGACGCGCTCAGGGAAAAGAGCTCGGCGGCGACTGCGGGGGGAGCGAGGAGGCGAGCACCAGCAGCAGCAGCAGCAGCAGCAGCGTGTAGCTATCGCGGTGGGCGCGGGGGCTTGGCGGGCGGGGGAGCGGGTCATTCGGAGAAAGAGACGCGGGTGGAAAGTGCGGCGCAAGGGGAAGAAGGAAAAGGAGGCGAAATGACAGGGGTGCGAGAAGGAGAGGGCGCGAGAGGCCGCCGCCGAGCGGGAGCGGAACGAGCGGAGTATAGTGCGCCGTCGAAGCCGTGGAAGTCGTAGGAAGAGGTGGAGGAGGCCGGGGTGGTGACCAGGGTGGCGAGCGGGTGGGCGGCCAGGGGTTGCGCGGGGAGGAACCGAGGGAAAAGGACATTAAGGTGCGTAATAGCCAGCGGGGCGAGCGCGCACCGCCGCGGCATCGATTAGACAGAGGCTCCCTCGTCCCATTGCTAGGATGCAGCACACCCCTTCCTCCTCCGCCGCCTCCTCCTCCACCTCCACCTCCTCACACTACGAATTCTGCCACCCGTCCACCCACAACCTCATACTCCGTGCCACATACCCTATACCCCCATACCCTCCTCCCATGCTACTCACTCGTAGGGGACTCCACGACCACCCTCCTCCACCTACTTCGTCGAACTGGAGAGCCCCCGAGTACGTGCTCTACATACACACTCCTCTGCTTATGTCAGTTTCTGTCCTGCCGCTCTTCCTCCTGACCCTGCCTGCCTGCTTGCTTGCCTCCTGCCGCTCTGAATTTGCTTCTGTTCTCTCTTACCCCCTCCGACACCCTCACCTTACCCATCCTATCTCTCTTCCTCTCTCCCTCTCTCTCTCACACACACTCTCTATGCTTTCTTCATAGTTGCCTTCTCGTTATTCCTGCAGCCGCGTCCCTGCCAAAAGGAAAAGAGCATCCGTATTCGGAAACATTGGTTAAGCTCGATTCGGCGGCTGAGGAGTTGGCGTGGGGGTTGAAGGGAGCCGCGTTATCCTGCACACTCATGCACGTCGCACGCCAATCTGTAATGTCGTTATAAACATTAACGGAGCGGCTGAGTATTCTCGGGAGCTCGCATCCGCTCCGTGTCTGGCGGATTTCGTTCGGTCCGTCTCGCTCCTGGAGCGAGGAGGAGCATACGTGAGAGTCCGCGACGACGCTGCTCCTCCAGGATTCCGGAGGCCAGTCTCATTAATCAGTGGGCGCTGGCTCGGCAAAATTGATCCGCGTATATTCGTTGTATGCCGCTGTTCTGCAATATGTACGTGTATGTGGAAAGTTGTACATGTGGGAAAGGGGAGAGTCGGTGGGAGAGGGAGGCTGGGTCACACGTTACACACGTCTTGCCGGTGCCATTGTAAAAACAAACGATCCGAGGAAATTACGTTAGAAAGGTCCAGTCAATTTCGTGCGATCGCTCGGCGGATCTAACGTTTCCGGGCTGGGAAGAGGAGAAGGATGGGAAGAAAGGAGGTTAAGAGGGTCCAGAGGAATGGAGCCATGAATGCTTACGGCCTGGGATCGAGATCGTCTAATTTTCCTTGAGGAGATCTAGCAGGGGCTGCCCTCGTCCTTCTCCGGGCTCTACGCTTTGCCATTTTCTAGCCTCGCCCTTTCCTTGTCTCCCTCTCTCCCTCTTTCTCTCTTTCTCTCTCTCTCTCTTTCCCTCGAGCGAAACGGACCGGGCGCCGAGCGTGCGGGACAGGCTGAGCAAGACGCGCGCGATGCTCTCTCCTCCTCGTCAAACGGACGCGTGCCATTCTCCACTCTGATTACCGTTAATTGTGCTTGATATCGAGGGCGAAGGGGACGCAGCAAGACCCTCGAGCATTCTGATCGGATTAGCGAGGCCGCTCTCGGCGAGCAGTGCTTGATGAGTGCGCGCGTCCCCTCCCGAAAGTAGAGGATCCAGGATTCCAGCGGTCGAGCCTCGTCGCCAATAATTATGACAAATCGTTGATGTGTCCCGGATAGAGGAGGATTAGTTGTACCGAGGGTGGGAAAAAAATACGCGTCGGCGGCGTCGGCGAGTTGGCCGAGTGAAGAGGGAAAAGTGTGCTTTCGGGAGGATAGAGGGGACGGCATGGCATCGGAACAGAGGGAAATTCGTCTAGTTCGTGCGTTCAACAAGTATCCGTGCCTCCACCCTCCCTGCTCCTCCCGCGACTCCTCCGGCCGCTCTCGCCTCCTGTTCCTCCTCGGTGCGAGAGCCTCCTCGTAACTCCCCTTGGATCACAGATCGATTTCCGCGTCGGGCCGCCTTTCTTCCAGCCGCGCAATTATTTCTCCGAGCGAGGAGAGTGCGTGCGCGAGAGAGGAGAGGAGATTGTGTCGGCCGGTGCGGTGGTAGCAGGTGCGCATTACTTTTTGCGCCGCACCATTGGTAATGAGGGCTTAGTCATCAGCGATCGTCGATCAACGCTAACGCGATATCTCTCGAGGAGTTTTAGCTGAAAGTCTCCGGGTAACCCGCGCGATATGTCAACGTCGGATATCATATTGACGTATCGACGTCTCGATGCTGTCCGCGAGTGCCGGCCAATTAACGGGCCTTCTTCTTTTTTCGACAAACACTCGTAAATCTCGGCGAGTCCGTGTCCTCCTAGGCCGAGGCTCTCTTTCTCCCTTCTCCCTTTTCGCAGCTGCTCGACCGGCACTGTCGAATTAAATATATCCGTCTAGTCGAGCGATTGCCTTTCCTCGGCAAATATTTCGTTCGATCGGCGAGGGTCGCGAGCTTAATTAGAGTTCGTTTGCCACGGACCGTCCGTCTATGTTTGTTTCCTCGCTCGTGATAAACACTCGTGTACCAGGGTTGTGTACATAATGTCCATAAATGACGTGGTCCTGACCCCCGAAGACCTGCTTTGCTCGCTGGCCCACGTGACGCAACTGCGGATAGCGTTTCCTTCCAAAATTAAATGTCCACCTACGTCCGCATGTGTCGGCCCTCCGCTTCGCGCGCTGCTTCGCCTCGCTCGTGATTTTAGGGGCAGCACTAAACCTCTGATAAATAGAGCATGAACAGTTCGCGCCGAGCGTCGAGTCGTCCGCTCTCCGACAGAAAAAAACAACTTTGGATAACATCACTCGAGCAAACTTCTCTCCAAACAATAAAACAGCAACAAAAACCCTCAAAATACTTGTCCCTCAGAGATCGAGAGGAGGAGATATCGATTAAATTCGATAATTCTTCGCTAGGGTAAGCCGAGTAAGATAAGGCTGAGACAGGACGAGGAAGCGTAATTCGGTAGGGGTTGGGGGGAATTGAGCAGGCGGCCGGGAGGGAATTTCAGTCACGTGAAAAGTAAACGATGTCAAAAGATCGGCGCTCGCTCCGAGCGATCGGCTCTATGAGACTGTGCTGCTGGTGCCGGTGGTGCTGTGTGTGTATCGCCCGGAGCCGGATGGAAATTTCATTCGGTAGTTTTCTTCGTTTAATAAGACGGCTGACGGCCGACGAGAGGGTTGGTGGAGGCGAGGACAGGCGGGGTTCGGAGCCACGAGGTCGTCGCTGCCGGTCGTCGCAGACTTCGGAAAGGGGAAACGGAAAGGGCGCAACACGGCCGAGGGTGGGAAAGCGCGAGAGCGCGGGGCAAGGGGGATCGGGGGATTGGGGGGGGCGAGAGAAAGAGGGCGAAAAGGGGTTGGTCGGGGCGCGGGGGCGCAGGATGGCTCGTGCAGGGGGTTAGAGGGAGGGTGGCGGGTAGGGGAGAGGCAGAAGGGATGACTCGGAAGGGTGGTCGGAGTGTTCGGAGTGTTCGGCGAGAGCGGCAAGGGGCGAAGGAAGGAAGGAAGGAAGGAAGGAGTGAGCGCGCGGCGGAGGGTCGGCCAGGACTGGGAGGCGAAGTGTCGTCGTCCGAATAACGGCCAAGCGGCATCGACCGATCTTCCTGGCCGCGTACGAAGCCTCCTACGAAGCGTCAACTTGCTTCCCTTCTCTTCCACGAATATCGGGCCTTCAATTTGCCGGATTCACTTGGCCCCGCCACGCGCACGCACCTCCATCATCTACCGATAGAGACACATATTCTTAAGTTCCGCGGTGCCCGGACGTGTTATGGCCTTTTTCAAAAGAAACACTTTCAAAAAAAGCCACCGGCCTTACGTGTATTTGTGAGCTTCACGTATTAAGGAGATGAGAAAAGGCTGGGACCTAACACTTTTACATGCTCATGTATTGTCGCCGATTGTTTTTTTAAGTAAAAGCGGGTGGTGGCGTGAATTTTCGCCAGCGGCCGCGCCAGCCACGTATGCATTGGTCGATTAAAGGAGCCGCGCTCCGTGTTCGATGGGTTGGACAGGCTCGGCAGGGATAATCAATGGAGGGCTACGAGGAGGACGACGATACCCACTTTTGCATAAAGTGTCACTCGACTGTCCACGGGTTGGAGAACTACGTGCGGCACCGGCAGTCCGGATGCCGGCCGACAGATGATAAGAGCGAGGAAGGGCCGCGCGTATCGCCGTCAACGCCGACGACCGTCTCCTACCCCGAGATCCTGAACGCCGACGCGTTCTTTAGTTCCCTCGAGTTGCAAAGCAGCTCCAAGTCGAATCCCCGAAGGGCAGCCGGTTTATTGGAGGAGAGCCGAAAGCTCAAGAAGGACGAGCGAAGGAGGAAGAGGCAGAAGAGCCAGGCGGATGCGGAGGAGCCTGCAGCAAAGGAGAAACTTCAGAGCATGCTGCCCGGCGTCGCGGACTTGGACGATCCGACCGAGCACCTCTGTATCCCATCGCTCGTTGGATTTCCCGATATCGTTTCCTCCTCGAGCGGCAAACCCGCCGCCGCCGCGGCCGCCGTCGCCGTCGCCGTCGCCGCTCCCGCCGCAGTTGTCCAGAATAAATTAAGCCAGCCGATCTCGCATCCCGCCACTTCTATGGCCGGCAGCTCGACTTTCTCGACAAAGCACGAGGCCGAGCACTCCCTCGAAAGTCTCATGAGCGCCGAGAGCAAGCAGCAGCACGCCGAGGGAAAGAGACAGGAGGAGAATCAGAGGATCGAGCAGGTCCACCAGAATTGGCTGGAGGACACGATCCTCGCCGATCTCGTGGGAAATAATGAGAATAAAGACCTGGCCAGATATGAGTTTGAGTATCAGCAGGACGACGACTCCGAGGAGGACATCCTGGAGGACCTGGTCGAGGAGGACTCGTACTCGGAGTCGGACGAGGGTGAAGATAGGGAGCGCCCTCCCCACGGCCACACCGGCGGCAAGTGGAAGCCCGGATTGGACCATCTCCCTCAAAATATGTCTCAACTGCACGAGGAAGACGTAGAGGTCGAGGACGATCATCAGGAACATCCTCCGCCGAGTTACACCGGGGGGAAGTGGAGGCCGGCCGAGACCAACCAGGTACGTCCTGCTCCATTTCTTTCGACGAGTCCCTTTCGCCCTCTTTCCTCACCCCCGAGGATCCTTGCGAGGTGCCTAGGGGGACTCAGACGGCCGGATAATCCTGGAAATATGCGGTTGCAATTGTTGTCCGACTAGGCGGAACAACGTCTTTTACGGAAGATCGAGGAGTACGAGGCTAAGGATACCGCTGGTCAACCACCGCCAGGACACACTCGCGGGAAATGGGTACCGGGTGCACGGGCGGATATCGAATCGGGATATTGGTGCAGTCCTTGCGGTAGGAAGCTTGCTTCACGATTGGTCTACAACAGGCATCTTCTCTCTGACTTGCACGCCAGAAGGAGTATTAGGGAAATCGACGGGGCTCTTCATCTACCACGCCAAGCCGAACACACTGGCCTCAGGAGGACACGGGTTCAGGTAATTAACAACTTGTTAATTACCAGTGCAATTCATGAAAAAAAAAACACGAATTCGAGTAAATTTTCACACATTCGCTGCAGTGGCTTTAGGACGGGACTCCCAACTGAATACCGCGTACAATTATCTAAAGTCTATAGATTCGGTACACTCGACAGTTTACGTATTTATTAAACAAATGCAAATTGTATTCTTTGTTTGCCATCTGGTGTATGGTATATTATAACATTTTACATGTTCAGCAGACCATCCAACGGATTTGCAAATTACGTTGCCAGCGGCGAATGTGTTAATAACCATTTTTACAAACTTGTTATCATTGTCGTGCATTATACAGTTAGGTTAGTTGTTAGAGTGTGAATGTTTATAAGGAATTAATGGTTTGGGAATTAACAGAAAGTGAGGGAAGAAGCGGAAGTGGAGGATAGTCGGAAGGAGGGTTGCCGTAGGCGAGAGAAAGAAGTATTGTCCTGCGAGATGTGTCATGCCCGGGTGAGAAGACCTCAAATGGGCAAGCATTTGCTCTCTCATTATCACTGCCGCGTCGCAGGCGTAAATCCCCGAGGTCCAAGGGCGCGTCGTTTCCTGCTGGAAAATATGGCTAACGTGGTTCGCCAATGTCCCTTCCAATGTTCCTCCTGTCGCTTTTATTGCAACACAGAGGAAACATTTTTGCGGCACTGGCGTTCCGATCTCCACGGGAGGACCCTCCAGCAGGTAGTAGTAGTCCAGTTTTTCCTCGGACCGTTTTACTCTCCCCGCAACTCGCAACTTTTCCCCCTGCCGCCCCTCTCGCTACACGAGCGTCTCCCTCGCTCTCTTTTCCCACCAGATCGCCGGCACTTACCGGTGCACCCCCTGCGACTTCTGGTGCGAGGCCAACGGGGAAATGGAGACTCATTTGGTCAGCGCCGCTCACCGGGAGTTCGTCACGATGATGAACGGCTCGGTGCCGATTGTCATCGCTCGTCAGCAGGTCATCCCTTGCGCCGATTGCGATCAGCAATTCCGCTACAACTTCCAGTTGAGATTGCATATGCGAGCGACCGGCCACCAAGGGAGCTGGACCGCCTCGGACGAGTACCAATTGCGTATCAAATGCGACGCGTGTCCGAGGGTCCTCAGGTCCTTGGTGTCCCTTCAGCGACACCAGCTTGCGTGCCACAGTTCCAAGGACTCGGCCGAGCCGGAGAATCCTCCCGGCAAGCCGGATTCCATCAATCCCTACTTTTGTTCATTTTGCTCGATGAACTTTGCCAGTGCCCAGGACGCTGTACTACACCGGCGAACCTCTAGGCACAAGGAAATTGTCAAGGCTCGCAAGCGCGGCGATCAGTCGGCTGGTACGAGTCGGGAATGCCCTCATTGCAGGGAGAAGCAACCGAATTTGGCTGAACATAAAGAGCATCTTCTTGCTAGTCACCCCGAGCTCTGTCACAGGTATTGTTATATTGATTGTACCGCGGGGAATAGAAATCTAAAAAGATTTCATACCAAGTATCACCGCTTCCATCCAATCACACATCACACTGCCGCCTAATTATTACTATCCCTCATCTTCCAATTAAACCTTCCATGCAATCTTTTACTCTTTACAATAATATACTTCCTCGGAACTCATATTCCATACTCTTCATGTACACGTATAGACAAAAATCGCGTACACTTTAAAGTGTAATGCCAGAACATAGGAAGCATCGACACAATGAGCGAATTGTTTAAGCCTGTTGAGTAATTTCAGAGCTTATCTCTTACATGCTGTCAACAAATATCTCGGATCTTTATATATCAGTTAGTATGCAAGTATAGATAAGACAATGCTCGCTGAGCAGCAAGTACATCAGCCTATACACACAGTGTTGCTGCGGGTGTAGCGACTCGCAAGCAGATAGAAGGAGGCGGAGGATGCTCGTTGGGCTCGTTCGGCGACAGTCGTTAACCGTTCCTCTTATTATTTGTCTGCGCAGTTGCCCCAGATGCGGTGGGCTCTTCGCCCTCTCGCAAGACGTCACCAAGCACACCCGGGCGGGCGAGTGCCGGCTGGCAATAAGTTCGGATAAGAAATTAAACGCTGCCAACTCCCCGTCTCCCGATAAGGAAGAATGGAAATGCAGCAGCTGTACTTTCGCCACAGATTCCCAGGCGGAGTTCATCTTTCACGAGGCCATCCACTCGCTGCCGGCGGTGGAAAGCGACGCGGCGACGTGCAGCAATTTCGCCCCCAAGTACGCCTGCCCCGTCTGCAAGCGGCTGTTTACCAAGGTGTCGTTACGCAATCATATCAGAAGTCATACCGGCGAACGACCGTTCGCCTGCCCCAAGTGCTTTGCCACATTCTCGAGGAGGTCGGACCTCAGCAGCCATCAAAGGGTATGCTGCGCGCCCGGCACATCCTCAAACACCGAGTGGACCGAGCCCGAGCGGGGTCAGAGGGTACGAAGCTTTCACTGCTCCGAATGCAGCAGTGCCTTCTACACCAAGTGAGTACATACTCATTCAAAGGACGTATCGCTGTCTTACAACTCTACTGCTTCCTCTCTATCGGTGTAAGATCAATTGGAAAGTAGTCCATCTTTTACCTATTATTCTTTTCTCAAAAGTAAGCTGATTAATTTATATATAAAGTTGGAACAGGTTTGATCGTCTACGAAAACAGATACTTTGGATTAAAAAGTGTGACTTGTACGTGTTTTTTCTAATTGGCAAAGGCAACTAACACATTTTAATTTTACCAACAAAATGGCTAATAGAAGAGCTAAGGTATTCAAGAAGATTAATCATTTCTTGAAAAGTATATTGTTTTCTATTGAAAATAAAGTTCCAGCACTGCCACTATGACTTCTATGCGCAAGGGTTGAAACTGTATACGAACCCACCCAAAAGTTTTAACCAAAAAACACAAGTTTGTCGTTTGAACAGTTCAAACCACGACAACAGCTTCAATTCTCAACCAGAACTCGAGACATCGCATTTAGTACCAAGGCTCCGAGTATTCCAGGCTGAGATAAAGCGTACGAAATTCGTCCTACAAATAGGCTCCGAGCAGAGGGAGCAGGACTATTCGCCTCTAGGCTGCGGCCGCGGCTGCGGCTGCATCTTTGAAGGAAGAGACCACCGGCGTGACCCTGCCCGTAGTAAATAAAGGCGCGGGCATTCGGGGTGGGGGGAGGGGGTAAAAAGTGTAAGACAATAAAAGCCAGCGGCGACCGCCGCGAGCTGGAACCACGGAACGTTCGCGCGCCTCGTAGTAAAAGTGTCCTCGCTGCATAACTATAAAATAAAAGAGCGCGCATCCCCGCTCCGAGCGCTGCCGCTTCACGTTCGCGGTAGTCACGAAACGAAGACAGAGCGAAGTCAGCGAGTGAGCTTGAAACTAGTCGCACATGTGTATGTGTGTGTGTGTGCAGTTGGATCGGAAAGGGAGGGTTTTCGAAGGAAGAAGGGGGATGGGAGTATGAGAGAGCGAGGTGGAGCCGCGCGCTCTCTGCTAGCACAGCGGCTCGTATTAACATCTCATAGCGGCTTGTAAGCCCACGGGTCATTCTAGTATTTAACGGGCCTGCGTTATGGTCCAGCTAAGTATATGCCCTATGGCTCTCTAATACTAACCTATGTAAATAGGCCGTCGTGTACCTGCTAACGCTGCAACGTATTAACCGGATTACGCTACGGCTAATGTTTCAGAGCCTTTAAAAAGTTTCATCGCTTCTTGGCGCGGCATTAATGCCCGGGCTCGTTATACAAATTAACCATTGACTCGCCGCTCGCTGGAGGGACTGTTGTGCGGGCTTTTTTCCCGGCTTTTTCGCGGAGAATCTATCTGGCCGCGCTGACAGTAGTGAGATCGAGTCGGCTTGGTTTACTCTTAGTCGTCCGATCCTGCAGTGCGCGCGCTCTGTGCCAGTCTCCTCTGCTACTCCTGATAGCTTCTCCGGCTGCCGCTCACCGGCTTGTACATACACGCATTACCCTCTGTAACAGCACCTATTTAACACCAGGCCACCGACCTATTCTCCTGTTCCTCGACAGTCCGCTGCTCCAACACGCCTCGGCGCTCGCCGCGAGCGCCGTCCTCCGCGATTCCCGCCGATTCGACTTGCACCATCTTTCCTTATTCGATCTTGAATCAAGAGTCGCTCGCTTTCAAGGATTTTCTTGAATAGAATTTTAAATCCGCTCGCGCTGGAATCCCGCGTCGTCGCTCGCCCGGTCACTTGTCACTTCCGGAGGACCACCTGGATCGGCACTTTCTCCCTCGTTAGTTCCAGCCGGACTCGTCGCCCGAGCGAGCGCGTGACTCTTCCTGAAAGCATTAGATCATCCTCCGACAGTGCGCATTTCGAGGGCGACACTCGAAAGTCCCAGGTAGACGGAGAGTCTCAATTGCAAGAGAAACAAGTACCAAAGGTGGCCGGGCCGGAGAGATTTTTTCACTCGCGCTAATTAGTCGACAGATGGAGGTATCAGGCGCATCGGCTCGATTTCATCCGCGCGCGCGCGCGCGAGCGAGCGCGTGAGAGCTAATGACTCACAAGGCGGATCGCCGGTGAGTCAGGTAAAATTGATGTTGATTCGGCGGGCGGCGGAGAAGGGATCGGGAGAATCTGGTCGTGCCGATGAGATAGCCGGAGGTAGCCGGTGCCCGGCTAGTGTGGAGGGAGGGGGGTGGGTAGTATATGTACAAGTAGGAAAAGGTAGAGAAGAGGAGGATAAAAGGTAATTACGAAGAGACGGCAGCTCCCGCGCATCCGATCGTCTAACCAATTCTGAGAATACGCCGCGTGCGCGCTCTCCCTCTCTCCCCCCCTCTCTCTCTCTCCTTCGATGTATGCGCATATTCAAGATAGTATGTTACATACGCGAGCTACTGACCGTACGTTTCGTACGTTCCACCCCCGCCCTTCCCATTCCAGCAGCGCCCCTCTTTCAGCGAGGCATCGAGCTCCGTTCCTCCCGGGGCAGCCGGGCCGCCTGCCTGCCGCGAGTCTACCAAGTTCAACTTGAGCGGAGAGGTCCTTTCCCGTCGCAGCCTTCTAGCCAGGGGCGAGAGAGCCTGGCAGGCTCTGCGCGCGGTAGCAGCGCCTCTCTCCGCCCCGGCGAGAGAGAGCCTGCACAGGTATTTACATATATGGACCGCGGCGTGGCGCGCGCCCGTATCTTTTATCTTCGGCAGCGAGTGCGCGCCGGTAGCGCGGCGGCAATAGCGCTCGCGTCCACCTTCTCGGTAGCCGACCGGGTAAACACACACAAGCGCACGCACGGATACAGACCAAGAGACACAGCAGCCAAGCAGATAGGCATACTCGGTGAGATTGGCGTAACTTGGAGCGTGCGCTGACATCCTCCCGGATGACGCTCCCGATACCAGTGGGCCCCGATCAAAGACGGAGCGCCCGGCGGATTCCTTGCCGGCCCTGACGCGCGCGCCTTCCTTGAGCTCTGAGCTCTGCCATTCTTTCGATAGGCCCGAAGTGTCGCGCAATTATTACCCAGCGGAACGGAGGTGGCTCTCGATCGCGCGAGAGCGGTTAAGGGGAAGAGCCGGCGGCCTATCGGTTTTACTCTGGCAGGGCCAGCCAGGAGGCAGTTTATCCGGACGGGATCGCGCGCGCCCCTTAAAATATCGATGGCCGATTGAGCGTCAAGGAAATCAAGTCGGCCTATATATCGTTACGGCTGCTTAAGAAGTCCGAATCGATTGGTATTGTTCGAGGAGAGTCGAGTGGAGCGATGCGCGATCGACGCGGGCGTTAAGCTCCTTTGGATTTGAGTCGTACGTAAAGGGACGATCATCGTAAATTTAGTGACCCCCCTCTCCCTCTCTCTCTCGCTCTCTCTGAGTCCTGGTGTAGCCAGGAGCCCGATACAACTTGGCTCGCAAGATACCATTGTCTCCGTATCGACTACCGTTTCCTCGGAGGGCCGAGTAAGCTGCCGAAGCTGCTAATGAGGCATGCTGTCGTCTTTACGGATCACCCCGTAGCCACCCTTAAAGATCGCCGGGCTCCGCTCTCCCGCGGGATCCTGCGGCTGCCGGTGCGCTGCGTGCTGCGAGGAGCGGAGAGAGGAGCAGCAACAGCAACACAGAGCGTGCACGATCGAGCCGAAGGCGAACGGTATGGGATGCGATGAAGTGCGCGGCGGCGGTGGTATCGGGCGGGTCGGCGGGGGACGGAACGAGAGGGAATGGGCCTAGGGCGAGGGCGATGGGACGAGGGCGGCCGGGGCGGGAGGATGAGCCACGGAATGAGACGGGACGGAGAGCAGAATGGCTCACTAGCGGAGAGAGGCCGCGAGGAAAAGGAAGAGAAAGAATTCTGCATGCCCCGAGGAACAATGCGACGCTGTTGCACCGCATTCGTCGCATCGAAATGTATTAGTGAGGTGTCCGCAAGGTGGTGTGCGCGCATTGTGCGCGGCGAGCGTAGCTCTCCACGGACACACGGGGCACCATGGCTTTCCTTGGCGCTGTGTGGTGGCAATGGTGGTCGGTAGCGATGGTACGCGCGCGGTGTGGTATGGTCGGCCGTGCCCGGCTATGGTGGCACGCGGTAAGCACGGCCCTGTATGCAGACAGTTTAGCGGTGACCGCCCCGCGAGTCCAGTTGTCGCGTGAAATATTGCGATTCATAAAATAAAACAGGCCTGCGGTCGAGGACGCGTAGATATAGCCACCGGCCACTAACCCAGACCGAGCCCATCCTCCTCGGCACCACCCCCCTCTCCACCTACACCTACACCCTAACCAACTCTTTCCCTCTTTCTCTTCTTCCCCCCGATTCCCTTTTCGATTTGCCCCCTTTCTTCTCCATCTTTCTCCGACACCGACTCCCTTTCTCCTCTCCACCCTCTAACAACCCCCCTTTCGCCTTGTTCGCCTCGTTCGCCGGGCATTTGTCTATTGTCTAGTCGCTTGCTTGTTCCTTCTTATCTTTTCACCTGGCACTAGCCAGCCCTGTGTTTTCCGTGTCCTCCCACTCGAAATGACTGATTTCGAATTTGTATATTTTAAATTATTATCATTTTCCTGAGAGAATCGTGAGAATTTCTAATGACTTGGCGTGAAATAGAACTGTATTAACCTGTTAGGCTTCTTTCAGCCGGTTTAATTTCCCATAATCTGCCGATGCTTCTGCAAACTAAATGGAGGGAAACCTGTCGGCAACTCTAGTGCTAGGCCGCTCGGCCACTCTTACTGATTCCCTGAATACTAACTCGACGCGGTGATGTGTTGCCCTCTCTCTCTCTCTATCTCTCTCTTTACTTTCTATTGCTCCCTTTTGCTGGTCGGAGGGCGCGCTCTCCTTGCCGCGAGCTCCTCTCCTCGCCTCGCTGAAACGTCGCCAAGCCGCAGCCGCGCCGTAACGTCCCTGAGTTGGGAAATTCTTCGGGCGGGCGGCTAGTGGCAGAGCGGCACTGCCAGGGGCGATGCAACACCCCGGAATCCGGCAGCTCCGCATCGGCCGCCAGCCGAGGGGCGAGACTTCCTTGGTATCGATACATCGTGTGTCGTGTGAGCCAGGCGCCAACCTACACCATCTCGCCATTCCCCTCTAATCTTGAGCTACGTGTTCGTTTGCCAGTGAAATTCCCCAGGTTGACTCCTGAAAATTAGATTTCTTAATGTATTGTCACATTTGCAAATCATTTCAGATTTCATTACAACTATTTCAGGAACTATGAGCTTCTCAGAATTCAATCAGATGTTCCATTCCTTTCATTCGGGAATCTTTTCATTCAAGATCTTAAACAGTCCCTTTCATTCTCCCCAACGACCATCGACATTTTCACTCCCAACTGGACGCGTACCCTCGCAACACGCAAACCACCGAAGAAAGCCTGATCTGCATGTAAAAACTGCCCTACTCTCCGCGCTCGCCATTGTTTCGTTTAATTAAAACCCTCGGAAGTTGCAAGCGGCAGGGAGGATCGGGTTCCGCCCGATATTCGCAAGACGCTTAGCCCGGCCGCCTAGCAGGGCACGCAATCTCTCGCGATCTGCCCTTCAGGAATGGCTAATTGCTCGCTGCTGAACGAGAAGGAAGAAACGTCAGCGTACGTTACAGTTAAGACCTCGGCGCCCCCACTCCTCCGTTACCGCCGACAAAATTAGCGGGGGACATGTTTATTGTAAATGAATCCTACTCGGGAGCGCGAGCGCGCGCTCTCTCTCCCTCTCCTCCTCCTGGAAGACTACGTGTCCTGGAGGTGGCGGATCGCCGGAACGGAGACGGCGGAGCAAGCCGAGCGAAGATACGGGTGGAGAAGAGAGAAAGATTGAGGGGATGCTGGGAGCAGAGCGGGTGAGAGGAAGAGCCGAGGGCGCGAGAGGGCGAGAGCGGCAGGGAAAGAGGGAGAGAACGAGCATAGGAGAAAGGCAGGGGGTGGGTAGGGTGGAGGGCGCGCGCTCTCGCTACTCCGATTTATGCGCCCGTTACCGAGCCCTCTGGCGCAATTAAGCTCGCGTTATAATATTGTTGTTTATTCTGAGCCTCGGCTGCGAAGCGTTAACCACCCCTCCGCTCGCCCTGCTCAACCCTGCTCGCGCCACCGACAGCAAGCAACCCTGCGATCCCCTAATCTCCCTGACGCGGCAGCCACCCGCTTTCTCCCTCTCTCCCTTTCTCTCTCTCTCTCTCTCTCTCTTTCACTCTCGGACGCGCGCGCGCGTTCTCTCCCTCTCTTTCTCCTCCACCCTGGCGCTTCTCCGTCCGCGTCCTCCCACGTCCCTCGCCCGACTTACGGCATCACCGCCAAGTGCAGCACTAACCAACCTCTCCCCCGAGAGGTTACCACCAACGAAATTCCGCTTCGTTTCGTCTCGCGCGCCGTACCCCGTCCCGTTTCCCGTTTCCCGTTTCCCGTTTCCCGTCTCGTTTCCCCGATACCAGAGCGGCCGACCTTTGATTGGGATCCCCGCATTAATTCGGACTTATTTTGACGCGTGATCACGCGCCCGCTAACGAGAGACTCATTTTCGAACCCCCGAGTATTCTCCCCCCCCCCCCTCCCTCTCTCTCCCTCTCTCTCTCTTGGTTGGCCGATCGAGATCGCATTGAACGGTATTGATCGGCCGTCGACGAAAACTCTATTCTTCCAGGCCCGTGAAAGGAATCTCGGACCACGTCCTACGCGTATAATAGCTGATTTATCCTCTTGTTTATAAATTCCGGGAATCCGTAATTAAACGGGGCCATCCGTCTCCGGCGGCGCCTTATCGCGCCGGGAATCGGGCGCTTTATAACGTTTAAATAAAGTGTGAATCATTCGGGGGGGAACCGGTTCCCCGGTGAGCGGTGCTAACGTTGACGAGATGAATTCCGAGCGGCAACACGGCATTTTGATTGCGATCGAGAGCCGGGAATAGGATAGTCGACCTGTTGATGGCAGCGCGGCACCGTCTTGATGGTCAGCGGCGCCGACGGCGCCCGCGAAATTCCAAGGAAAGTGGAACGGTCCCGCGGACCGTTTGTTGTACTGCACGCGTCATTCAATTTCACTTTATCGTTGCGCTCCGGTGACGCAAAGAGCGAGCATGTGAACAAGCTTGACCCGGCGAGTTTGCATGGCGCGGCTCTCTCGGTCGGCTTTTTAGATGGAGGCAGGTAGAGCGGCCAGTCAGGCTGATGCGCCTGTGTGTATACATATATATACACACACACACACACAAACTTGGAGTGGTACACATGGACACATATACCTGGCGGTGCGGTGTCATAAAGATTAAAAAGTCGAAAGAGGGAAACCTCGATGGAATCTAATGAGCAAGAGGGAAGATCTCGATGGCCCGAGAGAAGATCGAGATGGTGCTTGGCCATGATCAAGATCGAGGTGAGAGAAAGAGAAAGAGAGTGGCTGGGGGGAAGAGAGAGAGAGAGGTTGAGAAAGAGAGGGAGAGTCGAGTGAAAAGAGAGGTTGGAGGTGAAGGCGATTCTCCATGGAGAGAGATGAGTGGGGAAGAGAGACGGATGCAGGTGCAAGCGGAGGCTGCACTGGTGCAGGACGGACGTTCAGACGTACAGATGTACAGACGTACGAACGGACGAAGGTGGGATTGAGTTATGACAGCGTTTGCTCCAGGGGGCCGGCTCTGGACCCGGCCAAGCGGATATTCTTCTTATTCTTTATTTCTTCGTCTACGGCTCCGCCGCAGGAACCGTCGGCCATGCATCACCTTCGGTTCACTTTGGTCCGGCCTCCTCTTCGGCATCGTTCCACGCTCGAGAGCTGCACCACCATCACGGCCCATCACGATCCCACCTCACCCATCGGCCAGACTGCAAACGCTGAATCCACCCACTGCCAATCGACTTGGTAGCCTCCGCTCAACTTCTCGCCGCGCGCATACCACCACTGCCGCTCCCGCCGTCCAGCAACACATTGCAATCTCCTCCTGCGAGAACCTGCATTTCCGCATTCGTCCTTGGGACGCGACCAATTCCTCTTAATTCGCCAGTCGGCGTCGCTCGCATCAGCCTCGGTCACGCCAGCGCCCAGCAGCCATTCTCCTCTCCTTCCTGCTCTCGAGCACTCCGCTCGAATGAGGAGCTGGAGAGCATAAAGAAGACGCAGCGTGAGAGCCGGTAGAAAAGCGAGCGGGATATGAGTTTCGAGCGGGAAAAAGAGGGCCGAAGGAGGATCGGCAAAGTAACGTGGCCGAGAATTGCGAGGTGGGAGTCGCTCGAGGGAAGAAGATACGTCAGTGACACGAAGTCGAAGGGAGCCCGGGAGGAAGGAAGAGTAGGCCAGAGAGCGGAGCGGGGCATAAATCATCCGCGGTAATAAAGATCCACTTGTCGTGGTCAGATATTTATGAATCGCCCTCGGTTCTCTCTCCGGCGCGGCAGAAGAGAATCAGCTTTAGCTCTCTGGCTAAAGGCTAGTCGAAATGAACGATCGTCCGATTTCGAGATAATCGAAGAGGTCAGGGGCGGAGGGGACTAGGGCGCGCCGCGCCGCGGAGAGGAACGTCGCTCGGCGAGGAGATGAGGGCCGAGCACACGGCCGGGACGATGTTGAGGAGTTGCCTCGCCGCACTCCTCTCAGGGAGGAGCGCGCGAGCGCTCCGAGCCGGGGGAAGAAGAAGAAGTTGAAGTCGACGTTCGTTGTAGAGGCCGCGGACCGACAGACCGAGCGGAGGACCGCGAGGCCATAAATACCTCAGCGCGTTCAGCCAATTAAAACAAATCATTTTAATGCGCAACCTTTTTAATTAATGCCCGTGCTCGCTCGCTCCCATCCGCTTCCCTCCTCCCCGCACATTGTACACGATCTCTCGCTGCCTCGCCGGCTGCCCGGCCTCTCGCCTCTCTGCCATTCCCAGCATCCACCAGAGACTGATACACCAGCCGCGTATTAACCCGCACGTCCGAGCCGCCTCTGCTCGACTTGAGCTCTTCCTTCCTACCTCCAACTTGGACTAGCGACCAGCCCCGTACAACTTCCATCTTCCACTATCCGCGTGCGATGCTCTCCTCTCTTCCTTCCTTCAATTCTCCGGGCGAGCCCGCACCTCTCAGCCAGTTCGTATCCCAGCTAGTTCTCACCCGGCGGAGCCTCCCCCGGCCCCTCGTCGCGTCGCGTCGTCATTTTAATTACACGAATTTTCCCGCGGAGATTGCGAGTTTGCTCGCGAGGCCCTTATCTGCCGGGGGATCGGCTATCGTCGCCGAGATTTATAATTATCGATTCCCGGCGAGGGTCCATCGGGCGCTCTCGGCGCCTTTCAGCGAGATAGTCGAGCCGTATGGGATCGGCGCGGAACCCGCTCTCCGATATACCGGGAAGATCCTCGCCGATTCCGGTATGCGAGAGATGGTTCTCGCGGGCAGGGTGATATGGGTCGATTCCTCCTAGCGACGACTTATTGACGAGCGCCGGCGGATCGTACCGATGTGGATTAGACTTTTAAATAGCCCTCAGCTCTCGGCCCGCTACATATTTCACGAGATGACGGTGGACGTCGCGCTAAATCATCCGGAGTGACCGCATCCGCTTGCCCAATCGGGTCGAGACTCTCCTTAACGGCCTCTTGTCACGCCTGCGACATTCCACCGAAACACACGGCCGAGTCGACCTCGCTTTCTTCCTCCTCTTCTCTTCAACCAGCCTGTCTTTCTCCCGCCTTTCGCGGCCGGCCCCTTCCTTCCTTCCGTCGACGTTTTGTCGCGAGAGTCGCGCTTTTCTCGGTCACGATATTAATATTGTTCTATCGGAATTCCAGCCGGCTGGAATGGCCCGACATGCCGCCCGGCAACCTCGGATTTCTCGACGACATCATTCACCGGGACACGGGGCGCGGGGGACGCCTTCCACTCCACGGGCTTCGCTCACCTTCCACGCTCTTTCGATAGATTTTTAAGGAAATTAGTACCCGGCATTCCCCCCGTATCTGCGCGCCGTTCGAACATCCTCGCTTTATGTACTTTGGTTTATATTTGTAATATGCAATCGGTACATGCTTATAGCACTTTTCGGTATTCCTTTTCCTCAAGTATCATGTAAATAACAGGCAAAATGTTGCAGTTGTAAGGAATAACAGTCCCTCTATATAGTTAAAGAAATTCGCGGGAGAAAATCATACACGGACAATTAGAACATTCACCCTCTCGTATATTAAGGATTCTATGGACAAGCTCCCACGCCAGATAGTTTTTGTCCATCCGGCTCCGAATTTCCTCGAAGAACTTTGCATTTCGCTCGTAAAAGTCTCGATGCCGACTGTCACCACGAAAAGAGGCATCGTTTCAATTTACACGAACAGGGTGAATCACTTGCTTCTCTTGAATCATCAGCTTGATTGCCGGTAAACCACCTACCGGAAGTATATTTTCTCTGTATCGGACACACTGGTTGTTTCCGCGTCTGCCCAAAAATCGATTCGCCGTGGGTTGGCAATGATGCTGATTCAGCCCAACTGACTCACTTGACTTTAAATCGTCACTATCGCGTATGCATTTCTCAGTATAAGATTCATATAAATAATCTAATTATTTCAATTTTACACGAAGGTTGGTCAGCTTCTCCACCAAATCCTATATATTATATATAATACGATATTGCATGTACAATGCACATAATACACATACACTGCCGATAAAAAGTGGGCCACGCCAGTGTTGATTCGAACACAAGCGCACCAACCTGTCGGTCTATACGTATACCTTGGAAAAGCATGTCGGTCTTATGCTCGCACATTGCCAGGCCGCTGGAAATTCTGCGTGCCGACTGCTACTTGTTCGTTATTAGAGGCGATTATCCCGGCATTCCGTGCGTGAGAAAGTGCGATTGCATATAAAACATCGTATTAAGGGAGTTCTTTATCTGGGGCCTGAAATCCACCGGAAAACTGTTGTCGCCAAGCTGCTCGGACGTCATAATTCAGTGCAATTACTGCGATCTCCCGGCATGCGCTCGCGCGCGCCAGAGAGACGGAGAGAGAGGGAGAGAGAGCAGAGTAGAGGAAAGCTTACGGATCACGAGTGCGCGGAGTCATTAGCATTCATCGGCCGAACATCCGAAGAAGCTCGCTCCATTTCCCTGACGTACTATGCCGGGCCAGCCGGACTAGCAAGAGGAGAGTAGAGAGCAAGGCACCTCTAGCTCGGCCCTTAAATTATGCGTCCTGTTCTCACGCCAGTATCTCTTCATTCACGGGCGAGTTATCGGCCCTCGATGCTTCTTCGCCGGCAGGATAGTCGCTAAGGAGAGGAGGAGAGGCCTCCTCCGGGCCGGGAGAGTGAGTGCGAGGAGAAGAGAGGAGAAGAGAAGAGAAGAGGAGCGGCGAGGTGGTGGAGAGCTCGGGAGGCATCTTATCCGTAGATTCTATTAGGGTGGTCCTGTTGGCGCAAGGGGAAGCATTGAGTAGCGCGAGTAGATGCGCGGAATGTACTCGGAGTGGACACAGGTAGCTGGAGCCGGGCGCCCGCGCGCGCTCTCTCTTTCGCCGGGCAATCCCGAGGAGGGAGAGCAGAGAGCTACCTGTGCAGGTGTAAGAGAAGGGTACGTCCTAGGTTCGTGCGAGGGCGTGTATAGCCTGACATTGTAAAAGTTGCCGTTACACTTGCGTAGCCAATTGGGTAGGCCGGTTCCCTCTAGGACGGCCCAGATCTCGTAGCCTTCTCTCCTGGTCTCCGCTCTCCTCCGATGTCTCCAGGCTCACTCGCGGCTCTCTCTCCATTCCTCTCGGCTCCTTTCCTTCCATTCGGTGCGCCTCTTCGCCTCTTCGCCTCGCTTCGCCTCGCTTCCCCTCGGAACCGATGCACTCCCGTCCCGTCTTTCTTTCTTTCTCTCTCTCTCTCTCCCTCTCTCTCTC